>OY041623.1:11200000-11720000 GCA_955876795.1 Eupithecia tripunctaria | reverse complement strand
TCATCAGCTGGTTTCCGTTTTATTCGGTTTTGAATTTTCAAGGTCAACATTAGGTCACTCATTATAGTAGTTAGTTAAATTTTATTTATTGTAAATCATTCCGTGTCTTTTTTTAATCTGTAATTCGTTTTTGTTTTCAAATTTTTTTAAAAATTGACTGATTTAGCTTAATTTAAGTGTAAATTTTGCGTTTTTTCTAATTTAAAAATCAGGTATTCAATATTTTTTATTTTTCACTATTGCATTCGTTTGGGCTTGGAAAGACCTATCCAACAAGCCCAAACACGGTATCTTTCGGTTGTAAACGGCCGTAATTAGACATTGGTCGGCCATCTTGGCCGCCATCTTGAAATTTTAAAATTTGTTTATCTCGGGAACCGGCTATTGTATTCACTTGCGGTTTTCACTATTGGTGTCTCAACGATCCACCCTTTCCGAATTATACTTAAAATAGCTTACTTTTTTGTAATTTTTTATATTCACTTTTAATTCCAGTAGGCTGTAGATCTAAGCGAGGACACCACAACTGTCCAAACCCCGAATCTTTGCGACCAAAACTGGGCCAGGAACGGACGTTTTAAGTTCCGCCCGCCATCTTGGACGCCATCTTGTTTTTTAATAAAACTGCCGTATCTTCGGCCCCTCTGGACGTAGAGAGCTGGGGTTTTCTGTGTGGGTGTGGGTGGAACCTTCTCTGGGTGCTGGTGGAGTTTCTAGCGTGAGTCAGAGCACAATTTTTTTATTTATAACAGTCGTCGGGTGGGTGCGGGCCGTGCCCTGCAGATCCTCCAGGTCCAATTCCTGGTTTTCTAGGACGATTTTTGACGAAGATACGCTGGTTTTTTACTTTGGCGGCCATTTTGTCCGCCATTTTGGAAAAATTTAAGTGCCCGTATCTTCAGAACCAGTGCGCCTATTTCAACGCGGTTTTTTGTAAAAGCTTTTTCGTAAGCAGGTCTAGCAAATAAATTGTAGAGACGGACTCTACATAGAGTCAAGAATTTTCAATTTATTTTTTGTTTTTTATTTTGCTTTTTATTGGTCTCGTTTATTTTTAGATTTTGCTTAGGCCGGTTATGTATCTTGCATAACAGTTATACATTTATTAGTTCACCTAAACTAGAATGCCAAATTTTAAAACTAAAAAATTAAACGTTAAGCCAAGCGGGCAGTATAGGACTGGATCGCCAAGGTCGGGGACGCCCAGAGTGGGCGGAGGGGTGCTATCTTCTTCGCTGGTTGCTGGCCATTCTGCAGGGCGTTCGGTGCCGCTACGGTTTCACTCCCAGCCACGGGGCGCGGTTGGACCAGACCCGAAACCTACAACTGTATGCCCAGCTAATATCGTTGGTGCAATGAGAAAGAGAATCGAGTCCGGCTCTGATATCCCCACCTATCGCCCACCTTCTTCTTCTTCTGAGGCCGACGAGTCTCTCTTGCGGCTTGGACAGGTTGGCGCGGACGCGCCTGCTCCGCTGCGGGACCAAGACGGTGCGACCACGCCACAATTTGCAGCCCCGTGCTTGGATGCAGACTCACCTGCCGCGCCGCTTTCCTTCCTGGAGACCTCTGTGCTGGCGACAGGTGAATCAGTCCATGACGCACCACATCGCGCAAACTGTCTGCTACAAAGCACAGTGGCAGAGCTTGAGAGGTCTCGCAACCTCAATCGCGACATTAAAGACGCGGTACTGGCGGGGGTGCAGGGGCTGCACGCCTTGGTGCTACGCCTCGCAGACTCGCGTGCGCGGCATCTCGCCGAGAGGGAGCGCGTGCGAGCGGTCGCCGAGCGACAGAGTGCCCTGCAACACAAGATACACGCAGATAAGCTCGAGATGATCACTTCCGGCCTGCGTGGCGAACTGGACGAGCTGCGGCGCACTACCACCAAGGCGATGGCGGAGGCTGAGGCGGCGCGCCGAGGAGTGGAAGAGATAAGCGGCAAGCTGGGCGCACAGCCCGAGGGAGAGGTAGCCAGCCTTCGTCTGGTGGGTAAGCTGCTCGAGGAGGCGCACGCCATTAGAGAGGAGTGCTCGGGCTCGCCGATGCCGGCCTCGCGGGGTGCCTTTGATGCTGTGGACACCGGACTGGAACACGTGGCGGCGGCACCGCTGCGGCCGGCGGGCGAGAGGTCATCGCACGCGTCGTACGCGCATGTCTCAAGGCATCCGCTCATGGTAAAGTCGCGGAACCCGACCCATACTGGCGATGATATCCTGAAACATATAAAAACAAATGTTGATGTCATTGGTCTGGGGGTCGGAGTTAACGGCGTGCGGAAGTGTCGCGGCGGCGGCGTCGCCATCTCGATGGAGAGCGCGCGTGAGCGGGAGGTGATGGAGGGCGCCATCCGTGCGCTTGGAGATGACTATAGCGTGTCCGAGCCTCGCCTCCGGGATCCGCAGCTGCGGCTCGTCGGGGTCGTCGCGGAGCTCACGGACGAGCGCCTTGTGGAGGCTCTGCTCCGACAAAACGAGGGGCTGCTGCGGCATGTGCCGGAGGCGGAGCGCAGCGTCAAGGTCGTGCGACGAATCAAAGGGCGTAATGCGGGGCTCAACAACGTCGTGGTGTCGATGGGCGCGGGCGTGTGGCAGGCCTTGCTGGAGCGGCGCGTGCGGCTCGGGTACCAGGTAGTTGTGGCGCTCGACCAGTCACCACTGGTGCAATGCTACCGGTGCCTGGGGTTCTCTCACCGTGTGGCCGAGTGCCGCGCGCCGGCGCCGCGCTGCGGATACTGCGCGGGTGAGCATGACACGCGTGCGTGCTCCGCCCGCAGCTCCGCGCCGCCATGCTGCACCAACTGCACGGCGCGCCAGTTGCCGGACCGGGAGCATCCCGCGTATAGCGCTGACTGTCCCGAGTGGCGCCGCTGGGACCGCATAGCGCGTCTCGGCGTGCGCTATTGCTGAGGGCACCGATCCGTCCGTACAGATGAACTGTCATATTAAAATCATGCAGTACAATTTAGGCAGGGGTAGAGCGGCGACGCACGAGTGTCTGAGGGAGGCCACCGTAAGGGGTATTAAAATCCTATTATTACAGGAACCTTACGTAGGGGCGAGAGGCTGCATGATGCCGCCAAACGGCTGCAGAGTGATACAGAGCGTGACGGGGAGACCCGACGCTCCGGTGCGAGCCGCCGTAGTTATCACGGACCCTAACTTGCGGTATTCCGAAAATTTAAATTTTATTAGTGAGGACTTGCTGGGCGTTATCATAAGAATTAATGATTTAGACATAGGGTTTATAAGCGTTTACTTAGATAAAGAGTTGAATCTAGACACGTACCTGTACAGAGTCAAGCAAATGGTGCAGAACATGGCTTGCACGCGGGTGGTGGTAGCGGGTGACGTGAATGCGGCCAGTCCTTGGTGGGGCTGCGCAGCGGAGGATGCGCGTGGCGCCGCAGTCGCGGAGCTGTTCGCGGAGCTTGGGCTCGAGGTTCGTAATGAGGGCAACGAGCCGACCTTCCTCGCCTACCGACATGGCGCGCCCGCAGCCAGCATAATTGACGTGACGGCCTGCTCCGCTGCACTGCTGCCCGCGCTTGCCGACTGGCGTGTTGACCCCGCGTTCTGCATGCTTTCCGACCACAGGCCTATCACCTTCACGCTGCGGCTAAGCGTGCACCGCGGCGAGGAGGCATCCGGTGCCAGCACGAGGATTTACAACACGGCAAAGGCGAATTGGACATTGTTCGAGGAAGAGTTCAAGCGGGAGATCTCTCGCGTTGAGCTGAGTGCCACAGTAGATGCGCTGGCGGACGGAGAAGCGGTCAACCGAGCCGCTGACCTATACACCGAGAGCGCGCTCGCGGCCTGTGAGAAGGCGATCCCGCGCATACTGCCTCGTAAATTCGGTAGATCCTGTCGCTGGTGGAGTGCTGAGCTGACGGAGCTCAAGGCCGAGTTGGTGCGCCGCCGGAGGAGAATCGCGAAGGCAAACCCTGCCAGGAGGCGGTACGTAGTGGACCAGTACCTGGAAACTAGGACGGAGTACAGGTTAGCTTTAGAGTCCGCCATGACCGCCAGCTGGAAGGAGTTCTGCACGGGCGAGACGGTGGAGGGAATATGGCAGAGGTCGTACCGGATCATGAAGGCGTGCGGAACACGGGTGCGCTCGGAGGACATGCTGCTGGCAGCAGCGGACGGGCGCGTGCTCGATGAGGCGCAGTCGGCAGCGCTAATGGCGGATACCTTCTACCGACTTGACGACCCGCACCGGGACTCGCCGCAGCATGCTGAGCGCCGCGCCGCCGTGCAGGCCTGGGCAGACCACCTCGCCGGTACAGCATCGCCACACGTCGCTTTTACTGAAACAGAACTCGATACGGTACTGCGGACCATGAGTCCTAAGAGAGCGCCTGGGGGCGATGGGCTCACGCTAGACATCTGTCTCCGGGCCTTTAGATGTGACAGAGCCCTACTTGTGGGGTTGTTCTCGCAGTGCCTTCGATTGGGTTGTTTCCCGAGATCGTGGAAGGTGGCGACTATAAAGGTTATCCCCAAGCCGGGCCGAGAATCTTACGCCACGCCTAAATCCTACAGACCTATCGGGCTTCTTCCGGTCCTTGGGAAGATGCTCGAAAAGTTATTCGTTAACAGGTTGCAGTGGCAGCTTGGCATGGAGAGACGGCTGAGTCCCTTCCAATACGGATTTACTCCTCAGCGGAGCGCGGAAGATGCTTTATTCGACGCTATGTCCATCGTTCGTGCTAGCCTGGAACAAAAACAAATAGTCGTTTTAGTCTCACTAGATATAGAGGGGGCATTTGATAACGCCTGGTGGCCCGCTATCATCGAACAGCTTAAGGCCAGTGATGTAGACGTCGAGGTCACGCGCCTCATACTTAGCTACCTGTCTGATCGGAGCATTAAATTAAAATACGCGGGGCAAGTAGTCTGTACGAACACAAATAAGGGATGCATTCAGGGGTCTACCTGTGGGCCGATCCTCTGGAACATCCAGCTGGAGCCGGTGCTGGAGCAGACGCAGTATGGGGGCGTCCGGGTTCAGGCTTTCGCAGATGACATCCTGATAATCGCAGCCGCAACCGATGGGGTTGATCTGGAGGAAAAGGTCAACCGGGCGCTGGCCGTTATCACTCAGTGGGGCGAGAACCTGAAACTGAGATTTGCTCCTGAGAAGACGCAGGCACTTTTGATCACCAAAAAGTTAAGATACCATTCTCCTAGGCTCGTGATGGCGGGCGTCCCCATAGCTTATGGATCTTGTCTCAGAATATTAGGATTACGACCCTATTCTCAATTTCAGAAGACACCTCGAACTTGTTTCTAACAAAGCCATCGCTTTCTACAAGGTGGTAGCGAGAGCGGCTCGAGCACAATGGGGTCTTAACTCTGATATTCTGAGATTGATCTATATTGCCGTGGTGGAGCCCACTATTCTGTACTCGGCGAGTAGCTGGGCCGATGTTTCAGATAGGGTTTATGCTGAGAAGATTTTAGATAGCCTTACAAGATCTTTTAGTATTAAAATAAGTAAGGCTCACCGCACAGTTTCTTTTGTGTCGAGTGTCCTGCTGTCTAGACTGCTGCCTCTTACCATGCGATTGAAGGAAAACGCACTTATTTATAGGGCTAAAAGAGGAACGCCTTTGGTTGGGCTGCCGGGAAGAAGTATGGAGACTAGAGAAAGTCCATTCTCACTGCCTCATCCTGCGGAGAGAAAGCATGTAAGGTTCGGGCTTATCGATTCTCAGGAGGATGCGTTGCGCCTGGGGACCGATGAACTCGTGCTTTACACGGACGGTAGTAAGCTTGAGGGTAGGGTGGGTGGTGCAGTCTCCTGCTGGTCTGGAGGGCGTGAGGTCCGCCATGCTAGATTCCGCCTCGAAAATTTCTGTAGCGTGTTTCAGGCAGAGCTTTGTGCGATTTTGCGAGCCCTTCAATTAGCTGAGGGTAGAGGGGAGTCAGCTTTTAGCATAGTCAGCGATTCTAGGTCGAGTCTTGAAGCCATCAGTGACCCTAATTCACTTCATCCCTTGGTAGCAGAAATCAAGGATAACATCTTAGGGCTAGCTCGGGGGGGGAAACGTACAAGTTTTTACTGGGTCAAGGCACACTGTGGCATAGAGGGTAATGAGAGAGCCGATGAGTTGGCAAAGCAGGCTGCTCTCCGTGATAGAAGACTACCATTCTACGACAAGTACCCTCTATCCTACGCAAAGTTGATAGTAAGATCGGATAGCGTTAATGATTGGCAGCAAATATATAATACATCTCAGACAGGTAGTACCACTAAATTATTTTTCAAAAATGTAACGCAAGCATTTCAAACATTAAAGAAAATCAATCTGGATAATTTTTATACACAAATTTTTACAGGTCACGGTGGCTTCAATGCTTACTTGTTTCGGTTCAGATTGACTGACTCTCCTTTGTGCTCGTGTGGTGAAGAAGTTAGCCAGTCTGTTCAACATTTATTATTAGACTGCGCGCGGTTTGGATTGTTGAGATATGAATGTGAATGCGCTATGGACTCTGATTTAAATGTTGATACTTTGGAGCAGTTGTTAGGGGACAATAATCACAGGCCTATTTTCCTGTCGTTTGCGAAGACTATTCTTCGCATAATAGGCAAAGAAAATGGGTCATTTTTGGAGACATAGCCATAAAAACTACTAGCCTAATATGCTTAATCGATTATTCTTAATTTGTCTTGTTTGGATATGGCTATTATCGTACTCTCTGTTTAAGTAAGCTTTACAATTATTTTATTATTTTATGAATTTATTATAACTACTTGACTTACTTATTATTACTTGTCTAATGTTGTGATATTTTAACTGTTTTAATTTATTTGAATTTATATTAATTTATTTTAATTGTTTTAATTTTGTGCTTTCTTATTCTTCCTCCCTAGTCAGCTATTTAATTTTTAATTACGTAACTTAAGTGTTTTTATTATTGTAATATTGCAAAGGATTGTTGCGTAATTTTATTTTATTACTTGAAAAAAAAAATATATATATATATATATATATATATATACAAGAACACAAAAACAAACAAAAAGAAAAGAAAGAAAAGTGGAAAAAAAATAAAATAAAAATAAAAATAAAAAAGAATGTAAAAAAGAGAGAAAATAACAAAAAGAATAAACAATAAACAAGGAAAAAAAAAAAAAAAAAAAGAGAAGGGAATAGATAGATTAGTACAATAATAGTTAAAGTTGAAAACTACATAATAAATTAAATTGAGGAAGTAGCGTAATAATAATTATTGATTGACTGTTGAAATGTATTTTATCTTATTTATTTAATGTGTATGTACAAATAATAAAATTTTAAAATTGTTTAGGTACTTCATTAGATTTTCACATGTATATGAAATGTATTTGATTTTTATAATTTTAATTGATTATTTTTAATAAATGTTATTCAATTGTTGTCAAAATATTATGTATAATTCAAATAATTTATCATGTATTATAATAGATTGGCTTTGTTTGCCCATCAAACAATTGCCCAGTTGAAATAGGTATGATTATGTCCTAATATAATTATAATAAGCATGCTTATTTAAATAATAAGCGTTATTATAATTTCACTAATGTATGTGTGTAATTGTCTTAAAAATATATTTATCCACTCTGTCTCCTTTTCTAGAGAATCTTTTTCTTATCTGTATTTTTCTATTTGTGATATGTTGTATTTTCTGTGTTTCAGGTGAATGAAAGTGCGTGCGTGATTGTGTGTGTGAGTGTTGTGTGTGTGTTAATTGATTTAAAATAAAATAATGTATAAATCCTTAGTAGGTAATTTAATGTTGTTGCATTTAATAGCAACAGGTTGCCTCAGGTTTTAAAAATCAAACGCAGACTAGCACACTCGCTGGTCCTATGACCAGATGAGTTAACTAGTTTGCAACACTTAAAAAAAAAAAAAAAAAAACCTAACCTAACCTAACCTAACCTAACCTAACCTAACCTAACCTAACCTAACCTAACCTAACCTAACCTAACCTAACCTAACCTAACCTAACCTAACCTAACCTAACCTAACCTAACCTAACCTAACCTAACCTAACCTAACCTAACCTAACCTAACCTAACCTAACCTAACCTAACCTAACCTAACCTAACCTAACCTAACCTAACCTAACCTAACCTAACCTAACCTAACCTAACCTAACCTAACCTAACCTAACCTAACCTAACCTAACCTAACCTAACCTAACCTAACCTAACCTAACCTAACCTAACCTAACCTAACCTAACCTAACCTAACCTAACCTAACCCAGTCGCGCTTCGAACGCCGTCGAAAGCGCCACGAAAATAAGCCGTTCCGCACGCGAAAAATCAATAAAAATAGCAAATTTGCTGTTTTAGTGACTTGTGACACATCAAAAGACGCGCAAAGTGAAGGCCCACACGTCTGTGAAAACCGCGTGGTGCTCAGTGCATTTTTCACAAAGTTATACGCAAAAAAGTGATTTTTTCAAATTTTTCAAAATTCAAATTGATTTTTCTTGCGATCTGCAGCGACGACCCTCAATTTTCAATTTACCCAGGGGAAGGCCCCTTGGAGTTCTACACATCGGACGTGCTTGCTGATTTTTTCCGCACTCCACTGCGGAATTATCAGCAAAAAAACAACTTCCACGTGGACACGAGCTCAGCGAAGGAGAGTTGCGCGGTTCCAAGTGACCACGCCAAATTGAAGAGGACACCGTCTGGACCCAGGAGGCACTTCAGAAACCCCCCTGAGATAAGTGGTGGCGAAGTTATAGACATTTAAATTTTTGTGCAGTTCAGTTTCTTTTTGGACACCTGATTATTCTAATTCTTCAGCGACAACCTAGCCTTAATTTTTGATATTTCATAACTTCTATAACGTTGTTTATAATTACTTTTAGATTAGATTTTTAAGACGAGCGGTTTAGGAAATATCTATTTTTAAATAATTTTACCAACCGCAAAAAACTTTGCAGCCTTGCATCTCCAAAACCGTGAGAGATAGGCCAATTTTATGACCTGGTTGCATATATTATAATATAATATATGTTACCAACCCCCAAATTTAATATATTTTGTAGAACCCCCTTAAATTTTTTCTTGTCTATTTTCAAAAAAATTAAATTTTAATTAGTTTGTTTAAGAAAAGTCTTAATTTCTTTAATTTTAGGTTGTAACTGTTATTTGTATTATAAGTTAATTTTAAAGTCATCGTCAATCCCCCCCCCCTTACCCACCCCCCCATTAACCAAAATAATTTATGCTCATATTTATGTTATTTTCTGCTTAATCGATTCTATCACTGAGCACCTATTTTTCTTCATACAAATCCATTTTAATTATCTTCTTCCCCCTACCACACCCCCTTTACATCCCCCCCAAATTAATTTCAGAATCTTTAAACGCATATATCTCGGGAACGGAGCAAGATAGCTCAATTTTGACCGCAGTTTATATATTTAATAAGATTAAATATATAACAAGGTTTCCCAATTTTTGGCTTCTGATTTTACCCCCCTTAACTTTTTCCCCACCCCCCCTCTTTTTCAAAGTCCTATATCTCTTTAACCTATACTTCAAATTTGACGGCGTCTTCTGTGTGATATAGAATAAAAGCAACTTATTATTATAAGTGTTGACAAAACGGGACTCTAGGTAGAGTCCTCAAAAATTATTTGACTGAAATTCATTTCTTCATGCTTTTCGGGTTCCTGACGATCTGAACACCTAATAGATACTGTCCACCTTAAATTTATGTAGAGGCCGGTACTCTGCTCAAAGTACTCTATGTAGAGTCGGACCCTAAATGCCATTTTACACGCATAGGCGATAGATCAGGTCAAGCCATCGTACAGACTTCTTAGTTTTAAGTCCATTTCTTAGGTAAGTCGACTCTAAGTAGAGTCTTCTCTACTTACTTACAAACGGGAGTAATACTTACCTGTGCACTTGCTGTTTACCGACGCTGGTTGACTGGAACCTGAAACAGAAAACATAGTGTTTAATTTATATAACTTTTACAAACCTTTTACCGATCTTTTATTTCATTTGTTTTCTATAATTGTGTTACAATGTCTTTTGGAATCCGTACACCTACTAAAAAAGCGCCAAAGACTATGGATTCAGACACCCGTATGCCCCTTGACATGACAGAGCAGGCGGAACCTTCACCCAAATCGACTGAGACCTCTAACGTGAGGCGCAGCATTGGAGAGTGGGAGACAGGCAAACCAGATGCTAAAGCTAAGGCCTCAACAAGCCCGAGGATGGTGGCTCCGGCTCTGGCGGGACCATCCAAACCAACAACCAAGACGGTGCTCTCTAAGGAGAGCCGAACAATTCGTAGGACATCTGTGGACGTGGTGGTGTGCTCACCAGAGCGGGAAAAACCAAAATACGCAGATAGAGTCGCGGAGGCTCGTGCCTGCCTACAAAGAGCAAAGATGCAGCTGGGAAGTGCACGCAACATAAGGACCGACATCAAAACTGATGTCACCCTGGCAGTGGAGCGACTCTACCAGTTGGTGAAAGAGGCGGAAGTAGGAAAGGCAAAAGAAGAGAAGAGTCAAAAAAGGGACAGGAGGGGGGGAAGAGGGAGGAACAACAGGTTCTTCCCTCTTCCATCCCTCCTGCCTCGAAGACAGACTTGTATCTGCTAGAAAAATTGGAGGAACACAGTAAGCTGTTGAGAGAAAGCAATGGGAGGATAGAAGCTCTGAAAGAGGCGATGGAGCGTCAGAAAGAGGTCCTCGAGAAGACCACATACGCGGGTGTAGCAGCGGGGCAAACCAGGAGGAAACTCCCGGAGCACACCGCTCTACACTCCGTGGTGGTCTCCTCTAAGGATGAAACTGAAACTGGGGAGGAGGTCCTCAGTAGAATACGAGAGGCGGTAAACGCAAAGGACGGATGGATCAAAGTGGATAGAGTTAGGAAGGCGAAGGACAGGAAGGTAATTGTGGGGTGTAGAACTGAGGAGGAAAAGAGGAAAGTGAAAGAAAGGTTGACAAAGGCAGAGACTCACCTCAATGTCGAGGAAGTCAAGAACAAAGACCCTCTTCTGATCCTCATGGGCGTTTTACAGTATAACAGCGACGAAGACGTCCTAAACGCCCTGAGGAACCAGAACCGTAGTGTATTTGACGGCCTCGACAAAGAGGACTATAGAGTGGAAGTAAGATACAGAAAGAGAACAAGAAACCCTCATACCTGTCACATAGTCCTCAGAGTGTCCACCAAAGTATGGAACAGGATGCTGGATGCACAAGACATCCAAATCGACCTGCAGAAGATCAGAGTGGCCGACCAATCCCCGCTAGTACAGTGCTCGCTGTGCCTGGGTTACGGCCACGGCAGGCGATTCTGTAAGGAATCTGTGGAAATATGCAGCCACTGCGGAGGACCTCACATGAGGACGGAGTGCGCCGACTGGCTCGCCGGGATCGCCCCGACATGCAGCAACTGCAAGCGTGCCAGGCACACAGTGGTAGAGCACAGCGCCTTTAGCCAGGAATGTCCGGTGAGGAGGAAGTGGGACGCACTGGCCCGTGCCACCATTGCGTATTGCTGAGGGCACCAGCGGCAAAAACGTTGCACACAGGACGGCTACCCCAACAAACACGAAACCCCATCTCGTGGTCCAAGCCAACCTTCAAAAGAAGCGTTTAGCCACCGATGAGCTGATGGTAGAGGCCAACCAAAGAAAAGTGTCATTTGCACTGCTTCAGGAGCCATATGTGGGTGGGGTAAGAAGCATGAAGAGTTACAGAGGGGCGAGAGTCTTCCAGAGCGCGGATCCAGGAGAGGGTACTGTAAAAGCAGCCATTGTTGTTTTCGACCATGAAATGGACGTCATACAGTGCCCGGAACTCACCACGAACAACATCGTAGTGGTGAGGATAAGGACCAGCGCCTGGGAGATCACCGCGGTCTCTTTCTACTTTGAACCCAACCAGCCCATTGGGCCATACTTGGAGCAGCTAAAACAGATCGGGGATAAGCTTGGATCTTCGAGAATTATTTTAGGCGGAGACTCCAACGCAAAGAACATCTGGTGGGGTAGCCCTATTGTAGATCATAGGGGCGAAGACATGTCTGGCATTCTGGAGGAAATGAACTTGCAGATATTAAACGATGGTGAAACTCCTACCTTTGATACCGTTAGGGGAAACCGGACGTACACCAGCCATGTGGACATTACGGCCTGCACTGAAGACCTGCTCAGCTTAGTGGAAGACTGGAGAGTCGATGAAGACCTGGTAAACTCGGACCACAACTCTATCACCTTCAAAATTAGACTCACCAAATCAAGAGGTATAAATGTACAAAGAACCACAAGGCTTTATAATACAAAGAAAGCAAATTGGAACAAGTTTCTTGAGAAACTTGACCAATTTAAAATAGAAAAAAATATAACGAAAATAGAAATTTATAAAATAAACAGTAAAACAGAGATAGAAGAAACAGTAAATAAATATATGGACATAATTAAGCAAGCATGCAAAGAAGCAATACCAATAAAGAAACCAAATCAAGAACTTACCCTGCCGTGGTGGTCCGAAGAACTCGCTGACATGAAGCAGAAGGTCACCACTATGAGGCGCAGAATCCGATGTGCAGCGCCGGTCCGGAAAGCCAAGGTCATCCAGGAGTATCTGCAAGAAAAAGAGAACTATGAAACTGAAGTCCAGAAGGCCCAGACAAGGAGCTGGAAAGAGTTCTGCGAGAAACAGGATAGAGAGGGGGTCTGGGAGGGAATATATAGGGTCATTGGGAGGACAGCCAAACGACAAGAGGACATACCCCTGGAAAAAGAGGGAAAAACACTGGATCCGAAGAAGTCCACCAGATTGTTGGCAGAGACATTCTACCCCGAGGATACCGAGGAGGGAGAGACGATAACCCACATGCAGACTAGAGAGAAAGCAAACCGGGTAAACGGCCCGGTTCATGATGAAAAACATGACCCACCGTTTACTAAGGAGGAGCTACGAGCTGCAACGGAAAGTTTCAATCCGAAGAAAGCCCCGGGTGCAGATGGATTCACGGCTGACATCTGCCAGCGTGTTGTGTTTAGCGATCTCGACCTTAACCTCGCAATACTAAACAAGTGCCTGGAACACCATCACTTTCCCAACATCTGGAAGGAGGCAACGGTAGTAGTACTCAGGAAGCCGGGGAAAGACTCCTACACCAACCCCAAGTCTTACAGACCTATAGGCCTTCTTCCGGTGATGGGAAAGATTTTGGAGAAGATGATCGTGAGAAGAATGAAGTGGTACTTACTCCCAAGAATGAACCCCCGCCAATATGGCTTTATGCCCCAGAAGAGCACCGAGGACTCCCTTTATGACCTGGTGAACTACATACGTGGAAAGCTAGTAGCTAAAAAACTCATCACGATCATTTCACTGGACATAGAGGGAGCCTTCGACAGCGCATGGTGGCCCGCAATAAAAGTGAGATTGGCGGAAGAGGAATGCCCTGTCAACATTCGTAGGATAGTTGACAGCTACCTACACAACAGAAGGGTCAGAGTAAGGTACGCAGGAGAGGAGTACACGAAAAGCACCAATAAGGGGTGTGTCCAGGGATCGATTGGAGGACCCATTTTATGGAACCTCCTGCTGGATCCCCTACTGAGGGAACTGGAAGCGCGTGGTGACTACTGCCAGGCCTTTGCAGACGATGTTGTGTTGATTTTTGATGGAGACACGGCGATTGAAGTTCAGAGACGTGCAAATGCCGCCCTCGCCCATGTTCAGGAGTGGGGTGTCAATAACAAGCTAAAATTCGCTCCAAATAAGACCAAAGCTATGACAATAACAAGGAAGCTAAAATATGACACCCCACTGCTGAGAATGGGCGGGGTCGACATAGGCATGTCTCCTGAGATTAAAATCCTGGGTCTTACCATCGACCATAAGCTCACATTCAACACACATGCTGCAGAGGTCTGTAGGAAAGCTACAAATATTTTTAAGCAGCTCTCCAGAGCAGCGAAGGTCAGCTGGGGGCTCCACCCGGAAGTTGTCCGGATTATATATACGGCAACAGTGGAGCCAGTAGTCTTGTACGCGGCCAGTGCATGGGCACAGGCAACGGAGAAACTGGGGGTGCAGCGCAAACTAAATGCTGTCCAGAGGGGGTTCGCGCAAAAACTGTGCAGAGCATACCGCACTGTCTCCCTGAACTCGGCACTGGTGCTCGCCGGGATACTGCCACTCGACCTCCGAATTAGAGAGGCAGCCGCCCTTTACGAGGCCAAGAGAGGGGTACCCCGGCTAGCACTAGGAGATAGGGAGGTAGAGCGCACATTGTCATATGCCATGATGGATCACCCGGCAGAACATATGCGCCTGGAGTTCGTGAGCCTGTTAGACCAAGAACAAGTGGATAACCACAACGACCAAGCAGTCCGAATTTTTACTGATGGTAGCAAGATTGATGGTGAGGTTGGGGCTGCGTTATCCCTATGGGAGAGCGCAGCTGAAACCAAAGCCATCAAACTCAAGCTACCATCCTACTGCACGGTCTACCAGGCGGAACTTTTGGCCATATGTAAGGCCACGAGGGTGATCCTCCAGCGCACAGAAAGCTCCTTCGGAGTTTATAGCGACTCAAGAGCCTCACTGGAAACCATCACCAACCCCAGTTCCCTCCATTCCTTGGCAGTAGAAACCAGGAGGAATATCGTGGCAGCCCGACTCCAGAATAAGACAGTGACCTTATTCTGGATCAAAGCACATGCGGGGCTAGCAGGGAATGAGCGTGCAGACGAGCTGGCCAAAGAAGCAGCGCACTCGTTGAAGCGAAAACCGGATTATGACATGTGCCCGGTGTCATTCGTCAAGCGACAAATCCGGATGGAGTCCCTTGACGAATGGAACCAAAGGTACATGTCGGGTCAAACAGCCTCCGTCACGAAAATGTTTTTCCCTAACGCCAAAGAAGCATACAAGTTAGTTAGGAAGCTTCAGCCAACCGGCGTCGTTACGCAGTTCATGACAGGGCACGGTGGGTTCTCCGAGTACTTGAACAGGTTCAGGTGTAAGGAGGACCCATCGTGCATATGCGAACCCGGGAAATATGAAACTGTGACACACATATTACTAGAGTGCCCAGCATATGGCTCGGAGAGACACGAGGTAGAACAAGAAATGGACTTAAAACTAACCGTAAATAGCATACATGAAGTAATGAAAGACAGAAACAACCGTCCCAAGTTTCTAAAATTTTGTACAAATATAAGTCTAAAAGTAATAAACAGAAATAAATAGATAAAGCAATATATGATGAATATATATAATAATTTATATATATAAGCATAATATAAAGATGTAGTCTCGTAACTGTAAAAGGAAAATGTACATATATCTTAAACTAAACTGTATGCAAATGTATCGTTATAAAATAAGAAACACGTAAATAAATATTGTTAGACCTAAGAAAATAGAAAATAATGAAATTGTAAACTTATGAAAACTTATGTAAATTTAAGAATCCCTAAACCATAGACATAAGAAATAATGTAAATAAAAATAAACGTCATTAAATAAAAGAAAACCCAGAACCCATCCTGAAATGAGTGAAAGGAAAATGAGAAAGAGAGAGAGAAAGAAAGATGAGTAATGAAAAGGACTCTGACCATGTCAGGGGTAGATATAAGATAGCTCGCGGGCCGGGACATGGCGCTCCCGGACAGGATAGCTCGCGGGCCGGGCCATAGCGCCCGGACAGGAATTAAAAACCTAACCTAACCTAACCTGTCTCAGTTTCATCTTTAGCGGAGACGACCACTGAGTGGAGTGCTGCAGGAGAAGAAATTCTGAAAAGAATAAGACAAACCGTTAATGCTAAAGAAGGAGGAGTAAAAGTGGATAGAATACGGAAAGCAAAAGATAGGAAGATTATAGTTGGGTGCAGAACAGAAGAAGAAAGACAAATAGTGAAGGAGCGACTGAAAAAGGCAGAAGAACACCTCAATGTCGAGGATATCAAAAACAAGGACCCTCTCTTGATCCTCAGGGACGTATTGCAGTTTAATAACGATACTGACATTCTGAGCGCCCTGAGGAATCAAAACGGAAACATTTATAAAAACCTCGACAAGGAGGATGACAGAGTAGAAGTCAGGTATAGGAGGAAAACTCGTAACCCCCATACATGCCACGTCGTGGTTCGAGTGTCGCCAGCACTTTGGAACCGTATGCTGGATGCGGGTGAGGTCCACATTGACCTGCAAAGGATCAGAGTGGCAGATCAATCTCCGCTTGTGCAGTGTTCGCTCTGTCTAGGGTACGGGCACGGCAGGCGATTCTGCACTGAGAGGATCGAAAAGTGCAGCCACTGCGGAGGACCTCACATGAGGGCTGCATGCCCTGACTGGCTTGCCGGAGCAGCCCCATCCTGCTGCAATTGCCTGCACGCAAAGCTGAGCACGATTGACCACAATGCCTTCAACCAGGAGTGCCCAGTTAGAAGGAGGTGGGACGCATTAGCTAGAGCGGCAGTAGCATATTGCTAAGGTGGTCCCCAGCGGAAATCCTGTCTCTGAAAGCAGAAGGCCATACCTTGTAGCCCAAGCAAACTTGCGAAGGATGGAATTAGCAACAAATGAGCTTATGCTCGAGGCGCACAGCAAAAAGATGGCCTTCGCACTGCTCCAGGAGCCCTATATCGGGGGGATAGGCCGAGTAAAGGATTACAGAGATGCGAGAATCTTCCAAAGCACTAAACCAGACGAGGGACCAGTCAAAGCAGCCATAGCGGTCTTTGACCGAGACTTAGATGTAGTTCAATGTCCGGAATTTACTACACCCAACATCTCAGTGGTAAAGATAAGGACAAGTGCATGGGAGATACTCGTCGTATCCTTCTATTTTGAGCCACACCCGGAACCGATAGCGCCATACCTGGAGCAGCTAGACAGGATCATGAAGCACTTTTGCAAAAATGTCATCATAGGGGGAGACGCAAACGCCAAAAACTCTTGGTGGGGCGGCCCAACTACGGACGATAGGGGGGGGGACGTGGCTGGCGCCCTGGAAGAAATGGACCTACAGGTGCTCAACGATGGTAATACTCCTACCTTTTTCACCATTAGGGGAGGACAAATATACTCCAGCTTTGTCGACGTTACGGCCTGCACGTCGGAACTCCTGTGTCTTGTTGAGGACTGGCGAATAGACGAGGGTATGACGAGCTCGGACCACAACACAATACTTTTTGGCATAAAACTATCTAAATCAAAAGGAATTAACATAAATAGAACTACAAGAATATAACAGCAAAAAAGCTAACTGGGACCAGTTTCATGCGAAAATGGCCCAGTTGCTGCAAGAAAAGCAAATTAAAATTGAACATATAAAAGCAGTAGAAGAATTAGAAAATGAAATAATAAAATATGTAAATATAATAATAGAATCATGCAGAAACAGTATTCCAAAAATAAAACAAAAAGACAAGGGAAACTTACCGTGGTGGTCCGAGGAACTCGCTAAATTGAAGCAGGAGGTCGCCACCAGAAAACGCAGGATCCGGTGTGCAGCGCAGGTTCGAAGAGAGAAGGTCATCGCTGAGTACCTGGAAGTAAAAATAAAATATGAGTCAGAAACAAAGAAGGCACAAATTGAGAGTTGGAAGCAGTTTTGTGGAAAACAGGATCGCGAAGGATTATGGGAGGGTATATACAGAGTAATAGGAAGAACAAAAAAGAGGCAAGAAGATCAACCTCTTATTCAGCGGGACCGGCAACTGAATTCCCGAGAATCTGCAAAAGCACTTACAGAGACATTCTACCCGGAGGACCTCGAAACAGAGGATAATGCAGACCACCGACTGATTAGGCAAAAAGCTGACCAAGTAAACAGGGATAGTCATGATGAGCATGACCCCCCGTTTACGCTGGAAGAACTGACTGAGACGTTGGAAAGCTTTAACCCGAAAAAGGCTCCTGGTGCGGATGGCCTCACGGCAGACATTTGTAAAAAGGCGGTTCTCCACGATCCTCGCCTCTATCTCTCGATAGCAAACAAATGCCTACAGCTGAGCTACTTTCCTATCATCTGGAAGGAGGCCACTGTAATAGTCCTCCGAAAACCCGGAAAGGATAATTATTCTAGCCCAAAATCTTATAGGCCCATTGGCCTCCTTCCGGTGATGGGAAAGATCTTGGAAAAAATGATAGTAAAAAGACTGAAATGGCACCTTATCCCCAGGATGAGTCCTCGCCAGTACGGATTCATGCCACAAAGAAGCACCGAAGACTCCCTTTATGACCTGATAAAACATGTAAGATCAAAGCTGGACCAAAGAAAAATTATCACGGTCGTATCATTGGACATAGAGGGAGCCTTCGACAGCGCTTGGTGGCCCGCAATAAGAGTCCGACTGGCTGAGGAACAGTGTCCGATAAACATAAGAAGGATAATGGACAGCTATCTGAGAGAGAGAAGAGTGAGAGTGAGGTATGCCGGTGAGGAGGTTGCAAAGGAAACAACGAAGGGTTGTGTACAGGGCTCCATTGGGGGCCCGATACTCTGGAACCTCCTCCTCGACTCCTTGCTTAAGGGGATGGAGGACCGTGGAGATTACTGCCAAGCTTTTGCTGATGACGTGGTGCTGGTGTTTGACGGAAACACCGCGTTAGAGGTCCAACGACAAGCGAATGCCACCCTTGCCTATGTTCAGAAGTGGGGTATTAAACACAAACTGAAGTTTGCACCGCATAAGACAAACGCAATGCTACTAACGCGGAAATTAAAGCACGATACCCCGCTTCTGACCATGGGAGGGATCGACATTGCCATGTCTTCAGAATTTAAGGTCCTGGGGCTTTGGATTGATAACAAATTGACGTTTAATAGCCATGCAAGCCACATATGCAGAAAGGCCTTAAACGTCTACAAACAGTTGTCCAAAGCCGCCAGAATCAGCTGGGGCCTACAACCAGAAATCATACGCACCATATATGTGGCCGTCGTGGAGCCGATAATCATGTACGCTTCGTCTGTCTGGGCGCCGGCAACAAAGAAGCTCGGGATACAGAAGCAGCTAAACGTTGTCCAAAGGGGCTTTGCTCAGAAATTGACCAAAGCCTATCGCACGGTCTCTCTAAACGCGGCACTGGCTCTTGCTGGGTTACTACCCCTTGATCTCAGGATACAAGAAGCAGCCGCTCTGTACGAGATGAAAAGGGGTATACCAGAGACAGCATTTGCAGATGGTGAGATCGAGCGAATGACAACGTTTGCCGACACTCCTCACCCATCGCTCCATATGAGCTTGAAATTCATATGCCTGGTAAACCAAGATGACGTTGAAAGGAACAGTGGTCAAGCAGTCCAAATTTACACAGACGGCAGCAAAATCGATGGCAAAGTTGGAGCAGCATTGTCCCTCTGGACTAATGGTGCCGAAACTAAAAGCCTGAAATTGAAGCTGTCGTCTTACTGCACGGTTTACCAGGCTGAATTGCTGGCCATATTCAAAGCAACTGAGGAGGTGCTCAGAAGTCCGGATACGAGTTTCGGAGTTTTCAGCGACTCCAGATCATCTTTAGAGGCGATAGTAAACGGTTTCTCTCTCAATCCCCTAGCAGTCAAAATCCGTGAAAATCTAAGAAGATGCCTACAAGTCTCCAAAAAAGTTGAACTCTTCTGGATCAAGGCACACGCGGGACTCGAGGGGAATGAGAGAGCAGATCAACTAGCCAAGGAGGCGGCTTCAAAGAAGACGAAACCAGCATACGACATGATTCCGATATCATTCGCTAAGCGAGAAATACGTAGGGCCTCGCTTGGCGAATGGAATCGGAGATACAAGTCTGGATCCACGGCGTCCACAACAAAATTGTTTTTTCCCGACGTAGTCTCGGCTTTTAAAGTGATAAGAGGACTAAACACCACAGGTATACTAACGCAAGTTCTGACGGGGCACGGTGGGTTCGCCATGTACTTGAACCGTTTTAAGTGCAGGGACAGCCCATCATGCATCTGCGAGCCCAATAAGGATGAGACGGTACCACACATGTTGATAGAATGCCCCGCCTACGGTCCCGAACGTTTTAAATTCGAGCAAGAATCAGGAGAGAAAATAGAATTAAGTACGCTAAGTTACTTAATAACAGATAAATATTTGAAAGATAAATTTATAGAATTATGTATAAAAATAGCAAGTAAGGCAATAAGTAGGAACAAATAGATATATAAGAAAATATTGAGTAGGATTATCTTATGATATTTCCATACATCAATATTGGCAATTCATTTAAGATGTAAATTATAAGATTGAAATTTATATATATATAATTTGTGTATTATGTTAATTACAAAAGTATATATAAAGAAAGTAAATTAATCAGTACGCATTAAATAAGTAGTAAATAGATATTATAGATATAATTAGATATATGATAGAAATTAAGAAACAAATGTAAGCCAATAAAGAAAATGTCACACTGTCTTTCCATAATCCCTGTAATGCAAAGAAATAAGGACGAAACGATAGAGTAGGTCATAATATTGTAAGAATGGAGATGGATACAAGAAAGACAACGTATGCGGAATGAAAGTGCGAGAAGCATTCATGTGAGAACTGGAATGAAAGGGTAGTGTAGACCAGGTCCCTGGTAAAGCTAGGGGTAGGATGGAGAAATAAAAAAAAAAAAAAAAAAAACCTAACCTAACCTAACCTAACCTAACCTAACCTAACCTAACCTAACCTAACCTAACCTAACCTAACCTAACCTAACCTAACCTAACCTAACCTAACCTAACCTAACCTAACCTAACCTAACCTAACCTAACCTAACCTAACCTAACCTAACCTAACCTAACCTAACCTAACCTAACCTAACCTAACCTAACCTAACCTAACCTAACCTAACCTAACCTAACCTAACCTAACCTAACCTAACCTAACCTAACCGGCCTCGACAAGAAGGATGACCGAGTGGAGGTACGCTTCAAACGACGAGCCAGAAACCCGCTCACGAACCACATAGCGCTAAGGGTGTCCCCGCAAATCTACAGTCGTATGATGGCCAAGGGAGCAGTCCACATAGACCTGCAGAGGGTTAAAGTCGAAGACCAGTCCCCTCTTGTGCAGTGCTCTATGTGCTTAGCTTACGGACACGGACGGCGGTTTTGTGTGGACACCTTACCGAAATGCAGCCATTGTGGCGGCCCGCACATGAAGAACGAATGTGCAGAGTACATGGCAGAAGCAGCACCATCTTGCTGCAATTGCATGGCCGCCAAAATGGAGAATGCAGAGCATAACGCTTTTAGCCCCGAATGCCCAGTGCGTAGGAGGTGGGAGGCATTGGCGAGGGCTAAAGTAGCGTATTGCTAAGGTGGTTCCAAGTCACTCCGGGGCAGGCGATCTCACCAGAGGATATGCAGTGGCCCAAGCGAACCTCCAGAGAAAAGAACTGGCAACCACGGAACTCTTTATAGAGGCCAGCAGACGAAATCTGGCATTTGCACTGGTCCAGGAGCCCTATGTGGGCGGGGCAAAGAGGATGAAGGACTACCGTGGGGCGAGAGTCTTCCAGTGCGCTAAAGTAGGAGATGGGACTGTGAAGGCGGCTATAGTGGTCTTTAACCACGAGCTTGAAGCCACCCAGTGCCCGAAACTCACGACTAACAACGTGGTAGTGGTGAGGATCCGAACCAGCGCCTGGGAAATCGCGGCGGTATCCTTCTACTTCGAGCCAGACCAGCCCATAGAGCCATACCTGGAACAGGTAAAGAAGATCAGAGAGGAGCTGGGCCCAAGAGGACTGCTAGTAGGAGGCGACTGTAACGCCAAGAGCACCTGGTGGGGCAGCACCATAGAAGACCACAGGGGAGCAGAGATGTCCGGGACCCTGGAAGAGTCTGGATTACAGGTACTCAATACAGGTGATACGCCCACTTTCGACACCGTGAGGGGTAACGTGGCGTACACAAGTTTCGTAGATATTACAGCCTGTACGGAAGACCTATTAGACTTGGTAGATAACTGGAGGGTAGACCAGGAGATGACGAGCTCGGACCACAACGCTATCTTGTTTGAAATACAACTCCGCCGTTGTAGAGGCCTCAAAGTACAGAGGACAACGAGGCTCTACAACACAAGAAAAGCGAAATGGGACCTTTTCGACAGTAAATTAGCTCAAATAAAATTAGACCTCAACATAAATTTAGAAAACATTCCATTAATAAATAGTAAAACCGATTTAGAAACTTTTACCTTAAATTTTACAGATGCCATCACTGAGGCATGCAAGGCCAGCATGCCAATAAAGAAGAGTACTGAGGTGCTCAAGGTCCCATGGTGGAATGATGAGCTCGCAAGGCTGAAAAAAGTTACCACTACCTTTAGGCGAAAGATCAGGAACGCGGCACCTCACCGCAGATTAATAGTGGTAGCTGAGTACCTGAAAAAGAAAGAGGAATATGAGTGCCAAGCCAAGAAAGCCCAAATAGACAGCTGGAAGGAGTTCTGTAGAAGACAGGACAAGGAAGGAGTATGGGACGGTATTTACCGCATCATCCGTAGGACCACCAGGAGACAAGAAGACTTGACCCTAACCAAAGACGGTGCATTCCTAAACCCAAGAGAGTCGACGAACTTACTAGCGGAGACATTCTACCCACAAGACCTGGAGGAAACTGACGATGAGGAACATCGCCGCGTTAGAGAAGCGGCAAAGCGGGTAAACGAGTGGAAGCATGATGAATGCCATGACCCGCCGTTTACACTGCTCGAGCTAAAGACCGCGGTGGGGAGTTTTAACCCAAAGAAGGCCCCTGGAGCGGATGGCTTCACAGCGGATATCTGCAGTAGAGCGATCTACCAGGACCTGGACGCGTCCCTTGCCCTCTTTAACAAGTACCTGGAAATGGGTCACTTCCCGGACATCTGGAAGCAGGCAACCGTGGTTGTTCTGAGAAAACCGGGCAAGGATGACTACACGAACCCCAAGGCTTATAGACCTATTGGCCTACTGCCGGTCTTGGGGAAGGTTCTGGAGAAGATGACAGTAGCACGGATTAAATGGCACCTAGTACCGAGGATCAGTACTCGCCAGTTTGGATTCATGCCACAGAGGAGCACCGAAGACGCCCTCTATACGCTAATAAACCATGTCAAGGACAGGATCAGGCTGAAAAAGCTGGTAACCCTAGTGTCATTGGATATAGAGGGCGCCTTCGATAGCGCGTGGTGGCCGATTATTCGAATTCGTCTGGCTGAGGAAAAGTGTCCGGTCAATATCAGGAGGCTACTTGACAGCTATCTCGACTGCAGAAAAGTCAGTGTAAGATTCGCCGGGGAAGAATGCACGAGGAGCACCAACAAGGGTTGTGTGCAAGGGTCAATCGGTGGACCCATCTTATGGAACCTTCTTCTGGATCCTCTGTTGCGGGAGTTGGGGGATAGGGGGGTGTGGGTACAGGCCTTTGCCGACGACGTGGTGTTGGTATTTGACGGAGACACTGGGCTTGACGTCTCGAGGCAGGCCAACGCTGCGCTCGCCTATGTGCAGCAGTGGGGTGTTCGAAACAAGCTGAAGTTTGCGCCACACAAAACCTGCGCAATGGTAGTAACAAAGAAGCTGAAGTACGACACCCCGCTGCTGACCATGGGAGGAGTGAGCGTTGGCATGTCAAGGGAGGTTAAGATCCTAGGACTGACTATAGACGATAAATTGACATTCAACACGCACGTCGCACAACAGTGCAAGAAAGCACTTGCTATTTATCAACAGCTTGCAAAAGCCGCGAAAGTTGATTGGGGTCTACACCCCGAGGTCATACACATGATCTACACGGCTACAATTGAGCCCATCATAATGTATGCCTCGCCGGTGTGGGCGCCTGCCGCCAAGAAACTCGGGGTGCGCAAGTTGCTCGCCATGGTCCAAAGAGGTTTCGCCCAGAAGCTCTGCAAATCTTACCGAACAGTCTCCCTGAACTCGGCATTGGTCCTGGCGGGGATACTGCCTCTCGACCTCCGGATACAGGAAGCAGCCGCACTGTACGAGGCAAAGAGAGGGTCATCCCTGTCCTGTCTTAAGGACAGAGAGCCCGAGCGTCCGGTGGGGTTTGCAGAATCTCCTCATCCGGCCGAACATCTAAGCTATGAGTGCGTCCGCCTGGAAGACCAAAACCTTGTGGACAGGTACAATGTGCAGCAGGTGCGAATATTCACCGACGGCAGCAAGATTGAGGGGAAGGTCGGAGCAGCACTGTCCCTGTGGGACGGTGAGGCCGAGATCGATAACCTCAAGCTCAGTCTGTCCGCGTACTGCACAGTCTACCAGGCGGAACTGCTGGCTATATGCAAGGCCACGGAGGCGATCCTCAAGAGGAAGGAGCGAAGCTATGGTCTGTACAGCGATTCGATGGCCGCATTGGAGACGGTCGCTAACCATGGCATCCTCCATCCTCTCGCAGTGGAGACCAGAACCAATCTGCGGTTGGCTTTGACTCAAGGCAAGGATGTATCCCTGTACTGGGTCAAAGCCCATGCAGGGCTCCCGGGCAACGAGCGCGCTGACGAATTGGCCAAAGAGGCCGCCTTAACGTCCAAAAGAAAACCAGCATACGACCGATGTCCTGTATCGTTTATCAAGCGGACAATCAGAGAAACATTCTTGATGGAATGGGACGCTCGATACAAATCCGGGGACACCGCGTCCATAACAAAAATTTTCCTCCCAGACGTAAAATGCGCTTACCAATTCGTGCGAAGGGCTAAACCGGCGGGTGCTCTCACTCAAATACTTACGGGGCATGGTGGGTTCTCCCAGTATTTGAACCGGTTCAAGTGCAGGGACAACCCATCGTGCATCTGTGAGCCAGACACTGATGAGGACGTGCCACACATCTTAACACTGTGCCCAGCTCACGCTGCTCTTAGATTTAATCTTGAACAAAAAATAGGTATTAAAATTGTAAAAGACAACTTGCAGGAGCTGCTTACAAGTAAAGCAAGCTCTGCCGATTTTGTAAATTATTGTACTCAAATATGTAAGATAGTGAACAATAGGAATAAGTCTAGATAAATAAGTAGTTGTTAGGTTACTATATTGAATTATACTAATCATAGCAATGTAAGGAAAGAAGTTGTATAATTAAGTTAAATAGTAAGAGAACTGTAATTAAGATTTGTCGTAAAAATTATGCATAAGATGGAAATAAATAAAACGTATATTGTAAGAAATAGATTAAGAAAATAAAGAACACCCTCCCTGTATTTGAATCCTGAACCCTTATTCGGGGAAAATTGAGAAAAAAAAAAAAAAAAAAAAAAAAAAAAAAAAAAAAAAAAAAAAAAAAAAAAAACCTAACCTAACCTAACCTAACCTAACCTAACCGTAACAGCCAAAAACCGCCACGAACAACATATAGCTCGCGTTAAAAAATCAATAAAAATTTGAATTTTCGAGCTACGCGCAAATAAGTGTTGTTATCAGTGAAAATAGTGTACATCTCACCAGGATTATCGTTTTCAACAGTTTTCCTCAAGGGGTCTTGGAGCAGGAGGGCCTGGACTTTGGAGCTTAATAACACCAAGAAGGTTAGTCCAATAAAAAATCCCATAACACCTTTAGCAAGATCACGCTCATATCTGTTAATTCCTTTGAAAACTTCGAAAATCCACTGAAGGACAACGAAGATATAAGCTTGCAAAGATAACGATTTTAACCTCCAAAACCGCGTGGTCGCTACACGTGTAACCCACTTCCTGCCTGACTGACACGAGGCGTGACGTCGAGTACCTACGTGAAGACTTCGAAGCCGGACCCAAGAACTCTCCCTCCAGCCTGAAGCCACCAGAACGAGACATCATCAGCTCATCAGGTGAATCAAGAGATATCTCCTCAACCCCGCATCCTAAATAACTCGTGTTTGGTGTCTCTGAAATCAGGACAGCAGGACGCTTCTCATCCTATCCTTATCTCACCACCTTCGTTCCCACCCCCCTACCCCCTTAAGACCAGAAACCCCTCGTGGTATATCTCCTCAACCATTAGAGATAGAACCCTACTGTGAGGTATCTTTGCATTCAGGAGGAGTAGCGCTTCATCTTGGTCCCCAGGAAAATCCTTCCCCCCCCCCCCCCCCTCTATATTCCTCAAATTAAACTCATTTCCCTCGGCTTACTAGTCTGGTTAGCCATTACCTTCAAACTGCTGAAGGCTTTCAACTACCCCCTTCCCGTGAAATACCCCTCTCTCGATATCTCAGCACCTGGAGGAAAAAGACCCAGCTTGTGGGGTATCTTCGTGATCAGGAGGAGCAGCCCAACAACTTGGCCCCTACGGAATTTTGAAGCGTCATATCTCTGAAACCTTTGAAGATAGACCCAGGTTGTGACGTGTCTACGTGATCAGGAAAACAAGATCTATCACCTGGCAAAATTCCCCCCTCCCCCCTCCGTAAACCCCTCTCGTCATATCTCAGCAGCCCTTGGAGATAAACCTACCTTGTGGGGTATCTACGTTATCAGGCGGAGCAGCCCAACAACTTGGCCCATACGGAATTTTAAAGCGTCATATCTCTGGAACCTTTGAAGATAGACCCAGCTTGTGACGTGTCTACGTGATCAGGAGACCAAGATCTATCACCTGGCAAAGTTCCCCCCCCCCTTCCAAAAAACCCCTCTCGTCATATCTTAGCAGCCCTTGGAGATAAACCTACCTTGTGGGGTATCTACGTGATCGGGAGGAGCAGCCCAACAACTTGGCCCCTGGGGAATTTTGAAGCGCCATATCTCCGGAACCTTTGAAGATAGACCCAGCTTGTGACGTGTCTACGTGATCAGGAGACCAAGATCTATCACCTGGCAAAATTCCCCCCCCCCCCCCCTTCCGAAAAACCCCTCTCGTCATATCTCAGCAGCCCTTGGAGATAAACCTACCTTGTGGGGTATCTACGTGATCGGGAGGAGCAGCCCAACAACTTGGTCCATAGAGAATTTCGATCCCACCCCAACACCACCGAGGTACTCAGAAGAAACAAATCCCCCAAGATCCAGAGAACCATCACTCACTTCACTTATCTACGGGAAACACACACCACGCAGAACCATACCACCGCAGGTTCTGGCGCGTTCACCACCATCAAGTTACTCAGGAACCGCAGTACATCCAGCGTAAAAAGAAACAACTAGATTTAAGTAAGTTAATTATAATTATTACTAATAACACTTCTTTATCTTCTTAGAAAACTAAAACTAACTTTATTCACATAACTAAAGCTCGTCTTTCTTATACTAATCTCCTATTAGGTATTTTGTGTTTAATTGTATTAAATCCATCAACATGTCCAACAAATCAACTGAATCTGCCCCCAACGCACAAGCTGCACTCTCGGTAGCACCAAGGCAACGCTCGTTGCGGGAAAAAGTACTTAAAAAGGAAACTGCCTCCAAAACATCCTTCAGATCAGAAAGGCTGACATCATCACAGCCTGATAAAGTACCCGCAACTACAGCAAAGAAGGTGTCATCTGAGGGAAACGCAACAAGTGTAACCACGCCAATGGCCCCGCCGAGAAGGAAGCACAAGACCCCATCTCCCCCAGAGCCCAGTGAGATATCTGCTACCTCCTCAGTGCAGTCAGTCACAGATTCAGTTACGGAGAAAGTGATAAACTGGCAACAATGTGGCATATCCCCTCCAAAACCAATTATGTCAGATGACGAATCCGTCACATCACTCATCGATCTGGGCACCCCCTCAATTGCTCCCAAAGTGCGACACAGCATGTTGGTCGAGCAAACGAGGAAACGAACAGGGATCGAGATGGATAGGGCCACAAAAATTGCAAACGAAATGCTGCAGAAAGGAAAAGAAGCAATAGAATCTGCAGGGAACATGAAGAGAGAGTGCAAAACCATCGCACTCGAAAGTCTGCAGGCCCTCTACGAGATAGTTCTTTCCTTACAGGATTCCCGGTCTAGGCACATCGCAAACCTAGAAAGAGAAAAAGCGAGGAACGCAAATGAGCTAGTACGTGTTGAGAGGGCGCATAACAAGCAAATCGCTGAGCTGACAAAGAACCTCGTCCAAGAGGTATCCGCGGCTCGCGGTGATATCACCTCTTCCCTTATAGAGGTGAAAGCTGTCCGCGCTTGGTTGGGTTATGAGACCCAAGAACCCCACAGGCTCATCAAGGAGATCGCGGTTGCAATCCAGGGTCTCGAAAATCGTCTGAAGTCTCTCGGAGAGAGCCTATCCAGCCAGGAAAAAGGGAGCAAGACCGAGCTTCTGCAACAGAACCACACCTGGTTAAAAGCAGGGGTAGAGTCAATGCAAAACCAGCTGGACGAGCTCAGGAGAGACTTACAAAAAGACCAGGGCACAAGCAAAACGATCCTAGAAGCAAACATGAAAACGCTGGCACACCTAGAATCACCTCCAAAGTCACAAACACCAGACACGGGAGTAATCCAGGAGATCACGGCAATTCGCGAAATCCTTGACGCGATGAAAGCAGCAAAGGCACCTGAATCGATCCCACAACCGGTTCTCATAAACATCGAAGAGCACATGCAACCCATCACTGAAAGACTTGAGGCAGTATCATCTGAGCTCCGTACGATTCGGCAAGAAAAGATGCAGATGCCACCTCCTTGTCTCAGTCTTGAAGCGGAGATGGCGAACTCGGAGAAAGGCAGTGCTGCAAAGGCCACCCCCACTTACGCTAAGATTGCCGCCAAAACCTCACCACCTAAAAAACCGAATCACACCCTGATTGTGACATCTACAAATCCCCAAAACACCGGGGATAACGTAATCGACAGAATCAGGGAAGCTCTGGATACCAGAACCAGTGGAGCTAGGATTGATAAGGTCCGAAAAGCGAGAAACAGTAAGGTTATTCTCAGCTGCAGCTCCAAAGAAGACCTGGAACTGGTGAAGAGCAGAGTTCGGCTTGATAAAGGATTGAAAGCAGAGGTAGCAAAGGCAGAAAATCCACTCATAATAGTGAAGGATGTGCTCTCTTACCACACAGACACTCTCATTGTGGAAAATATATTGGCTCAGAACAAACACCTCCTGAAAGATGTTAATCTTAAGGAATCCACCATCAAGGTAAGGTACAGGAAGAAAGCTCGCAATCCCCATGAGTGCCACCCGGTACTCGAGGTGTCCCCCATCATCTACAAAAGTCTGGTGGAGGCGGGAAGAGTTCACATAGGCATCCAGTGGAGGCCCGTGTTCGATCACTCACCCCTTGTGCAGTGCACAAAATGCCTCGGCTTTGGGCACACAAAAGCAGTCTGTAAGGAAAAAGATCACCTTTGCAGCCACTGTGGAAGGTCTCACTCTTGGGATGAATGCAAGCAGAGGCTTGAGGGGAAGTCCCCAAAGTGCAAGAACTGCTCGAACGCACAAGGAACAGGCTCAGATCTGGCACACAATGCCTTCAGCAATGTGTGTCCAGAGCGGCAGAAATGGGATGCCATAGCGCGGTCCCGTGTGTCTTATTGCTAAGGGCTCCCCACAAAATCCAAGCTCGTTCCCTCAGAGGCTAGGCGGGACAGGTTTGCGTTTCATCCAAGCAAATCTGCAACGCTCAAAACTAGCCACAGCGGAACTACTCCAAGTTGCAATGGATAGGGGTATCACGATCGCCCTAGTTCAAGAACCATACGTGGGCAAAAATGGAGTCCTGAAACAACACCCAGGGACAAAAGTTATCCAATGCACTCTCAACAGGCAAAAACCAGTCAAGGCAGCTGTCATCGTCTTCGGAGACGTGCTGGAGACCATTCATGATCCCCAGCTGGTGACTGAAACCGAGGCAGCTGTCTTGATCAAAGGTGGAGACCTGAAACTTGGAGTTGTTTCCGTTTACTTTGAAGGGGACCAAGATATGGCGCCATATCTCGAGAGAACTAAAAACTACTGTGAAAAACTGGGTACGCAAAACGTCATCATTGCAGGAGATGTCAACGCCTGGAGCCACTGGTGGGGCAGTGTCTCGGAAAACGAAAGAGGAACGGAATATAACGCATTTCTCAACGAAATGGGTTTCCATATCCTAAACGTTGGAGACACACCCACTTTTGAAACCTTCAGAGATGGTAGAGCTTGCACAAGCGTAGTTGACGTCTCTGCTTGCAGCACGCCTCTGCTTGGGAAGATAGAGAACTGGAAAGTGGACCGAAGTCTCATAACATCAGATCACAACGCAATCACCTTCTCTCTGCGCCCAGTGAAACCCCTAGAACCCCTCAGGCCCATCACAACGCGCAGGTACAACACCAAGAAGGCCAAGTGGTCAGACTTCAAAACCATCCTCACGTCCTCTTTTGCAGAACGAGCGATATCAGTCCAAACAGTAAATGATTCTCAAACCCCAGAGAGCCTCGAAAGCAAGATCATAGCTTACACAGAAGCTATCCATGAAGCTTGTGAACAAACCATCCCTCCCAAAAGCGCAAGAAAAGGGAATCCAAAGCCCCCATGGTGGAATGAAAAGCTAGATGATCTCAAGAGAGAGGTTCTCAGGAAAAAGAGGAGAATCAGAAACGCAGCTCCTAGACGCCTAAGTCTCGTTGTAGACGAGTATCTTAAGGTGAAGATGGAGTATAAGGAAGAAGCGGAACAAGCCCAAACCAAGAACTGGAAGGAATTCTGCACGACCCAGGAGAAGGAGAGCATGTGGGATAAAATCTATAGAGTAATCAGGAAAACCTCAGGAAGGCAGGAAGATATGCTACTGAGAAGTCCAGCAGGAAACACTCTATCACCACAAATGTCTGCAGAACTCCTGGGAAAAACCTTCTATCCCGATGACTCTGCAAGCACCGATCAAAGTGGTCACGCAGAAATCCGGAAACTCACTAAGGTAATCCCCTACGGAGACCTCTCAGAGGATGATCCACCCTTCATGTCAGCGGGACTAGAGCTAACCATCCAAGCTCTTAATCCGAAAAAAGCACCTGGTCCAGACGGGATCACCGCTGACATATGCACAGTGGCAATCCGCTGCGAAATGGAGCTGTTCCTGGCGATAGCTAACAAATGCCTATCGCTAAGATATTTCCCAAAGCAGTGGAAGACGGCGCATGTGGTAATCATCCGGAAGCCTGGTAAGACCGATTACACCCATCCAAAGTCTTACCGCCCCATAGGTCTCCTCTCAGTTCTTGGCAAAATCATTGAAAAATTAATGATTAACAGGCTTCAATGGCACATCTTCCCATCACTCAACAAACGGCAGTACGGATTCATGCCACAACGGGGAACCGAGGACGCCCTCTATGATCTTGTGGAGCACTTGAAAAAAGGAGTTAACAACAAAAACATCGTACTCCTCATCTCTCTGGACATAGAGGGCGCCTTCGATAACGCATGGTGGCCCGCCCTTAAACACCAGCTAGCGAAGAAAAGGTGTCCTAAGAACCTTTACGAGATGGTATGCTCGTACCTCAATGACCGAAAGATCATGGTCAACTACGCCAGAGCAACCTACGAGAAGGAAACTACAAAAGGCTGCGTCCAAGGATCCATAGGAGGACCAACCTTTTGGAACATAATCCTAGACTCGTTGTTGCATGAACTGGAGGCAGAGGGAGTATATTGTCAAGCTTTCGCGGATGATGTTGTTCTTGCTTTTTCACACCAGTCGACGGGAGCTCTAGAGCGGCAAGTAAACACCACACTGGAACAAGTTTCGACATGGGGAATTCTAAACAAACTTAACTTTGCACCGCACAAGACCAATGCGATGCTTCTGACCAAGAAGTTAAAGTACGATATTCCCCAACTTTACATGTCTGGTACGAAACTGAACCTTGTGGATGAAATAAAGCTACTTGGGCTTATCATCGACCGCAAACTCACCTTCAAAGCACACGTGTCTGCACAATGCAAAAAAGTTGCAGATATCTATAAACAGCTTGCATGTACAGCGAAGGTGACCTGGGGTTTGAACAGCGAGATAACACGAACCATCTACATCGCAGTGGTGGAACCCATCATAACGTACGCCTCAAGCGCATGGTCACAAGCTGCAACACTCCAGATGAACGTGAACCAGCTAAACGCAATCCAGCGAGGTTTTGCACAAAAGATCTGCAAAGCGTACCGTACAGTCTCCCTCACATCAGCACTTGTTCTGTCGGGTTTGCTGCCCCTGGACCTTCGGATCCAAGAGACAGCAAATCTCTACAGAACAAAAAAGGGCATCTCCTTGGATTACCTCCCACCTGGAAAAGAACTTGAACTCAAGATAGGATATCTGGATCAACCACACCCCTCTACATTAACACATATTGAGTACGAGCTCTTAGAAAGTACTGCCCAGGTCACCGGGCCACAAATCTACACCGATGGGAGCAAGATCGAAGATAAAGTAGGAGCTGCTCTAACGTGGTGGGACGAAGGCAAAGAGCTAAGGTTTGAAAAGTTTAAACTCCACCCCTCTTGCACTGTCTTTCAATCAGAACTCTACGCACTATCCAGGGCAACTCAAATGGTGAGTGAAAGCACGGAGCCGGTAGTCAGTATACTTAGTGACTCGCGATCCTCGCTCGATTTGCTTCGCAATCCTAAGGTGAGTCACCCCCTGGTACGCAGTGTGAGAGAAAACATTGGTAGGATAGTGAAAGAGGGAAGAACGGTTAACATGTTCTGGCTGAGAGCTCACGTGGGAACTGTGGGAAATGAGAGAGCAGATGAACTTGCAAAAACAGCAGCACTCAATGATGCAGCACAGGACTACGCTAAGATCCCCCTGTCCTACGCCAGGAAGAAAATTCGAGAGGAATCTATCCGAAGATGGCAAGATCGCTACGAGACCTCCAGCACAGGTGCAATTACTAAACAGTTTCTACCAAACGTCGAAAAAGCATATCGACTAATAAGATCTATGAAACTAACATTCACCCAAGTGCAAGCCCTAACCGGCCATGGAGGAAACGCAGAATATCTTCACAGATTCAAGCTCAGGGACAGCCCCGGATGCGAGTGTGACCCAGAGGTCAGCGAATCCGTCTGGCACTTAATTCTAAGCTGTCCCCGCTTCCTGGTAGAAAGGCACGATCTTGAACACCTTATAGATCGTAATCTAGCGGAGTCTGAGCTTAGAGAAATTCTCGAAGATCCCAATTCAAGATCCCATTTTCTATCCTACGTGGAAAAGATTTTCCAAGTTGCAGCAAAGAGAAACTCCACCCTCTCTTCTACTGCACCCCCCAAATCTCAACAGGCAACAGAGGCACCAGTAGTTGCAACTTCTCAAGAAGATCCCCAACCTACACAAGCGAACTGCCTAACACTCACAAAACTACTCGCACACGGAGAAAAAGGAACGGCTGGAATCCGAATTCGAGGCGTAGCTCTCTTCATGGATGAAGCCAACGAGCGCTTCGGCATAAGCTTCTGCTTCTGCCGACCGGGTAAGAGGTATCGAGTGGCTATATCCCCAGGGCTTGCATCATTGCTAAATGGGAGCACATCCAAAACAACAATGCGCTACAAGATCTACAGTGCGCTGCCCGTGATAGAGGTCGCAGACCAACGCTTCCGACTCGTCCGATCCAAAAACAAAACGATCGCACTTCTCGAGCTTGGGTTTGGTTTGACACCTTTTGCGCGGGCAAGATCGATGCTCACCACCAGGGGCTGTCTACTTTGTTCTACGAACGTAAAGTACGTGGGCTTGAGAATTAGAAAGAGACAAGATGATATTGAACGAATGATTATTTTTGACACGTTTTGACGTCATATTCTCTTTGGTCACAAGATCACATCACAAGAAAAATGTCTGCCGCTCGCTGCATTCGCTGCTAGCATACGATTTTATCTTGTTTATTTGTAATAAAAAGAAGATCCATTTAATTCTACATACATACTTTGAGTCGAGCTTGCTCCTCATTGACTGTGTTTTGGTGAAATTAAGTGTGAATTGTGAGATATAGACTCGGTGTTGAGACAGTGACTCTTAGTTTGATTTTGTGATTACGCGATGAGTTTGCAGAAAGAAAACACTAGGATCTGTTGCATGTGTGGATCTTCACCTTCTAAAGATCCCAGCATCACTTTGCATCGGTTTCCAAAGCCTGGATCGAAAAATGCTCTGCGGTATGTACCTACCTCTTCCTATGTACTTTCCATGCTATTCATTTTATGCGACATAGAACACCACAGTAAATTTATTATTTGAATATATATTACATACGAATTACCACTAACGTAGCATGTATACATACCTATACACTAGCCAAACTCGATGTAGAATGTAAGCAAACCGCCAATTCTTAACCTAAAAGTCACTCTGTCGCCGCGTCTTCGTTACATGAACGCAGTTTACATGTTGATTTGAGATGCTTCCTTCAATAATTATATGTTGTTTCATTTTGATACTATTTAATTTCCAGATGTGAATTATGGGCAAAGTATTGCTTCCCAAACGAAGCCTGGTCTTTACCAAAATTCCAGGATGAACTTCATTCGAAACATAAGATGCTTTGCAGCAAACATTTTATGAGCACATGCTTTATTGAGAAGAAGTTGTTCAGAACAGCTGTACCTAGTGTTCAGTGCGATAACGCTCCTGACACCAGCTATAGAAATGCGCACTGACAAGGAGCAATCGGAGCATATATTGTATGAAATAGAAAAAGAAATTGAAGAAAATATTACTTCCTCCCTTGAACAAAACTTGGAGGATGCAAATAGTGAACTACAAGCATGTGCATATGTCTGTGGCTTCATTATTAAAAAAAATAAAATTAATTGTAATGATTGTAAAAACATTCTCATCTCCAAAACGCCAGAGGAAGTGCATAATTTTATAGAATTTAAAAATTATGAAACTATAAAAAAATCTCTTACATACGCCTCAAAGGATTTAATAGAGTGTGTAGAAAAAAGTGCAAGCATAGTGAATATATTTTTAGAAAAAGAGGCGTATAAAGTGAATATCAAAATGAAACTAACACAATTATTAAAGGCCTCTATAAATTATGACTTCCTCGAAAATTGCATGGAGCACAAAGAATTAAATTTAAGTTATATAGTAAATAGTGTCTTCCATATTAGCATTAAGAGGTACTGTATATTGAAAAACAGAATATATTCTGAAGAGGCATCTAAATCTGCACTGAAAAGAAAAATGAATATAATTATGCATAAATAAATTTCGAAATTTCTGGTTCATTATCATTAGTAATGCAGCATTAGTAATGTTCACAAATCAATATGATACAAAAGGTGGTGAACACCTTTTGTATCATATTTCTGGAAATGAAAATGTAATTCATGTAAAATCAATCATAATATCATATGTTGCCTAAATGAATATCTGATAAATTGTAAAAATTGTCATGCTAAATAAAATAGTCAAGTACTAATCTTTGTTTTATTAGACTGCTCTTTATAGATTAATTTCAGCATTTTAAACACAAGTACAGTTTCTTGATAGTGATTCTGTTTAGATGTCAATTATAAGCAAAAACTGACCATCTTGTAGGATAGGATACAGAGTATAAAATGCACTGTTTGAAATTCCCGCCCTAGCTTCTTTCTACTCTAGTTTTCGTGGGCGGAATATAGATGGCGCTGGTCGGTAAGGAAAAATTTCCTCATAAAACTTGTACGTAGTCGTTATTCTTCCCGCCTAGGGTATTATGTTCCTTGCTCACCACGCTTGGAGAAAAGGCAGAAAACGCGGATACCATCTCTCGCATAATAAGCGTAGATGCACTGGTTGTTGAACATGAAAAGGGAGAAGTCGCAGACCGGCTAGGTTGCATAAAAGCCTCCGAGCAACACGAGATGATTGTGTACGAAGACAGAGGTGAAAACCTCAACTTCCTAAGAGCACACAATTCAAACTCTGCAACCGACTGCTGGGGACACCCTGTATCAGCAGCAATCAGTGGATCTGAACGTCTTCAAGAGAAAAGATCAGCGGAGAGAGAGGAATCTATGCAATCCAAAAAACAGCATAATGATAGGGCCACAAAAAGAGGCCAAATCAAAGCGTTTGTGGAAGCGTTTAGCGCAGCAACAAAAACACTGCTCGGAAAGCCCTCGAAAACATCTGAAGGCTTTACATTGGAAGCAGGAATTCATCTCTCTCCAAAAGCCCCACTGGAAAAACCCCCCACTAGAGCTGACCAAGGTCATGTAATTCGGCCACATCTCAGACCTGTCACGGGGCCACTGGATCACACAATAAACGCATTCCTCGAGTATCTTGCTCTCACTAAAGCGACGATGGATGTTAATTCGTTAACCTGCAAATCTATCCTGCAGACCTACAAGCAAGGAAACATAAACCTACTAAAGGTGAAACTTGAGGAGGCAGAGGCTGCTATATACGACAATGACAAATCCCAGATCATCATGGGCACAATGTCAGGAAGTTATATGGCAGCTTTCAGTGCAACAAGTGGCTTCGTCTCGCTGAAAGAGGATGAGAAAGAGCAGAAAGGTCCACCACAATTTCATACCCCACAGGATGATCCAGTGGTTGTCACAGCCCGGTGCACCAAGATCATGCTCGATGAAAGAATCCTTGAAATGGCCCAGTCCATATCAGGGAACCCGGATATCGAAGCAAGCTGGGACAACTGGGCGGTACCTAAAATCACTTGGATCAACGGAGTTCCAGGATGCGGAAAAACCACCTGGGTTGTTAAACACTTTGATGCGGACAAGGACGCCATCATCACAGCAACAACAGAGGCAGCTAATGACCTGAGAGAAAAGCTATCGCATCGCGTAGGAAACCTGGTGAAAACCAAGGTGCGAACGATGGCCTCGGTCTTAGTAAATGGCTTCAGAGAGCAAGACAGATGCAATCGACTCACGATTGACGAAGCTCTTATGAACCACTTCGGAGCCATTATCATGGCCTCTCGCTTGTCTGGTGCTGGCGAAATTGTTCTCATTGGAGATGTTAACCAATTACCTTACATCGACAGAGAAAACCTCTTCGAGATAAGGTACAACAGGCCCAATCTGGTAACGAACATCAGCCAGGAGCTACTGTGCACGCATAGGAACCCATTGGATGTTGCATATGCCCTAGGAGAGGTATACTCTGGTATACACTCCTCAAAACTCAAGGTTCACTCCCTGTCGCTTCGGATGTACACAGGAGCGAATATACCCAGCTCTCTCACCAATACTCTCTTCCTAGTACACACTCAGGATGAGAAAGAAAGCCTGAAAAACCAAGGATATGGTGATGGGGAAGGGTCTCGCATACTAACCATCCATGAGGCCCAGGGATTGACCTTCGAGACAGTGGCAATACTAAAAACAAAGAGTGGAATGAAACTGCACGAAAGCGTCCCTCACGCAGTAGTAGCAATATCGCGGCACACAAACAGCTGTACCTACTACGCTGATGACACCAACGATGCAATCGGGCACTTCATCAAAAGAGCTGTGATGGTACCGGCCAAAACCATCATAAACTACAACCTAAAAATGGCTATACGAAACAGAAATTCTGCTGTCGTTGAAAAACTGGCTAACTGGCCAGTTCAGGGGGCAGCTTCAAGTTCTACCGTGTGAAAGTTTTCATAGAATTGTTCTATTGAATAAGAATAAATTTAATTTTGTTGATATGTTCAAACTGGAAAATGTAAACCTTTTTAATATATTGTAACAAAAAAAAAAAAAAAAAAAAAAAAAAAAAAAAAATTATATTTATTTATATATAGCTTGTCTTAGTTATAATAATTGTAATGTAAAACTGTTCAAATAATTTATTGTAAAACTTGTTTAATAATTCATAGATAGTAAGTAAATAAAATCAATGTTTCCCCTGAGTAACTAGATTAAAAGAAATGTTAAAAAAAGAAAAGCTCACAAAAAGAAAAAAAGATCTTAAAAGAGCACGGACAACAGTCTGTGGTGAAAAAAAAAAAAAAAAAAAAAAAAAAAAAAAAAAAAAAAAAAAAAAACCTAACCTAACCTAACCTAACCTAACCTAACCTAACCTAACCTAACCTAACCTAACCTAACCATCAGCCCTTTTTATAATGGAACCGTACTTGGTTGGCTCTAAATTACGCTCTTGGTTGCATACCGTTGACGTCGTCGGTCAGTCTTGTCTGCTGCCGTGGTTGGGTCGGGATTAAAGAAAATAAATATTTAAATTATATTTAAACATTTTGTCGTTTTAACTTCTTTTGTTATCGTTTAAATTTATTTGCCTTTTGTTGCCTACTATCTAAATAGTTTAGTTTACGGGTAAAAATGTACTTGTCATTGGGGCCCGACCGGGTTTATAATCTCTGGTTTATTTGGTTGTGGTCGGAACTGGGAAGTCTATGAAATTCAATTGCAAAAATTATAATTTATTAAAACTAACCCCAGAGCAAATTAATTTATTTTCTATTTGTATTTATTTTAACTTTGGTTTTTTTTTATTAGTATGATATTGTTGTTTATAAATGTGAGATTTTATTCCCTCTGACCACGGACGAAGGAAATCACCCTTGGTCGTTGTCTCTGACATGAGTTTGACGTTGACAGCTTTTCAGGGCTGACAGGTGACGTAATCATAACCTCAATTCAATGTCTGTTTTGTTTGTTGTTGTATAAATTATTGATTGATCAAACGATCTTCTCAAGAGAAGTTCGATCGATATTGTATGAGTCGTTTCATTCGAAGATATAAATGTGTTCAAAACGTAGTACTTCAAACCTACAAGGTAGCATCACGATTTTTTAAAGATAAATCGATCTTTCAGTCGATTTTTTAACTCGATTTATGGCAACCCTACGCCTGCGTCGCCTCCGCTCGACACTAGCTCGTTTCTTCATTATTTCTAAAGTAAACTTAAAGCAAAACTTTCGTAAGGGTTTTTGGGTGGGATGGGTTTTTATATCTTCGAATGAAACGACTCATACAATATCGATCGAACTTCTCTTGAGAAGATCGTTTGATCAATCAATTGTATTTCGTCGTTTCATTCTCGATATAAATGTGTTCAAAACGTAGATGTTTAGAGTACATTGAAAGTTTTGTGGTAAGAATAAAACATAGATTATATAAACAAATCAGTTTTATTCGAAAATAACAAACATAACATTTACATTAGGTATGTAATCTTGTAGCGTTCAATAATATTAAGTACGTATGTATATTAAACAAGTAAATAATTATTCAATCACTTTTAATCACGCGTTGATAAACAAACAGATCTTGCGAACTCACTTTCATCAATAATGGGCCTATTATAGAATTTAGCAAAAACATTGACCACCCAGCAGTTTTCCGTATGATGTCAAGGGAAACGCCAGCCGCACTTGCGGCGGATGTCGATGCGTGGCGGGTGCTGTGTGCCCTAAACTTAGATGTGTCTACACCACTATCCGACAAAAGCCCTTTAATCCACTTACTAATGATCTGTGCTGTGGCATTTCGAATGGGTCGTTTACATGTCAAAAAAAGGTTACTATTTTGACCTCTTAGTTCTTTTGTTTTCAATATGTAATCTTTAAGCGTTGTGGCCAGGCAGATATTAGGGTTTTTCCAGAAGGGTAAGAAAAGAACAGGCGGCTCTCGACTAGGACCTGAGGTTTTTATCAAACTAGAAATGACAATTTTTATACCAGTTAAATGTATATTGATTTGTTCTTCTTTTATCCTTTGGAGTGGCGATAAGCCAGGCTCTGGCTGCTGTCAAAATTTGCGCTTGTGCGTAGCGGCCAGGTCCTGGCCGATGGGCACTTCAATGAGACGTCAGTTTTTGCGCGATAATTACGGCAAAAGCCTATAGCTTCACTCCTCTAACCTAGTCACATGCTTCGTTGATGAATAGAGACAGGTAGCAAAGGTTAATAAAAATAAACTCCGGAACAAAAAAAGGTCACAAGTTCATTCGTTCCGCGCGCTCGTTTTCGGTTTGTTGCCTTGCAACAAGTTTGTGTTGTATTACGTTATTTACGACTAAAAAGTGAAATTTATTGTTGTTGGTGTTTAAATCACAATGAACAGGTATGTTTTTAATGTTTTTCATTCATTGGTTTCGGTTTGGATAAAGTTTTCATTCAAAATCTTGCTAATTTCCTCAGCCACCCAATTTTTTTCTGCAAAGTACGCTAACAAAATCCCTTCCTTTTGACTTGAAATCTAATTGACTTTACTAAATAAATCAATGAAATAGGTCAACAAGACATATTTTTATGTTATTTAGGTGAGAAATTGCTAGAATGTAATTAAATTTCTTCAAAATAGTGAAGTAAATACTAGCAGTCAATACGTTCGTCAGGAGCTGGCCGCTTCGCACTCCGAGAAAATCCTTGAGACTGACGTCGTATAAATTCGCAAGTTTTTGTAAGTTTTGGTTGTTGAATTTCTAAATGTTTTTGTATGGTAACAGGTGATTATTTTAGCACGAATATATTGTAAATATACTACAGTTTTTGGATACCAAAGTTTTTGTCTAACTTATTGAACCTACTTTGTACTACGAAACATAAATTGAAAGTGTGTATTTGGTGTTGTTTTTCAAGGGGTCTGGTATTTTGTTCATAAATCTTAAATAAATTGTTTGGGATGTGTGAACCTTTGTTTGAATAGAGTTTATGAACTACTCTTGCGACTAAAACCACTAAATAGGCCACTTGACATGTGTGGAACTCATAAATAATCTCGGTAGTTGAACCCCTTCGCAGCCTAGACGACGGGTTGCCGATAACGAACCTTTTTTTGTTGATGCTTTTTGTTATAAATAATGTATGGCAAGTTATGCTTTTGTTAACTTTAAAACTTACCATGGTGTGTATATTTGTAAATAAAATAGTTATTTTATTTAAAAATCTTTTTGTTTTCAAGATTCAGGGCTTTTCGCACATAAGGCGGTAATCCATCAGCTTACTCAACCTTTAACTTCGAGTAGCGAAGTGTACATTTAAAAAAAAGTAATCATTATTATACAGTTAGTTAGAATATTTCAAGCTGATTTCATAAAGGTACAATAATACATAGGTACAATAGTAAAATAGAAGACAATCATCAATCATTAAGCACGCGGCGTGCGCGCGCCGACCACCCACGAATGTCCCCCGCACATCCGCAATGTTTCGCGCGCAACGGCCCGCAACTGAGAGGTTATCAGTGATAAGGTTTGGACTCTATGAGCTGTACATAGAGCTAGTAACATAGCTAACTTTTTTGTTAGCTGAATAATTGGAATCTCGCTATGGGGAACCCACCTCGCTATGTAACTGAGTACTAATTGCGGATCCCATGTTGAACTGTACCTAGGTGCTGGAGGTCGTAATTTATAAGCACCTTTGAGTAAGCGTTTGATTCGTTCATCGTCTCTTATACAACTATTCAATAATAGTGATATAGCTGAGCGATGATTGTTAAGTGTCCCGTAACTAGCTCCATGGTTGAATTGTTCAGTGATAAATGATAAGACCAAATCATTATTGCTTTTATGGGGGTCAACCATTCTAATAGAACAAAATTGCCACCATAACCTAAGTGATGTACTATACTGTTTAACTGTACTGTCGGAGAGAGAAGCAAGCATCAATTCTAGGGCTATTTCTGGAGAACCCCGCAGGATGAACGCCGTCCGCAAAGCCTCGCGACACCCAGGGTAAGTTGTTTGTGCAGTGGATGATGCTCCCTAAAGGGAGATAATAAAAGGGTTTTACTAGGTCCATAAAATATTATTTCAGAATCTAATATTGGACTTAACATGGGATACCAAGGTTGTGATGGCCAATAAGGAAATACTAGAATACCGCTTGCTTGCTCATCGATTATTTTTCTTATACATTTAAGTAACAGCGTAAATGGAGGGAACGCGTAAAAATAATACTTATTCCAACTTAATGTAAATGCATCTACGACCATCGCATCAAGATCTTGTCTCCAGGATGCAAACAAATGACATTTGGTATTGGTGCGAGATGCAAACAAATCTATCTCCGGACGACCAAAAGATTGAACAATATTTTGGAAGACATGTTCGGAAAGCTCCCACTCTACATCCAGGTTAATTCTGCGTGACTCTTCGTCCGCTTCTTTATTGTCCTTCGAATTTATATACGAGGCGAATAACCAGATCTGTCTGGTCTCACACCACTGCCAAATTTGCCTCGAAAGATCATTTAGATGGGGGTATTGTATACCACCCATCCTATTAACGTAACTGATTGCCGTGGTATTATCCACTCGTAATAATATTGCGCAGTTAGCTTTGTCATGTACAATACTTTTAAGGCCAAGAAAGATTGCTAAAAGTTCTAAATAATTTATATGAAGTTTTCTTTCGCTAATACTCCAATTCCCATTAACACGTTTTCCGTCACTAAATGCTCCCCAACCAGTCATTGACGCATCGCTAAAGATTTCTTTACAAAAGTTTGACATTCTCATAGAACATGAAGCAGTGTAAATGTTCTGCATCCACCAAACATTATCTTCTAAGATTTTGTTTGATAGAGAGATCTTAGCGTCATAATTGTCGTTATATTTCTTAAGCAACAAAAACTTTTCCCTTTCTAAAAGTTTGGTATATAACCAGCCATACTTCACGGCAGGACAAGCCGAGATCAGGACCCCAATGAATTGAGCAAATTCTCTGATGGTACATCTTGGTAGATTATTATATCTTTTAGTTAATAAGGCAATTTTGTTGCGCTTTTCATCTGGCAATGATAGAGTTAAACTAGTCGTGTCATATATAAAACCTAGAAATTTTTGACGTGTTTGTGGCTGTAAACAACTTTTTTCAAAATTCACTACGAACCCTAAACATTGTAGGGTACGGACAGTTTCATTAACGTTCTTTAAACATTCTTCATAGTCATTTCCTATACATAATATATCATCAAGGTACTGGACAGATTTAAAGCCACGAGATCTCAAAGAAGTTATAACTTCTTTTATAATTTTGCTGAATACACGTGGCGCTTCTGAAAGCCCGTAGGGTAAAGATATAAATTCATAGTTTATAATCTGTGAAAATTCGTTGAAAAATTGAAAACGTAAGTATTTTCGGTGTTCAGGGTGAATAGGTATTAAAAGATAAGCCTCTTTTAGATCTATTGTGGCTAAAAATCCATCTTTTGGTATAATTTTTGAAGCGGTTCTGTAGTCCTCCATTTTGAAATGGTCTGTGGCTATAAATTTATTTAAAGGTTTTAGATTTAAAATGAATCTTTTTCCTCCATTCGATTTTTCAGCGAGAAATATTTTAGAAATAAACTGGCCAGGTAATGGAGAGCACGGCACCTAAATTTATTAAATTTTGTGTAGCTACAGTCATTTCATAACGTTCATTTTTAGAAAATGAATTTTGCGGAACTGACTCTTGTGTTATAGCTTTATCAAATGGAATTAGGAGGCCATTACAAATCCACTTCAAAATTGTTGAATTATTCGTGATTTTTTGCCAGCAACTATAGAATAATTGAACCCGGTTAGCATGAGTTACTTGAGCTACTGTTGTGTCTGCGGCCGAGTTTGTGGCTTGGACGGATACTTGGCCTGTGCAGGCGCTGCTGCAGGGGGCCTCCGTGGTCCAGCCGGACCTGGTCTCCTGACCCCTCCCCGACCTCCGCGATACGACGGATAGCGAGGAGGGGCTCCCCAGTTTCCCCGAAGTTGCGGTGCTCTTAAGGGTGCAGATGTTGGTGGAGCAGGCGGATTGAACGGCTTTTTGATCAGAAGACCCTGCTTCTCTATAGCTTTTGAGGCTTTAATTTTTTCAGACAACTTATTTCCAAATAGAGTATCGTCTCGGCAGTTGTCCTGGATAACATTAAGGAAGTTTTTGTCTAGGCTTGGAGTTATAAGCTTTACCTGGGTATCTCGGTGGTGAAGGTCACTTAGTATGCGACATGCGTCGCTTAGGTGCTTGATGACCTTTAATTTATCAAACTCCTTGTTTAGGAGTAAGTCCATTGCTCGATTGACGGCTGTCACGCCTGCCCCTAGCTGTTGCTGTGACCCGACAATCTTTTTATCACGAAGTCGTGTGCCTTCAGTAACGGCAGCGGAAATTTCCGGATTTAATTTCGGAGCTTGTAATAAGCTACAATTTTGTGGAACCAGGTTATCCTTAAGGAGTTTCTCCTTGTCTTCCTTTGTTAAGCCTTTTCTTAAAATTGGGAGCCACAGTTGGGCTAAATTTTCGTGTATCTTTTCTCTGAATTCTAATAGGTCATCAGTGCCAGAGCCCAGTGCAGATAGGATATCAGCATCTAATGAAATTATAGGTTCTTCATGCGCCTCCGGTGCATTGACGATGTCTATGAGACATTCATCAATTTGTGCATGTTCCTCATGGTTCACTACTGGTTCGGTAGGTGCTGGTGGTGAGGACACCGAGACATTTTCAACTACTTCAACATCTTGGACAAAAACAAAGATTTAACTTTAATTTGACTATACTCCCATATTAGGAACAACTGTCATATGAAACAATAAATTTACCGTTTTGTGAACGCAAAATAAGCGATCATTATTCGTTCTTGTACCGTTAAGTATAGGTATAATTTTCCCCTAGTGGAAAGACAGGTAGTAGGTAATTTATCATAATGATAAATATTTATTCTCGTATTTTTACCTTTGTGTTGATTCTCGACCAAGCCCTAGGCATTTTACATTGGAATAAGGAGATAATAAACCATCGTGTTGATTCTCGACCAACCCCCAGGTATTTCATATTTGTACGTGGAGATAATAAACCATCGTGTTGATTCTCGACCAACCCCCAGGTAGGTATTTCACTTTGGAATGTGGAAATGATAACCCTTCATGTTGGTTCTCGACCAACCCTCAGGTATCTTGTATAGGATGGAACATAAGGTTTTCGGAATAAAAGTGGGTAGGTATAAAATAAATGTATCGTAAAAACTTACCGCTATTAATCTCTGATACGGAAGAATCGGATGACGAAAGAATTCTTCGACGTCGTTTTGCCGAGGCTTGCACTTCTGATTTTCGTGATTTCACCACGAGTTCTTATTTGTTCTACCTTACGCTTCGGCATTCTTAAACACGTTAGGATTAACTAGGAGGTTTTTACTGTTGCAGCTTAAACGTGTGCTAGCTACCTTGCACGAAAAAAGAATGAAGAAACGAGCTAGTGTCGAGCGGAGGCGACGCAGGCGTAGGGTTGCCATAAATCGAGTTAAAAAATCGACTGAAAGATCGATTTATCTTTAAAAAATCGTGATGCTACCTTGTAGGTTTGAAGTACTACGTTTTGAACACATTTATATCGAGAATGAAACGACGAAATACAATTTTGTATATTGTTATGTTGAGATTGAGATGAGACAGTAAATTGGTGTAATATTATGCCAATAACTACTCAACACACTACTAGACATAGAATGTTGTATGTTTCTTTTTGTTTATTAGGATATAATGTACCACATTGAGCCTGGATAAATTTTTCGATGAATTATTGATAGAGTTAAAGTTGTGTGTTTGTGAGCCCGCGCGGTTAATTTAGTTTTGTACTTCTTCAGATAAGATAGAGTAGGATAGATTAGAATAGGTATGGACTGTTGTGTTCTAGCGTTGTTGTGGCTGAGGTGGTGGAGTGGGGCTAGACGGCACTGGTATTGGTGTCGTATGTTGCATTGTATGATTGGGTGAGGGGGTGTTCATGGGTATGTTTGTATGCATGCATGTAATGTACATGTATAAAATATATGTACGACATATGCATGGGTGTATGCATGCTTGCACGCTCCCTCACTCCTGGGCTCGCTGGAGTGTGTAGGAGCATGTAGGAGCATAGCAGTCAGTCTTTCAGTTTTTAAGAGGGAACTATTACAAACCGACACACTGGTGTCGGTTCTATTGTTTTACAATTCCTTACTTAAATTTTGGGATTTCTAATTTTTCTATGCTAGGTAGACCTAAAAATTATGGTATTTTCTATACAGGTCCTAAAAATATAGGTATATATTGAAAGTTTTTCAAAATTGCAAATGAGCTGTAGTGCTGTAGTTGTGTGTTAGTGTGAACAAAAATAGGTTTTCACTTCCTAAAATGTTATCTCAATACTTCTTAGCATGGTTCAAACAGTTCACCCATTTGTATGTGCTATTGCATATTGCACTATTGCATTATGAGTAATCATTTAGAAGTCAAATCGATGCCTGTTTAAAATCGAAAAATTTCTTAATCATGATCTAATTGGATGCCTGTTGAAATTAGGTAGACGTTTCTAACCATAGCTAAAATGTAATGCAAAGAACAGGTCAAAGCTACTTTTAACTAAGTTAAGTTCTTTTGGATCTATTAATCAAATTTTAGAGCTGACATCCTAATTTTAAGACTGTTAGTTTAATATCTCAAGCAACTAAAATTTTATCCAAGGAATATAGTTATAGACACTTTTCACTAAATTCAGCTGTTTTAGGTCTGTCAGCTTAAATGTACCTAGAGCTGTTATCCAAAATTTTAAACATGTCAGCAAAATTTTTTTTTTTTTTTTTTTTTTTTTAACTATTATATCATTTTCATCTATTTGAAATTCCGAAATCTCGCCACCACTGTTAATTTGTTGATGTACGAGTATTATTAATAGACTATAAATATTAGACCGTAAATATTAATATATATAAATATTAGGCCGCGTCGAGTCGCTTGGAGTTGCGCCTTCGCGGCTGCTTGTGTCGCGCCGCGGCATCGGGGGAGTGCGTGGGCGCCACCGCCGGCGCCGCGTCGAGACGCTTGGAGTTGCGCCTTCGCGGCTGCTTGTGTCGCGCTGCGGCATCGGGGGAGCGCGTGGGCGCCACCACCGGCTCCGCGTCGAGACGCTTGTGGTTGCGCCTTCGCGGCCGCTTGCGTGCCGCAATGCTAGTATATTCCCTACGACTTAATAGTTTTATCTCTATATGTATTTATTAAAAATATCTATCTTTTAAACATTTCCTCTTTTCATCATGATACAAGTATAAATTAATATCCCAGAGGCCTGAAATCAACAAACTACCTTGATTGCTGCATTGATTATGTATGAGAATTAGTAATTCCTTACCCGCTTAAATTTTAATGATTATATTGAGGCTCAAAAAGTTAATTTTGTTCTATTTTATTTGCACATAACTAAATATTTATATTTATAAGTCAATTTCGTTCTATTTTATTTGAATATAACTAAATATTTATATTTAATAATTCAATATATACCTAATAAAAAAATTTAATCGAATTTGTCACGCAAATTCTCGATTTGTTTAAATCTGAAGTAAAATATTTGTTATTATTTGTGTGAATTTCAGTATAATATAATTAATAATTTATTTAATTTGTATATGTTGTTTGTTTCATCGGTACTCCGAGGATTATATTTATAATTCTACGGATGTATTCCTGAAAAATGTGTATGTAATTTAATAGAAGAAAACCATTTATTATATCCCAAATGTTTATGAATTAGATAACTATACCTACTTATTATATTATAATTAATTTGAGATTATCAATTATATTTGTAAATTTTTGTTTAGTTAAATCGGTACTCTGAGAATTATTCACATTATTTCTACAGCAGTATTTGTTTATGATTAGTTAATAATTTGTACTCATTTAATATGTATTTACATTAATTAATTTATAGTAGGTAATAATTTATTTATATAATGCGATTATAAATGTGTAATATGGATAAAATATATATGGATGCAATGAAATTTAATATGTTAAAGTAGGATAAAATATAAAATGAAATAAAGAGAGTGGGGAAAAAAAAAGAAACAAAAATACGTAAAAAAAAAAGAATATATTAATGCAAAGAAAAATAAAAATATAAGAAAAAAAAAGAATGAAAAAGGAAAAAAAAAAAAGAAACAAAGAAATAATAATCATAGATAAAACGAAATAGATAATAAGTAATTACATTGTAGAACAGAATTGATATTACGCAATAATGTAAGGACAATCGCTTGATTCTTTAAACTATGTAAATAAGGGGTGAATGGTTGTATGAATGAGTGAGTGTGATATTTGTGTGAATGTTCTTAGTTTTAAGAAATTTAGTACCTTTGTTGTTATTTTTATTCTTATTACAGGTTTAATTCAGAGGTCCATGTCTATAATGATGTAGCATTTCACAGCAACAGGTTATTACGGATTTAAAAAATAACAGCAGGCTAGCGCACTCACTGATCCTTTGATCTGTTGAGTTTACTAGTCGGCAACATTACAAAAAAAAAAAAAAAAAAAACCATCAGCCCGAAGCACATCATCGGGAACACCCTGGAGGCACTTTGAAAATTGGAAAAAGTTGTTTTGGCTTAGCCAGAGACTTTTAAAATTTTACGATTTTTTAAACTAATATCTTTTCGAGAAGATCTTTTACGTATTGTTTTTAAAATTTCATTTTGTTAAGGCTCTGGTCCTCTACCAATACCCAAAAGACCAGCGTAGGTTCGTCAGCTGGTTTCCGTTTTATTCAGTTTCGAATTTTCAAGGTCATTTCAAGGTCCTGAAATGCAGTATGTAGGAAAATCTGAATCATTGTTTAATATTACGCCTTTTTTATTAATATATAATCCGCTTTTATTTTTAAAATTCATTCAAAATTGACTCAGTTAGCTTCATTTTAGTGTAAATTTTGTTTTTTCAAATTTAAAAATCAGGTATTTAATATTTTTTATTTTTTATTTGAGCATTCGTTTGGGCTTAGAAAGACCTATCCAACAAGCCCAAACACGGTATCTTTCGGTCATAAACGGCCGAACTTAGACATTGGTCGGCCATCTTGGCCGCCATATTGAAATTTTAAAAGTTGTTTATCCCGGGAACTGGCCATTGTTTTCACTTGCGGTTTTCACTATTGATGTCTCAAAGATCTACCCTATCCGAATTTTACGTAAAACTACGAACTTTTTTGTCACTTTTTAAATTCACTTTTGACCCCACTAGGGTGTAGATCTAAACTAGGACATCACAACTGTCCAAACCCCGGATCTCTGCGACCAAAATTGGGCCAGGAACGGACGTTTTAAGTTCCGCCCGCCATCTTGGACGCCATCTTGTTTTTTAATAAAACTGCCGTATCTTCGGTCCCTCTGGACGTAGAGAGCTGGGGTTTTCTTTGTGGGTGTGGGTAGAACCTTCTCTGTGTGCTGGTGGAGATTCTAGCGTAATTCAGAGCACCAAATTTTCACTTGTAACAGTCGTTGAGTGGGTGTGGGCCGTGCCCTGCAGATCCTGCAGGTCCAATTCCTGGCTCGCTAGGACGATTTTTGACGAAGATACGCTGGTTTTTCACTTTGGCGGCCATTTTGTCCGCCATATTGGAAAATTTCAATCGCCTATATCTCTAGAACCAGTGCGCCTATTTCAGCGCGGTTTTCTGTAAACGCTTAGTCACAAGCAGGTCTAGCAAATAAATAGTAGAGACGGACTCTACATAGAGTCGAGGATTTTATTTAATTTTTTATTATTTTTTTTTGTTTTTAATTTTGCTTTTTCTTTTCTGGTTTCGTTTATTTTTAGATTTCGCTTAGGCTTGTTATTTATCTTGCATTACACATTTATTAGTTCACTTGTAACAGAATGCCAAATTTTAAAACTAAAAAATTAAACGTTAAGCCTAGCGGGCAGTTTAGGATGGGATCGCCAAGGTCAGGGACGCCGAAGGTGGGCGGAGGGATGCTACCGTCGTCACTGGTTGCCGGCCCTTCTGCAGGGCGTTCGGTGCCGCCACGGTTTCACTCCCAGCAACGGGGCGCGGTTGGCCCAGACTCGAAACCTACAACAGTATGCCCAGTTAATATCGTGGGCACAATGAGAAAGAGAATTGAGTCCAGCTCGGATATCCCCACCTATCGCCCACCTTCTTCTTCTGAGGCGGACGAGTCTCTCTTGCGGCTCGGTCAGGAAGGCGCGGACGCGCCCACGCCGTTGCAGGCCCAAGTCGGTGCGACCACGCCACAATTTGCACCCCCGTGCTTGGATGCGGACTCGCCCGCCGCGCCGCTTTCCTTCCTGGAAACCTCCCTGCTGGCAACAGGCGAATCGGTCCATGACGCACCACATCGTGCGAACTGTCTGCTACAAAGCACGGTGGCAGAGCTCGAGAGGTCTCGCAACCTCAATCGCGACATTAAAGACGCGGTGCTGGCGGGGGTGCAGGGGCTGCATGCCTTGGTGCTGCGCCTCGCAGACTCACGTGCGCGGCATCTCGCCAAGAGGGAGCGCGTGCGAGCGGTCGCCGAGCGACAGAGTGCCCTGCAATACAAGATACACGCAGATAAGCTCGAGACGATCACTTCCGGCCTGCGTGGCGAACTGGACGAGCTGCGGCGCACTACCACCAAGGCGATAGCGGAGGCCGAGGCGGCGCGCCGAGGAGTGGAAGAGATAATCGGCAAGCTGGGCGCACAGCCCGAGGGAGAGGTAGCCAGCCTTCGTCTGGTGGGCAAGCTGCTCGAGGAGGCGCACGCCATTAGAGAGGAGTGCTCGGGCTCGCCGATGCCGGCCGCGCGGGGTGCTTTTGACGCTATGGACACCGGAATGGAGCACGTGGTGGCGGCGCCGCAGCGGCCAGCAGGCGAGGGGCCGCCGCGAGCTTCGTATGCGCACGTTGCGAGGCATCCGCTGATGGTTAAGTCGCGGAACCCAGCCCATACCGGCGATGATATCCTGAAACATATAAAAAGAAATGTTGATGTCATTGGTCTGGGGGTTGGAGTTAACGGCGTGCGGAAGTGTCGCGGCGGCGGCGTCGCTATCTCGATGGAGAGCGCGCGCGAGCGGGAGGTGATGGAGGGCGCCATCCGCGCGCTCGGAGACGATTATAGCGTGTCCGAGCCTCGCCTCCGGGACCCGCAGCTGCGGCTGGTCGGTGTCGTCGTGGAGCTCACGGACGAACGCCTCGAGGAGGCTCTGCTCCGACAAAACGAGGGGCTGCTTCGACGTGTGCCGGAGGCTGAGCGCAGCGTCAAGGTCGTGCGGCGAATCAAGGGGCGTAATGCGGGGCTCAATAATGTAGTGGTAGCGGTGGGCGCGGGCGTGTGGCAAGCCCTGCTGGAGCGGCGCGTGCGACTCGGGTACCAGGTAGTCATGGCGCTCGACCAGTCGCCACTGTTGCAGTGCTACCGGTGCCTAGGATTCTCTCACCGCGTGGCTGAGTGCCACGCGCCGGCGCCCCGCTGCGGATACTGCGCCGGTCAGCATGACACGCGTTCGTGCTCCGCCCGCAGCGAAGCGCCACCGTGCTGCACCAACTGCACGGCCCGCCGGCTGCCGGACCGGGAGCATCCCGCGTACAGCGCTGACTGTCCCGAGTGGCGCCGCTGGGACCGCATAGCGCGTCTTGGCGTGCGCTATTGCTGAGGGCACCGATCCGTCCACAGAGATGCATGCTCATATTAAAATCATGCAGTATAATTTGGGCAGGGGCAGGGCGGCGACACACGAGTGTTTCAGGGAGGCCACCGCAAGGGGATTTAAAATTTTAATGCTGCAAGAACCTTATGTCGGGGCAAGGGGCCGCATGACGCCGCCGACTGGTTGCAGGGTGATACAGAGCGCATTGGGGAGACCCGACGCTCCGGTGCGAGCCGCTGTAGTGATTACTGACCCGAACTTGCGGTATACTGAAAATATAAATTTAATTAGTGAGGACTTGCTGGGCGTTAGCGTTGCGCAAAATGTGTCATAGAAAAGAAATGAATGAAGTATATCTTTTTGCTCAACGAAGTAGTCCACTCATTTAGTTCACTACTTCATTTAGTTCAGCATATCAGAACGACATAAAGAGAGATATGGAGCTCGCGTAGTGTACCTACCTATCACACTCTCTAGGAGTTGCTCGAGTTACGACTAATTAATGAATGACACAACTTAGGTATTGTATTTCACTTTCATTCTAATCTTGATTTTCCTTCCTTCTTTGTTTTTTTTTCTATGTGTACATTTATTGTATTTATGGAAATAAAGCATTTTTGAGTTTGAGTTTGAGTTCAGACAGGCTTATCAACAATGAAATGAAAGCAAAACTATAAATGACTAGCTGCGCCCCGTGGCTTCGCACGCGTTGTTCTTATGGAAACGTTTAAAGGTGATTTCTATCCCACGGGAACTGATTTATGCCCTGCATAGAAAAACATCAATCCTTCATGAAATAATACTTTAACGTCATAGCAGAAAGTACATAATTCTGATACATAATGATGATAGACGAATGTATACGATACGATACGAGTGATGTGATGGATGTGTGTGAGTGAGTGAGTGCGCTCTACGCTGAGCGCCAAGATAAGTTCGTGCAAAGAAGGATATCGAAAGATTGAACTAAATGAAGTAGAGATATATTTGAATGACTACTGAATGAAAGACAAGTTTATTTTGCGAAGTGAAGTAGTTCATTTCCTTCAATCGTTCGCGAACTACACAAGTCTACTGGGCGTTATCATAAGAGTGAATAACATAGATGTAGGATTTATAAGTGCATATTTGGACAGGGAGCTAGATCTGGACACGTACCTGCATAGAGTTAGGCGAATGGTGCGGAGCATGGGTTGCTCGAGGTTGGTGGTGGCGGGCGACATGAACGCGGCCAGTCCGTGGTGGGGCTGCGCGGCGGAGGACGCGCGTGGCACCGCGGTCGCGGAATTGTTCGCGGAGCTTGGGTTCGAGGTTCGTAATGAGGGTGACGAGCCGACCTTCCTTGCCTACCGACACGGCGCGCCTGCTGCCAGCATCATCGACGTTACGGCTTGCTCCGCCGCACTATTGCCCGTGCTCGCCGACTGGCGCGTCGACTCCACGTTCTGCACGCTGTCCGACCACAGGCCTATCACCTTCACGCTGCGGCTGAGCGTGCGCCGCGGAGAAGAGGCAGCCGGTGCTAGCACGAAGATCTACAACACGGCGAAGGCAAATTGGACATTGTTCGAGGAAGTGTTCCAGCAGGAAACCTCTCGCGTCGAGCTAAGTGTTACCATGGACGCGCTGGCGGACGGAGAAGCGGTCAACCGAGCCACCGACCTGTACACCGAGTGCACGCCCGCAGCCTGCGAGAGAGCCATCCCGCGCATAACACCTCGGAGACTCGGTAGATCCTGCCGCTGGTGGAGCGCTGAGCTCACTGAGCTTAAGGCCGAGATGGTGCGCCGCCGGAGGAGAGTCGCAAAGGCAAACCCTGCCAGGAGGCGGTACGTGGTGGACCGGTACCTGGAGGCCAGGACAGAGTACAGAACAGCAATAGAGTCCGCCATGACTGCCAGCTGGAAGGAGTTCTGCACGGGCGAGACGGTGGAGGGTATATGGCAAAGGTCTTACCAGATCATGAAGGCGTGCGGGGTGCGGGAGCGCTCGGAGGACGCGCTGCTGGCGGCGGTGGACGGGAGCTCGCTGGACGAGGCGCAGTCGGCGGCTCTGCTGACTGACACCTTCTACCGAAGTGATGACCCGCAGCAAGACACGCCACAGCAAGTTGCGCGCCGCGCAGCCGTGCGGGCCTGGGCAGACAAGCTTACTCGCACGGCATCGTCCGCACGTCGCCTTCACTGAAACGGAACTCGATACGGTACTGCGAACCATGAGTCCTAAGAGAGCGCCCGGAGGCGACGGGCTCACGCTGGATATCTGTCTCCGGGCCTACAGATGCGACAGAGCCCTACTTGTGGGGCTATTCTCGCAGTGCCTTCGATTGGGTTGTTTCCCGAGATCGTGGAAAGTGGCGACTATAAAGGTTATCCCCAAGCCGGGCAGAGAATCTTACGCCACGCCTAAATCCTACAGACCGATCGGGCTTCTTCCGGTATTCGGGAAGATGCTCGAAAAGTTATTTGTCAATAGGTTGCAGTGGCAGCTTGGCAGGGAGAATCGGCTGAGCCCATTCCAATACGGATTTACTCCACAGCGGAGTGCAGAAGACGCCCTGTTTGACGCCATGTCTATTGTTCGTGCAGGCCTAGAACAAAAGAAAATAGTAGTTTTAGTGTCCTTGGATATAGAAGGGGCTTTTGATAACGCCTGGTGGCCCGCTATTATCGAACAGATTAGGGCCAGTAATGTTGACATCGAGGTCGCGCGTCTCATACTAGATTACCTCTCGGAGCGGAGTATTAAATTAAAATACGCGGGGCAAGTAGTTTGTAGAGAAACGAATAAGGGTTGCATTCAGGGGTCTACCTGTGGGCCGATCCTCTGGAATATCCAGCTGGAGCCGGTGTTGGAGCAGGCACAGTACGGAGGCGTCAGGGTTCAGGCTTTCGCGGATGATATTCTGATGATCGCAGCCGCGGCCGATGGGGTTGAGCTGGAGGGGATGGTCAACCGGGCGCTGGCCGTGATCACGCAGTGGGGCGAAAGCCTAAAACTGAGATTTGACAAATATTTTAAGAAAAGAAGAAAGCTTTTAATATAAAAGTGATCGCCATTGTAGATTTATTATTATCGATCCATTAATAATAAATTTGCAGAACGACTCCAATTCAAGTTCCAATGGCGAAACGGAAGATGAAGTTGAAGCAGAATCTATGTCAGAATATCTGTAGATAATTTAGTTATAAAAAACATAATCGAACACTTCGTCTACCTACGATATCCTAAGATCTATCCGACAATATCGATCTCATGTGTACTCTTGCTCTTTTTTTTCCCCGCCCCCCACCTCGCCGCACTTTCCTAAGGAGCGATACAGCGGTTTCGGTCAAACGATAATGAACGGTCATTGCACCTCGATAATCGGAAGCCATAACACGAATATTAGGATGTACAAATTTTACCAATTATTGTGCCGTACAATATTTGCCTACTGCCCGTCAAAGACAACGCTATGCAAACTCAACCTCTTAAAATCTATCTATCAAAATAAAAGAGGATAATTTTGACTCAGTGACTTGTTAAAAGTGGGAATTGTGTTTGCATAGAGTTTCTACAGTAGGTACTGTGTTAGGTTTGACCGTAGAGTTTATATAGTACAAGTTCGATGGGTTTGACCATCGAGATTTTATAATCTCTATGGCCTTGACACTTTTCTGCCAGTCGAGTTTATGGAAATTTCTTCTTTCTTTTCTTCTTGTCCGTAATAATAAATAACTAGTACTATATAATCTCTAAGTTAGAGTAAAATAAAAATAAAGGCAACGTTGTTCGTTGATAAAAATAGGAAGTGAATTTCGTCGATTAAAATTCGAAGAAAATTAAATTATAAAATTATTGGCAACGTTGTACGGTAAGGTTCTATTACCGACCCTACCCGATTTTTTTGTGCAAATTGATAACTGACATTAGCAGAATTGTGTCAAACCATGACGCAACAGAGCCATACAAAAAGAAGAAGAAGACAACACAGACAACGCAACGTACGTAAGGTACGTAGAAAGAGTTGTTGCTCGGAATTCATGTCAAAATATTTTTATATTAATTGCAGTTTCTTTGTATTCTTTGACTTAAAAGTTACGCGTTGCGTGGTTTGGCTTTGGTTGTTGTGTGAAGCGAACACAGGAGAATGTCATCTGTGTGCAGAGTTTGCCTCGCTGGCAATATGACACTGCGTCCCCTGATAAACAACAAGCTCAAAGATATTTACGAAAGATTGACTGAGACCAAGGTAAATATCGTGTGATTTGCAAGTTTGCTGGATTCTCCGCACACTACATCGACATCTAACCCTTCGGAAGGTTATTCACGACTTGTCTAACTCATGATTTCGGATTTTGCCATACCTACACTGTAATCTCAAAAAACACTAGATGGAACCTATTTGTAAGTACGAGTTGTGCTTTACAAAATGGGCAAATGCTCTCTGTTTACCTAGGAACCTAGACTTTTCACAGTCTGCTTAGTAAGGTAAACATCATAATGGCATTTTAGAAAGCTCAACTCTGGTACAAATAGTGTGCTATGTGTAATGGCATGAGGACTTCAGGGTTACCTAAAAAAGTACTTATTATTCTAGATTATGCACAAGAGTTTATTTATTTATTACAAGGAATACAGCACACACATTTTTGGTCTTATAAGACTAAATATTTTATTAGCCCAATTGTCTTGGGTTTGGGGGACAATAATAAAGTACATCTAAAATTTTAAATTCACTAAAGCAGCACAACTTATTACAGAACATATGATTTGTATTATACAGGGTGGGGCAAATTTTTGGCCCCATAAGGGTAGGTACCATTTCTTTTGTATTTAGAAGGTTTTATTCTAAGGAACCTTCTGTTTTATTTTGAAGAAAAATATATTGACATATCAGTTTTTTTTTTAAGTATGAGACACCCAAAAATTACATTTGTCAAAATAAACAAGTTGGTCTTAATCAACTCTAGATCTTCGGATCCAAACCTTACCATACAACATTGCCCAAAATTTTGTAATTTTGTTTTATCTTTTTGATTAACATTTTATTAAAGAATTCACTCCGTTTATCTATCTTTATTACCGAACAACGTTGAAAAATTATGTCAACCCAGACATAGACCATTAAAAGAAGAAAAGTGAAGTAATCAACTCTATTTCCAACCAGGAACACTTTTGCCAAAGTAACATACCAAATCAAATCGTAAGTTTTGGCAATAATTAAAAAAAACAATACCCATACACTTTCTATGAAAAAAAGAATAAGTAAAAAATAATAATTTCACTCCTACAATGGTTCCTAATTATGTAACAACTTTTTTAATTTGGTAGGCTTATTTTGAAGTCTTATGTCCCTATCCGTACCCATGTTCGCTCTAACGACCATGGTTTATGCGTAAATGTCTCTGGACCAAGATAAGAAACATACCATTTTTTATGGGATTTTTGTAGTACCCTTTTTGCATGGTAGATACCAAATTCTATAGAAAAAGGAGACGTCACGATCTCATACCGGTCACTATCGTCAACCGAACTCAGGGCTAAGGTGTTAACCGCTTCTTTGAAAAAAATCCTAATTATTATAGAAGCGAAAGTTTGTAAACATGTATGTATGTTCATAGCTCTTTCACACAAATACTACTCAATGGAATGGGCTGAAATTTTACATACAGGTAGACCTGGATTAACACATAATCTAGGCAACTTTTTATCCCACAAATCAGTTTTCGTGGGATAGGCGTGCGAAGCCGCAGGACGCAGCTAGTATATCATACTTTTACAATTTTATACATAGAGTCAGAGTCAGAGTTAAATCATTTATTTCTTTAGACTTACATAATAAGTACTTAGACAAGTCAAATTTTTACTATACATATAAACAGCTTGATAAATAGTTATTACTATCAAACAAGAAATAAGGAGCAATTGACTCTAATTCACTTCAATTTTTTGTCCACTAGCGGAAGAAGTTAAAAAGAACTAAATATAAAATGTAATATCCTTATGTAACCGAAACTATTCGAAGCTACCGTATAATCCGAAATAATAACTATATACAAATAGCATTTTCTTATTTGATATTAATTACTATTTTGTATTATGTTTAAAAAGTAAACAATTGACTTGTCTAAGTGCTTATTTTGTAAGTCTAAAGAAATAAACGATTTGACTCTGACTCATTATAGCATATCCGTAACATCCCTGCTTAACAGTACTAATGAATAAATCTTATAATTTAAATACAATTACATAAACTAGAAATAAAACATGCGTCTGTGTCTGTACTTAAGTCCTCTTGTCAGAAAAGTTTATAAGCAGTTTACCTAATTTAGTCTGGGTTGCCTGATATTATGGATGCATGTTCTTCCAACACAGATAAGGTTCATAGTTAACCCGATTACATTCGTAAGGAATTTGTTTATTATGTACTTTAGTCTCGGCTCAGTGTTGGTTGGATCTTGCCGACGCTGACTGTACCAGCCTATACATAGTAACATACTGCCCTGCAGTTCCAAGTACAATATATAGAATGTTCACTTCCAGTTGAACTGGTGCGACGCGCGGCCGCGAGCTGTGTGCAGCGCTTGTCACCGGACGCTGCTGAAGTGCCTCGCCTTCTCCCAGCTCGCTCGCAGATCTGACAACATCTTCACTCATCTCTACGAACAGGGACTTGAGGTGCCAACTATATATTCATGTTTTTTTTTCACTCTGGAGTCTATTCACCCCGTTTTAGGGTAACAATCACTTTAAGGATACCAGAGTAGCCTAGTTTCTGTTGTATTAAGGTGCCTTAGGGCTTACAGACGCGGACGGCGAGATGCCGACTGCAAGGCTCAACTGCCCGTCGCCTGCAGTCGAGCCTTGCAGTTGGCAACGTGCCGTCCGTGTATAAGAGCCGTAAGCAAACACAGTGCTAAATAATTTCTCACGAATGTTAAATTTGTTTGTTTCAGGCAACTCAGGAACATATTGCTGAGGCCGGGCTGAGGATGAAGCAACACTTGCCCGCGGCCACCAAGCAGGCTGCCGCCCCTGACGGCAGTACTGCTGCAGGCTCGCAGGTAACCATCAAAGATGAACCGATACCTAGTATAGATATAAAGGAGGAAGCCTCCTCGGACCACGACACACCGCAGGAGGCCGACTCTTTCCCCGAAGAAAGTATTAAAATAGAATTAAAATTAGAACATGAAGAAGAAAGTGATGTCAAAGAACTTCCTCGCAGTCGCGTCAAGCATACCAAAACAGAAAACCCAGAAATTCCATTCAGTTGCAACAATTGCAATGAAATATTTTCATTGGAAAGCCAACTCATGTTACACATAAGAAATTTTCATTCCCAACTAGCTACAGAGAAGAAATATTCTTGTACTAAGCAGTATACTGAGGAAACTAGTGAGGCTAAAGACAAAGTTATTAGTAAGCAAAAGAAGTTATTTGTCTGCCGTGTATGTAACAAAGAATTCTTTAATAATAGTCGTTTAGTTCGACATACGAGAACACACACGGGAGAAAAGCCATTTGCCTGCAAGGTATGTGATAGACAATTTAAGCAAAAAGAACATTTAATGGGTCACATGAAAACTCACACAGTGTCGAAACCATTGAACTACAAAGCATGCGATGAAAAAAGTCCACAAAGAATCCAATTAGATCATCCTAATATTATAATTCACCAAGGGAAAACATTCGTCTGCAATGTATGCGGTGAACAATTTAATGACGAATTTAGTTTAGTGAATCACATGAGAAGTCACTCAGGAGAGCAGCTATTTGACTGCAATGTATGTAGTAAAAGTTTTAATAATAAAGATAATTTCTCACGTCACATGAGAATTCACACAGGAGTGAAACCATTTGCCTGCAGCGTATGTGTTAAAAAATTTAGTTACCTAGGTGCTTTAGTGCATCACATGAGAAGACACACAGGCGAAAAACGATTTAACTGCAATGATTGTGGTAAACAATTTCTTCGTAAATTCAATTTAGTGAATCACATCAGAACACACACAGGAGAGAAGCCATTTGCCTGCAGCGTGTGTAATAAACGATTTCATCTCTCGGGTAGCTTAGTGAATCACATGATAACGCACAATATTGAGAAGATATTTCCATGCAATGAATGTGATAAGAAATTTAGTCGCAAAGATGGTTTATTTAGGCACATGATAACTCACACAGAGGAGAAGTCCTTTGTCTGCAATGTATGTGGTAAACAATTTTATACAAATGATCATTTAACTCGTCACGTGAGAATTCACACGGGAGAGAAGCCATTTGCCTGCAAAGAATGTAATAAACAATTTGTACAAAATAGTAGTTTAGTTGAACACATGAGAATTCACACAGGGGAAAAGCCTTTTGCCTGCAATGTATGTGGAAAACGATTCAGCCAGAAAGGTTATTTAGTAAAACACATGAGAATTCACACAGGAGAAAAACCATTTGCCTGCAATGTATGTTATAAACAATTTACCCACAATAATGTTTTAGTGAATCACATGAGACTTCACACTGGAGAGAAGCCATTCGCCTGCACTGAATGTGATAAACAATTTACTCATAAATGTAGCTTTGTGAATCACATGAGAATTCACACAGGGGAGAAGCCATTTGCCTGCTGCGTATGTGATAAAAAATTTAATAATAAAAGTAATTTAGGTAAACATATGAAAATTCACAAATGACAATTTCACTTAAAACGCAGATTGCAGAGATGCCACGAAAGATATATCGATATCTTTTGTTTTTAACGCAAAGCAAAACTCTTGACTGACTCTTGACTCTTGCTTGACTCTCTTGATACCTGTATTAGTGTGTATTAATAATATGGATAGATAACGCCTGAACGCTCTTTTAAATGGTTAATAACTTATTTACCTAGAATAATTAGAATGAGATATTCAATTTGATTTATATGTTATTGATAGACCTAGCTAAATAAGTATTGTTTGAGACACTTTATCTCTAAGCTGAGCTGTACGCGGTACTGTACATATGTTTGCAATAAATATTGAGTGTTACTCTTTGTCTTGACTTTTTGTTAATTTCCCGACGTGTGATCCATCGGTGTTGGTTAGGGATCGTCGAGTACCTCCGTCTCCGCCGCCGTCTGCGACAGAACCAGAGCTCGTCAGACCCGACCAGGGAACCTACCACAGGAGGAGCAGCAGCTTCCTTCTGACCATTTGAACACCTCTCAGCCTCAACAGCTGCAGGCGTCCGCAGGCCTCCCCCTGATAAACAACTAATTGGTGTTTATCTAATGGGGGGCAATGCCCATTATCCCCACGTATGGCATGGGCATGCGGGTTGGGGATCGCAGTTCGGTGGTAAGGTTTTTCTACAGGGGGCGCTGCTGCCTGCCCCCGGTGGATATCCCTTAGTCGCCTTTTACGTCACCCACGGGAAGAGATGGGGTGGTGCAAATTCTAAGCCAGCACCACACAGCTCCGCACAGCAGCTTGAACACCTCTACTGTCACCAAAACGCCTGCCGAGTGAGAAGGTGGCCCCCTTGTGTGCGGGGGCCACGTCCAGCAATGGAGGTATAAGTGCTGGTCGGTTGATGTCTAAGATCTTACAAAGCCGCTTGCAGTATGAAGGTAGTACTCGTAGAACAAACAAAGGTTCAATTAATTATTTTTATTAACCACAACCTGAACCTGACATTAACTACAGATAGTCAACATTATCCACAAATTGTACGGAACTCAGTAATATCAGCCGGGTAAGTATAAGTACACAGAGGTACAGGGTTGCTTTATTCAGAAGAATGTAGTTAAACTATCATCTAACAAGTATAAAGATAACATATAGTTACAAAGTCAATTTATTGAATTCAGAACTTGGTAAGTACACTTAATACAGAACCGAACCAACCATTTGGTCCCAACAAATAATTAAATACAGTTTTCTCGATCTATCCACTCAATTTCACAATAAAATTTTATAGAATAAAATAAATAATATCTACACACCATAGGAAAAACCATAGGTATAACCACCACTACCTATAAATAAACAAGTTTACATAAAGTAAGTAAGAATGTCTCAACACCTAGGCACATAACATTATTGCATGTCTCATCTCATCACCTTATACGCGGCTGGTTCATTGTCTCGCGGGACACCCTGTACGTGGGAGCTGGTTCATTCAAATGCATTCGTGAGGTAAAAGCTGAGCGCACATTAATCCAACGCCGCTACCGCACAGTTCATATATGGGCTTAAACTCGTTTTATTATACATTAACAGTGACAAAATGACTCGCTACAAGATTCAAACGAGTGGCTCGACAGTACAAGCAAAATACTGAGATATGGTCAAAATACATTAGTTTTACCGAACCTGGAAAAATACATTTAAGATTCTAGAAGTAACGCAATAAAGTTCATTTCAGCTTGTACTTCTGCGCCAGAGCGCTAAATGGCTAGCTGTCTTGATCTAATGCATTCTGGTCTCTAGAGGATTCTCTAAAGACGATTATTATAAGATATTTATTGCTCCATCAACTTATAATTTATTATTGTCCGTGGAACTTCAGCGGAACATACGCACACGATACGTAGGTACAGGGTGAACCGTCGCGTCAAACATCCGTCACATTCACAGCACGTCAATATGTATGACAATAATCATGTAATCACCTACTTTTTATAACATTATTACATCTTAATAGCAGAGATTCATAATAATAAGTTAATCAACGTACATGGTGCCACGGAGAGAATATAATAAGCCGAGAAGGGGTGATTCTGGATTCATTTAAAAAATAATTGTCGAACATTTTATCCTAAGGATAAAATATTAGAGAATTTTTTCCTTCATTTTATTCGTTTTTAATTAAATTTTTATTATTATTTTCAAATGTCAATGAATTTACATAATGATAATTTCATGACAAAACATTTTGCTGAAAAAACAAGTATAAAACATTTGTGAAATACCTTGTAATATTATGTAGGTACTTTATTTTTTGCCAAAACAATACTCTAAATTCAAAAACTTGTTATATACAAGGGTGAACCACCCCCTTTCAGCTTTGTACACCCTCTCCGTGGCACCCTGTATTGACGGGAATGCACAATTTATAGTCATAATATTAGTAATTGAAAACGTAGTGTTTAACTTGTCATAATATAAACAGCATTCGGAGTTCTCACATTCGACACCAGCATAGAGAGAGCTCCGACTCAACGCCAGCGTCCAAGTGTTTAGAATTAGCTTAGTTGGTAGCCAAGGAAGCTAACCAAGCGATGTGTAGTACTACACCGTGCGTGGTACATCGTACGAGTACATGGCGGCGGAGGAATGTAGTGGTCGACTCGGCCATCCTGCAACAACGGATCACCCTGTTAGTTTGGGACTTCACGGCAACTATAATGTAAAGATGTACATCATAGCACCAGTCGTGTTTGTGGTTTCCTGTCTGTGGAGGGGAGATGATGAGCCGCGAGGACCTAAGAACGATGGTGGGCACCTGTGATGATGCCCACCATCGTTCGCATTTCAGTAGCTTATTTATTTTCTTTGGTTTTTTTATACGGATTAAAATGGCCGCATGCCCAACGTAGAGATGATAGGCACAGTATACTCACAGTCACATCACGCAGTGATCAGTAAAGGAAGAGTTCCGGGAAGTACTTGCAGTAGGGCGGCACGTCCTGCTGGAACGAGCGCCCGTGCGGGGGGGAGGCGGCGCCCCCCGCCCCCGCCCCCGCCCCCGTCGCCCCCGCCACCGGCACCAGGGGCGTCGAGCTGATGCTGCTGAAGATCTCCGACAGCTTCTCTTTAATCTCTACCTGGAAATTACAAAATAAACTTTTATGTAGCATTTGGGGCTGGAGTGTACTCATGTGTTTGTATTTGAGTACTTACGTTACGTACCAACTTGTCTAAGTGCTTATTTTGTAAGTCTAAAGATATAAACGATTTGGCTCTTGAATCCGACTCTCGTACAAACCGGCACCAGGCGTTGGGGTACGTGATGGGGAGCAGGTTGTGTTGTTACCTTGGAGTGCGTAAAAGTCGACAGGTTACCTTGAGCACAGCACACTGTTAGCTTGGGGTGCGTGATGGGGAGCCGGTAGTGTTGTTACCTTGGGGTGCGTGATGGTGAGCAGATGGTCGAAGGGCGCGGTGCGGAAGGTGTTGTTGAGCGTGGCGCGGCGCCGCTCGGCGTCCCGGCGCTCCGCCTCCGAGGGCCCCGCCGCCGCGCGCCGCAGCGCCTCCAGGCTGATGCTCTCCACGGCCAGCTCGTGCTGAAAGGTCACAGGAACACCAAACAATACAGTACTTACTAGCGACAATCTATTAATAAAAAAACCGCATTAAAATCCGTTACGTAGTTTCAAAGATCTAAGCATACATAGGTACAGACAGACAGCGGGAAGCGACTTGTTTTTGTAGTGACACTGACCTTGTGCCTTCATTGTGACTAACTAACTGCGTAATGTGTAGTAGGTAAAAAGCGTTCCGTGGCTAGTGCGCCTTTTGGGCAACAATATTCTTTAAATTTTATTCTACGATTTTTCTTGATGATAGTCAAACGTTTGGCCACCAACTCACTTTAAGAAAGTGAACATTTGTGGCCTTAGATGAAGCACGCTTTTCCAGAAGGAACTTATTTACCCTGGATATGAAGACTTCAGAATTGTACTCTGATGAGAAAACAGACGCAGGAAGCTCATTCCACTCTTTGGCCGTCGATATTATGAAAGTAGAGCAGATTATTTTTGTTCCACACTGTGGTATGTCGACCAGGTACGGATAGTATTTCTCTGTGAGCCTGCTGGTCCTATGGTGGAAGGAAGAAGATGGCATAAGGTCGGGCAATGCTTGCGCACAATTAGCAAAGTGGTACTTAACTATAGGAACACTGACAGTCTGGCAACGCACTGTCTTTGATCATTGTGATCAAGGCTTTGTAGGCAAGACTCTGGCAGTTATCATTTATAATATAGATGATGACTGCTGCAGAGTCTAGCCAAACTGTCAGTTTTCACAATCTCCAAAGGGTACTTGTAGGCCCTTTGGAGATTGTGCGCAGGCATTGCACGACCCTATCCTATATTCTCCTTTCCACCATAGGACCAGCAGACGCGTCAAATAAACATTCGATATAGTTGTGCTGTCGGGGATGGAGGAGAGGAGGTGAGGAGGTGTGCGGGATACCTCGGAGCGGGCGGGCGGCGCGCAGCCGCTCCCCTGCCGCAGGTCCTCGTGGCTCCAGTGCCAGAACTCACCGCCCTCGACCTGACGAACGACACGACCGTGAGGGGGGACGTGGGAGAGGAGGGGAGGGGATCACCTATCTACACGAGAGACGGGACAGATGGCCACCGTCTTCACTACAGCTACTCTTCAAAGCGCTGCGCAAACGTAAACACTTTTTGCTGCCATCACAGGGGACCGCAGTTGCTGTGTCCGGTGGCGGCTCAGCTCAGTACAATTGTAAGGAAATTTGGTAATGTTTCTTGTGTCTTCAACTGACGACTTTTAGTTTCCAGTTACCGACACCTAACACTTTTTGATCGTCAATCAGTATGTGTTAAATGGGAGTAACTGGACACATATGCGTAGGGAGGAGATCATTCCATTGTGGTTCCATAGAAATCAAATATTTATCGGTAGTTGGCATCTGACACAAAACACAAAAGTGTTCACGTGCGCGCTGCCAGGACTAGGATATTGGTTAATGGAACAACGTCAAAAGAGTTTATAACCGGGGTGTACGGTTTGCAACCATACAGCGCTGCATGTTCCCGCGGGTCAGCAATTCACGTTGTGACGTGCACTAACGGCTAATTACAGCCAGTCGCAAATTACTGCCCTCTGGGCAACACGGCACGGCGTACACTCGCGAACATTACTTCCAACTTACGTACGATTAAACCGTGAAACTTGACAAACTATTTCAACTTACAACTCTACCAACAATTTATAGGATTGTGGGGTGCACACTGCGCACCCTACAACCGGTTTCTTGGACGCTGTTTGCAGGGATCTTAGGAACCTCAAATGTTAATCAACATAATTATGTTGATTAGTTTGACTGAACAGATTGCAGGCGAGAAACCGGCCAGATAGTGACACAGTGAAGCTAACTATCTAGTTAGTGTATGACGTCACGTAACAACAATCTATATGAAGTAATATTATGGAGCAGTGGTTATGGTTGTACTTCTATCTGTGCTACAGTACAGTAGGGTACAGTACAGATGGTTCGTTACATATTGTCCGAAGTACACCATGGAGGGGCGGTGGTTGTGGTTGTACTTCTCCACGAACTGGCGGTACTCCTCGTCCAGGTCGTCGTACTGCTTCCTCTACAAGGACATCAGTCACTTAACCGCTGGAACTATGTTCTATCTATGATAACTTTACTAGCTACCGGCCTGACGTCGCGCCGCCGTCCTCCCTGTGTGTTCTGAACACCTGCTATGCGTGGGGACCATGTCGACACCCCCCATTGTTTAGGGAAGGTACTTTCAGTGGAGGCACACCCCTACCTACCCCAGACAACAATCCCTGTGCTAGGCCGGCAGGGATTTCCTTATAGATATGTCACTGCTTACCGTGTCAGCTGTATGTATGTATCATCATCAGCCTATACTAGTCCACTGCTGGACATAGGCCTCCCCTAATGAGCGCCATAGCGCCCTGTCTTCAGCTTGACGCATCCAGCATCTGAATGCAGTCTTTCGCAGATCGTCATCCCACCTGGGCGGAGTGCGTCCTACACTACGTTTGCCGAATGTATGTAAGTAACTGACCCTGGTGACTCCAGGCGAGCTGTTGGCGCTGTCCATCTCGGTGAGCGCGCCGTGCGCGATGTCCGCGAGGCTGTCGCGGCCCTGCCCGGCGCCTGGAACGTAACACGTCATTTATTTATTCATTTATTATTAAGCTATTATTTATTTACAGTGAATCACACTAAGTTTGTATGGATGTATGGTTGGGTGGATGGATGGATGTTTGTTACCTCTTCACGTTCCAAAACTACTGAACGGATTGGGCTGAAATTTTGCATGCGGGTAATTCTAATCCTGGAATCAAACATAGGCTACTTTTTATCCTATAAATTTTAAAGTGATTTTTACGGGACGGTTCCCGTGCGATAAAAATCACCCTAAAACATTTCCATAGAAACAAACCGTGCGAAGCCGCGGGGCGCAGCATTTCCTTACAATCAAAACTAGTGCTAAGAGACTTGAATTTTTCATCTCTTTCAATTAGTTCAACTATAAGTTCAATCAGTTGACCTAATAACACCAAACTTTAGGGTTATCATTGTGCAATACAATTTCAAGATTCACTGTAGGAATAGTTAATTTTATTTAACCCTGATAAATAGAAAGCTGAACTAATAGGAACAATGTTGTCCAGAAAGTTCAACTTTTACAAAAAAATATCAAAGTTGAAATAACGGGTAGTTTTTTGTGTAATTAGTTCAACTGATTGATCTTATAATTAAACAAATCGGAACAGGTGGAACTTTTGGCTTGCTTCATAAACTGACTGATAATGATAATGAGATGTAATAATAATTATTGTATTTTAAAAAACTATAAAACGACTTCAATTTTTATAGTTTTTTCATGGATCCCATGAACAAATTAAAATGGGACCACACAGGAAGCACCAGCTTTCATATAAAAAAGAATCATGGAAATCAGACCACCCAATAAAAAGATCAGAGGTAACAAACATAAAAAAGCAGTTGAATTGAGAATGTTATTATTTAGAAGTCGGTAGGTACCTGACTCGAGCCAGCTGTGCCGGTGTTGGTGCTGCAGGCGCGGCGCGTAGGGCGCGGCGGCGGCCAGGCGGCCCGCCTCGATGCCGTCGCCCTTCAGCGCCTCGCACACCGCCAGCTGCAACACAACCACATCACTCAGCCGCGGAGGGACACACTGCCGGACCAGCAACACGCATGCCCAGCGTGCGAGGCGCCTATCAGGGGGTAGCCTGCGTCCAGCAGTGGAACAATATAGGCTGTTGAGACGAGGAGGTGAGGAGTAGCAAATACTACGGGCCCCGCGCTTGTGTCCAAGACAAAACAAATTTAAAACATCCTCAGGTGCAAAATTATAATTATGTTTCCCAATCCTGTTTGAGCTCTTGCTACCACAAAAACTGTACCTATCAACAACAAAAATGTAACGTTTCACTTGCTGATATCAGAATTTGAACGTGATTTAAGGTAACTGAGTCTACAACTCTTCAATATTGAATTTACCTTTATCGTAGACTTGAAACAGTATAAAATAAATAAAAAATTAAACAGCTTTATTTCATATCTAATTTTAAATTATAATAATAATGGTAACTAAACGGTCATGCACATTATAATTTTTGAATTGTTGTCAGATACGTCATGCCATGACAGGTAGTTATGGATATGGACACATACGGACATGTGCACGCCTCCACCAAGGATCTCCCTAAAGACTTGAACAGTACCGAATGCAATGCAAGGGCCCCCAGTTCACATGCTACGGGCCCCGCGCTGGGTTAATACCGAAGCCAGCTCCACGTGAGCGCATTGTAGTGCACTGTGGGACGTACCTGGTCGATGAGCAGGTAGGGCAGCTTGGCGGGCAGCATGGCGGCCGACAGCGCGGCGTACTCGGCGCGCAGCGGCGGCAGCAGGTGCGCCGCCTCCTCGCGCCGCGCCTCCGCTATCTGCAACGGAACGAGAGGGGTCCGCCCCTTAGCTATACATGTTCACTGCAACCACATACAGGGTACGTGCGGGGGGCAAGGGACGGGACGGGGGGAGGGACGCTCTCCACTTGCATAAATCACCGCCTCAGTCACTCGGGAGGTCCCCCCGCCCCCCCGCACGCTTGCCTGTCTTAACACCTTCGTCGATTGACTATATGCATACATTATACCGTATCCATCAAGCATAAATAATGTTAGTAAACAAACCACGACCCAAATAATAAAAGCTCACTTGCTTGGCGTCGAGTTTCTGATGTAATGTAAGCAATATTTATAGAAGGAAGGATCTCAAATCGACAAGTAATGTAAATTACGTATAAAAGGACACACCAACTTAGTGAATTTTAGGTTAAGTATTAGCGGTTTGTTTACTAACATTCTACAAGCTCGTGGGATAAGGTATTGGTAGGCTTTACCTCAACTTCGTCAAGCATCGCGAAGCGAGCTACGATGCCAACTCCTACAGTTGCGCGGTTTGCGTGGCCCCGCTTTTTTTCGGCTAGAAAATTTGTCGAATAGCCAGAACTATGTGAGACGCACTGATAAAAACTACCCACTATAACCTCTCCGGTGATCCTCTTTCGCCATTTTCGCCAAACCACGTGAACATAAACCTACCTTGGCCGGCCGGCGTCCCCTCTCCCTCCCACACATGGGGGCGAGCCCACTACTCCACACACTCGCACATCTGACCCTACTCTTCCGTCACCTTTCCTTCTCGTTAAAGATCCTATGTCAACAGACAGGTCCTATAGAACTAGGAAAAGGAGGGTCTCCGGCCGACATGAGCACCGGGTTGGACAGCGCAGACGCACACGCACCTTGTCGATGTAGTTCTGCAGGCGCGGCAGGTTGGCGACGGCGGCCAGCAGCGCGGCCAGCGACAGCGCGACGGCCTGCAGCTGGCACGAGGCCGACATGCTCAGCACCGGGTTGCTCAGCCCGGACTGCTGGATGCTGCGGAGAGAGGAACACGTCACTACTGGGGAGTGTTCTACAGCTCCGTACAACTACCCGAACTGTACTTAGTTAACAATAATTTAATGCAATTAGATTTGATAAAAATAAATTGAATTGGATTGCCAACGCTATTCAGCGAGGTAATGCTGCAAGCATTATGGTCACCTTTGCATCAGGAATGCTGAGAATACGTGTTTTGACAATGGTGTCGATTCTGTTGTTTTAGGATAAGCTAAAATAAGGATTTAGGAATTTCAATTAGATGGAAGCTATTCTATGATTGAAAAACTAGACTGACACGTTTAAAATTAGGATGACAGCTCTAAAATTAAGCTGACAGACCTAAAACAACTCAACTTAAATGATATATCTATAATCCTATTCCTTGGAAGAGAGAGAGGTACTCGGTCATATACATCATACGATACATGTCGGGCGCGGTCTCCTCGCAGCCCACCTCGACGACCAGCAGCGCCAGCGTCGTGTGGATGTCACTATCTCTCCCTCTCTCTCTCCCCCGGAGGTACTCACGCCAGCACGAGCTGCAGCATGTCGGGCGCGGTCTCCTCGCAGCCCACCTCGACGACCAGCAGCGCCAGCGTCGTGTGGATGGCCTCTATGTTCTCAACAGTGTTGGACTCCAGTTGTAGACCTGCGACGAAACCACACACACTGAAAAGGGTTATGTCTGGGGGTTGTGGTAGAAGGTGCTGTTTGGTCCCCAAACACTCCTCTGCGATTGGTATTGGGTTGGTGGTCAAGGAATGTCACTGGCGGTCTGGTACGGACTCTATTCACAGGACACATATTTTATGATACTAATTAAGCTTAAGCCGCCAATAGGCGTGACGACTAAAACATTCTAATAAGTCCGTCAGCTACATTTTACCAGAAGAAATTGGACACGTATTTTTACTTTTGTCGATTCAATAAAAATGATGAAGATGCGTGATGAAAAGGGTTGTGTCTGGGGGTTGTGGTTGTGGTAGATGGTGTTGGTTGTTCCCCAAACAGCCCTTTGTGATTGGTAAGTAGTTGGTTGGTGGTCAAGGAAAGTCACTGGTTATGGTATGTATGGACTATATTCACAAGACACACGTTATACTGGTTATTTATGGTAAAATGGTATGAAATGGTTGTAATGGTATGTTGGTTTGAACCCGCGACGATGGAGGTCGATCGCGAACTGAGTATAATTAGGTAAACGCGAGCGGATACTTATTCAACTGCAAGCGCAGCTAAATGCATATCTGCTGCGTGGTCGGTTTACCCGAACATACTCCCGACGACGAGATGAGGATGCTGTGAATGATGGTGATACATAACACCTACATCTTATAAATGTCATCAATTGATAATAACAAATTGGTATAAAATATTGTATAAAAGCAAATAATAAAAAGCACAATGGTCTTAATCTAATAATTCTTACGAAACATGCAATATCTTATAGTAAAATTTAGTAAGTAAAATGGTATTGTAGTATAAACTAAACGTAATTAAACCTTATCACTAAAATGTTGTCTCTTCCTCAAAACCGTTATTATCTAGCCCTCTGTCCGTTCTACCCCGCCTAACCGCTCTGTCCGGCCAACGATTGGTATAACTGTTGAGCTGAAAACCGATTTCACTTCTTTTATTTAACCGATTAGCACTGAGCACTTCTAGGGCCTCTGGGCGCCTGTTTAACTCACTAGCACTGATCATTTCAACTGGTGGTGGTGCACTGGTGGGCCTCGGCGGAGCGGAAGTTTCAGCTAACTCCTGTTGACGGTGACTTCCGCGTCGACGCCGAGGTCTGGAGGGCGGCGGGGTCGCCGCCTCGGCGTCCTGCGGGCAGCGACCCTCGCCGCGGCGCCCCGCAGCAGGTACCCGTCGGCGGCAACGTCCACTCCTCCACATCCATGCTATTATAGCGCTCACTACGCCCGCTAAAGTGATGTAGCTGATGGCGTAGTGGTGGATGTCATGGTAAGATACTTCTTCGACTTCTGTGTTACTATTCTTTAGTTCTTTGATGGACTCTCCTAAACTCGTAAAGGATGAGTTCAGGTTCCCTTCTTGGTTAGTTTCGTAGTTAGGTATTTTCACGTTTATCATGTGGTTGATTTGGTCTAGTTCGGGAATGTATATGTCCGACGTTAAGTTGACTTGGTTCGATTGGTGACGAATGGTGTACAATGTAAAGTCATTGCCTTTGAGAATACACTCCTGGCTGGTCGCAATGACCCCACTCCCACTCAGCTGGCGTAGGGTAACTTGATCGTTACATATTATCTTTATTGTGTAAGTATTACAACAAAAATAAAAATGCTGAGATGACGAACGTAGAGTGACCCAATTGTTTTCGCAGTTTGAACTATCTACATTACATTTGTTGGTTTCTTTATTTATTTTACAGAAATTATTATCATTGTCCAACTTGTTTATAGGTTTGCGCTGTGGACATAAATAAGCTAGTCCATGGTGCACGCATTCCATGAGTTCATTATTGGTTACAGTGAAGTAGCAGTCTCTTTTTAGGTTGACAGCGACATACTCAGATATAGGTGATATTTTGACCATTTTAGTATTTATTTGGTGAGGTACAGACAGTAATTTATAAAGTTGGTAGCTTTCTCTGGCTATGAGCGGAAATGTGACTTCTATTATGACGTAAGCTTTGGTAGCTCTGGCCTTGACCTTAAGAAGCTTATAAATATATTGAAAATCGGTATTGATATTTTTTATTGGTAAAGTGAGATCGGTAGGCATTTGACCGCTTATGGTTTGAAGCTCACTTTTCAATTGCGTTGGTGTAAGTAGGTTCATACTTATATGACCATGGTAGATGTTTGTGATTGTGTCAATAAGCGTTTCTTGTAATCTTCGTAAGCTCTGTAGTAAGGTGTTACCCGCCATTGCAGTTAGAGTAAACTCTTGAATGTATGAAACATTTTGAAGTTCTCGCTGAAGAATGCTTGTGTTCTCTTGAAAGTCGTTAAGTTTTTTATTTATTAACTTGTGTTGTTTATCGACAGTCAGCTCCATTTTCTTCATAAGATTGAATTCCGCTTCAATAACAGAGGTTTGGTTTTTCCAGAGGCTAGATAGATGTTTCTCGTTACGCTGTATGGTTTTAATGTCCTTGGTATACTGGTCTGCGAACCGAGAATCTAGTACTCCAAATAATTCATTGGCTAGATACCCGACACCGTCAACAAGGCCGCGGCGCCGGCGGCGTCTAGCGTGGATATTATAATGTTGAGTTAGCAAAAGATCATTGTAGTATTTCAGTTCCTTGAATTCGTGTTCGGCTTGTTGTAGGATAATATTACAATGGGATTGGTTTTCAATAGTAGCGCATAACTTATCTAAATAGTTTGATATTTTTTGATATGCGTCTATTCCTGTCCAATAGGGTTCCATGTCATGATATACGATCAGAGTCCACTTATCTCGAATTAATTGTAGTTTCGATATGGGATCAAAATAGAGGGTCTGGTTTTTTGGTAGTTCTCTTACACTGTATAGACCGAGAGCTGGCGATAATAATGTCATGAAACAAAATAGTGCTGTAGCAATGGTAAATAATTTTGGTCGGTGTCTCCTTCGTTTTGGTTCTGGTTTGGTTGTTGGTTCCTCTTCTGATTCGCTGTCCTGTTTTTGGTCGTTTTCTGGTAAATTTCGAGCATTTTGGTTAACAGGTAAGATCGACAGTTTGACGATTGGCCGTTTTAGCAAACCGTTTTTGGTTTTAAGTGTGACGGCTCGCACTAGACCGTCATCGCCTGGGTGAGTTTCAATAACGCGGCCCATTGCCCACCTTCCTGCTGGTGTATTGTCATCGTGAATGGTTACTAAGTCCCCAATGGTAATGTTGTTTTGGGTTTCCTTCCACTTGTTTCTTGCGGAGAGCTGGGTTAGGTACTCAACTTTCCACCTTTTCCACAAATCTTGGAATATTTTGGACGTCAAGTGCCACCTGGTTCTAGCATCTTCTTCGGTTTCTATCATTGTCATTCCTGGTCGTCCTGACAAAAAGTGTGCTGGCGTAAGAAAATCAAGATCATCTGGGTCTTCTGTTAGGGCGCAGAGAGGACGAGTGTTAAGGCACGCTTCTATTCTGGCTAAAAGCGTGCTGTATTCCTCGAAGGTAAGTTTTTGGTGACCGATGACCCGTTTTAAATGGTGTTTTAGGCTTCGGACCGATCTTTCCCATAATCCCCCTGCATTTGGCCAACTAGGCACATTGAAATGCCATTCTATTCCCATTTCAGTGATCTCTTTCAAGCCATCCTGAAGAAGCTGGTTGTATGCCTCCTGGAGTAATCTATCTGCTCCCACAAAGTTGGTGCCATTGTCACTGTAGACATGTCGTGGAGCTCCTCGTCTTGCGGCCATTCTATGCAGTGCCGCCATAAACGCTGCGCTACTCATATCAGATACAAGCTCTATGTGTACGGCTTTGGTTACCATACAAACGAAGATGGCTATGTATCCCTTCGTGGTTTTGACGCCTCGTCCTTTGTTGGCCTTTACTTCTACGAATCCTGTATAGTCTGCTCCACAATGGTAGAATGCATCTTCAGGATTTACCCTTGGTCCCGGAAGGTCTCCTTGGAGTTGGTACTGCTTTACAGGATCATGTCGCTTACACGTTACGCATTGTCGAATAAACTTTTTGGTTGCCATGTAGCCGCCGATTATCCAATATTTACGCCTTAAATTCGCCAAAGTTAAGCGCGCCCCTCCATGGAAGGTCAGCTCATGAGCTTGTTTGATGAATAATGTGGTTGCTATGTGGTTATGTGGTAGTATGATGGGGTGTTTCATCTCATGACTTATCTGTGCATTTCTTAGTCTTCCCCCTACTCTCATTATTCCATTTTCGTCAATAATCGGATTTAGATTTAAAATTTTACTCTTCGAGTGCACTTTTTCGTTTTTATGTTAATAAACCAGGTCGTTATAAAATTCATCGTATTGAATTGTTTTTATAATCAGCATTTTTGCGCGTTTCAGCTCGTGTAACCCGAGGTAAGGTTGGTGAACTCTCTGCTTGTTAGGTAAACGTAGTATCCATGCAAAAATACGTATTATTTTTGTGACGCAACTAAATTTATTTAACAAATGGTTTACTATTTTGGTAATGGTTGGTGAGTTTTGTTCCAGGACTATTGCATTGGTTTGGCCCAGGAACGATTTTTTCTCTTCTAAATTGGTTTGGTAAATGGTTTGGTTATTATTTTGGTGTTTATATGTATGTAGCCACGACGGACCTTGCCACCAAAGTGCGTGATCCTTAAGTTGTTGCACATAAAGGCCACGGCTTGCGCAATCCGCCGGGTTATCATTTGACTTTACATATTGCCATCTTTCTGCTGGTACGATGTTTGTAATCTTTTTCACGCGATTTGCTACAAACTGCTTCCATCTCGCGGGATCACCCTGGATCCACCCTAGTACTGCGGTAGAGTCAGTCCAACAGTGTATTTCTATTTGGTAGTCAACTAAACAGCTTTGGACCTTTTCTAACAGTTGAGTTAATAGTTGAGAACCCATCAACTCAAGTTTTGGCGTGGTTAAGGTTTTGTTTAGTGGGGTCAGTCTGGCCTTTGCAGCTACTAGTGATACTGTGGTTTTGTTATCTTTAATAACCTTGCAATAGATTACGCACGAGTACGCTAGGTTTGACGCGTCGGAAAACCCGTGTAGTTCTATGGTTTCTTTTTCTCCTATTCCCAGCCATCTGCTTATTTTTATAGTGTTTATTAGGCTTAGTTGTTGCCGCAGCTTGGTCCACTCGGTGTCGATCTTTTGGTAATTTTTCATCCCAATCTAGCTTTTCTAGCCAAACTTTTTGGAATAAAATTTTCATGGTGGTGCTCACTGGGGTTAGCCACCCTAATGGATCAAAAAGCTTGGAGATGTCTGAAAGGAGCGATCTTTTCGTAGCCTCAGAAGATGGTTTTGGTTCTATCTTTGATTCAAATATAAATATGTCCATTTGCGGGTTCCAGCCAAGGCCCAGGGTTTTAGTTGAGTCAGTTTGTTTAAATTCGTAAGTAGGTTGGTTGCATTGGTCTATTTCTAGTCCTGATAAAAGCTCTTTTTTATTCGAGGACCATTTTCTCAAGTTTAACCCTGCTGTGCTTAGTAATTGTATGAGATCAGCTTTTAGTTGGTTGGCTTTCGCAATAGAATGACCACCGCCACAGTAGTCATCCATGTAGAAATTTTCTTCTAACTCTCGCGCAGCTTCCGGGAAATGTATCCTTCCATCTGTAGCCAGTCTCTTTAAGCACATCATCGCTAGCCATCCTGCTGGTTTGGTGCCATAGGTTAATGTGGTTAATTGGTAAGTTTGGATACTTTCCTTTGGACTAGATCTCCAGTAAATTCTTTGGAAAGCTTGGTCATCCTTGTGCACGAGTATTTGCCGATACATTTTTTCTATGTCGGCGGTGTAGACAAACTGGTATTGGCGCCACTTTAAGATGAGTCTCTGGAGGTCCTGTTGTAGGTTAGGGCCCCTGTACATCACATCGTTGAGACTTAAGCCTGTTGAAGATTTTGCCGAAGCGTTGAAGACTACTCTGAGCTTTGTCGTGGTTGACTCTGCCCTGATGACGCCGTGGTGTGGTAGGTAGCACTCGGAAGGTAGGTTACCGTTTGCTGGTTTCATATGGTTTAGCTCAAGGTACTCCGACATGAATTTTTGGTAATCAGTTTTTAGTTGACTATTTTTCTCCAATTTTTTCTCCATGCTGCGAAACTGGGCTAGCGCTTGTGGTTTGGTAGCGCCTAGCTTGTCCTTGAGTTCTGGTTTAAATGGTAGGCGTACTTCATATCTTCCGTTCTCCAGTCTGGTGGTGGTATCAAGAAAGTACTGCAAGCACTCCTGGTCGTCGCTTGTCATTTCTTCTTGATTATTTATTTGGTTTATGTCTACGTGTTCCCAAAACTTGAGCAAATCATCTGTGTTATGCAGAACGACATTGCAGTTATAGTGGGGCCTTACCGTGCCGCAGAGTAGCCATCCTAGCTTCGTCTGCTGCGCGATTGGTTGCTCGTCTGACTCACCCTTTAATATGCCCCCTAAGACAATCTTACTGTAAACATCGGCACCAAATAGTAAGTCTACAGGTCGACTTATATTAAATTCAGGATCTGCTAAGCTTATGTTCTGAATATGCGCCCATGATGGTTTGGGTAAGGTTCTATTTGGTAAGTTCAAAATCAAATTATTCATAATTATGACGTCGGTATTGAAAGAAAATTGATCATATAATGAATGTACATCTATATTTATCACTCCTTTCGCATTGTTTTGGTTTTTGCCGGCGCCAAAAATTGTTCCCTTGCATTGTTTTCTTTTCAACCCCAAGATCTGAGCAGCGCGCTCATCTATGAGAGAGACTTGACTCCCCCCATCTACCAATATTCTCATGGTGTGATTGGTGCCGTCGACTCCTGTGATATGAACCATGGCAGTCGCCAAAAGTATCTCAGTCGTGTCTTCCCATGATGCGTGCGAAGATCCTAAAACTTGATCTTTTTCTTTGTTGGCGGGCTTAGAAGTAGGTCGTGATTGCGAAGGTAAATTTTGTTTGGTTAATGCGTCATGAAGTAAGGTATTGTGAGTACCTAAGCACTTGCGACATCGCTTCGTCGACGAACATTTTTCATTAAAATGGTTGATTAGACAATTTGGACAATAATTTAGTTTATAAATTTTTTGTAATCGTTGTTCGGGCGTTGACGTTATGAATTGCTGACAGTGCCATGTGCGATGATCGAGGTTACACACTCCGCAGGACGTTGACCTAGATGCGTGGAAGGCGTTCAAATTCGATTTATTTTTTGATTCATTGAAGGATCGATAATTTTGTCCTTTTTGGTTTGATTTTTGGTTAGAGCCCGTTGGTGCATTTTGTTGGTTGGTTTTTTGGGTAGATGGCTCATTTTTGCGACGGGCGGCTTCTAAGGCTGTGAACTTGGTTTCTAAAAATCCCAGGAATTCCTGTAAAGAGGGAAGATCCCTGGGTTTCTTCACCGATTCCAAGTATTCTGTAAACGACGTGTTATCCAGCTTCTGTGCAAGTAGGTGAATTAGAAGCGGGTCCCAGGTGGTTATGTCGATACCTAAATTTTGTATACCGTGGAGACATTCCTTAGTAACGTCGTGCAGCTTTTTTATCATGGCGTAAGATTGCTGTTGCATGGTTGGAAGTCCGAGAAGAATGTTTATATGGGAAGTAAAAATTACTAATTTGTTTTTTGTTGCCATAACGGTGATTGAGAAGTTCCCAACACGCTTCATAATTCTCCGAACTGATTGGTAGATGGTGGATCAGTCGGTCGGCCTCACCGGTTACCTTACCCTTCAAAAACTGCATTTTTTGGGCACTGGTCATGGAGGGGTTGTTGTGGATAGCTTCTGTAAACAGATCCTTGAAGGATACCCAGCCCTTGTAATTTCCGTTGAAGATGGGAATGTCAATTTGTGGGGTGGATTTTTCGCGATGAGATACGGACCACATTTTGGTATTGATAGCTTTCTTGGTATGAAGAAAAATGCTCTCGTAATCCGTAAAATCCTCCTGGTACTGGCTATCCTCACAGCCGTTCTCTCCTTCTATTTCCCAATGCAATTTGTCTATGGCGGACCAACGAGATTCTAGGGACCTCAAGGCGTCCTCAAATTCCCATTTCCTTTCTAACTCGTCAGTTTTTATTCCCCTGAGGGTCCTCATAAAGGCCCTCATATTAATTTTCTGTTTCCTAATCAACTCTTCCAGCTTGTTGGTGTTCCCCGTTGTAGCCAAGGATCTCCCTACTGGTTGGGGAGTGCTTGATTGAGGAGTAGTTGGTCGAGTTGACGTGCCTGGTCGGTTCGCCTCGGCTTCTGGTACGCGTAGGCTACCTTGTTGAGCAATTTGTATCTCTAACTGGTCAATGGTTTTTTTAAAAAGGGTTTTAGCGGCCAGATAAACTTCTTCGGCTGTTTCGTAACAGCCTTTTGTGTTATAAACATGGTCAGGTTCCGCTAATTTATTAATTTTACAATGATTGTCAAGGTACGTGGACCAATAGGTCTCCAAAAGGTCATTTTTACGCTTACAATAGTCAAACGTCTTTCTTTCCGCTCCATCTTTTTTGAAATTAACCAGCAGCTTTTTTATTGCTTCGTAGATTTCAGTTTGGTTGATGAACAAGTTATCCATAGTGTCAAAAAAAGTACAAAGCAATAAAAATAAAATAAAATGGTTTGGTCTGACCTTTTTTCTGCAACCTGCGTCTGTCCTCAATAATCAATCACTGTAATCCAATGGTATGGTTTCACTTCACTGTATCACTTGATAGGAGCTGGTAGGTTTGTTCGAAGGACCATGAAAAGGGTTGTGTCTGGGGGTTGTGGTTGTGGTAGATGGTGTTGGTTGTTCCCCAAACAGCCCTTTGTGATTGGTAAGTAGTTGGTTGGTGGTCAAGGAAAGTCACTGGTTATGGTATGTATGGACTATATTCACAAGACACACGTTATACTGGTTATTTATGGTAAAATGGTATGAAATGGTTGTAATGGTATGTTGGTTTGAACCCGCGACGATGGAGGTCGATCGCGAACTGAGTATAATTAGGTAAACGCGAGCGGATACTTATTCAACTGCAAGCGCAGCTAAATGCATATCTGCTGCGTGGTCGGTTTACCCGAACACGTGACGTCACGGCTAAGTAAAAACTGTGATACATTTTACTTAGCCGTGACGTCATACGTAATTTTTTGTTCGATTGACCAAAGAAAAAATAGTGTACAATATCTTCTGATAACCTAACTGACGGACCAACTAGAATATTCTGGTCGTCAGGCCTGTTGAAGTAGAACTGGTAGTAGCGCAGTAGACGGTAAGTAGAGTAACCTGTACAACACAACACACTATTCTACTCACTACTCATAGCCCGTATTATGAAAGCTTCCTCAAGCCTTACTTATACAGTCATGACGTGAGTTCTCTCAAGCTTTGAATCTCTGCTCAAGTTAATCTTTATTATAAAACGTAACTCTGATGCTACTTAGCTAGCTGTACTATCAAAATCTCTACTTGAGTGAGTAGTCTTTTGTCTATGGTGTATACATTTATCTAGGCGAAAAAAGTTCCTTTACCTTTTTAACTTGACTAAGACAATTATTTTTTTGTTGTATTGATGTTTTTTGTGAAACGAAACGGATCGAGTTTAAACATTAGTTGCGCTTTATAAAAAAACGTTTGTTGCGTATAAATTCTTTCCGAGACATACTCAAGCGTGGTCCAGACTACACTTGAGTAATGATGAGTTCAACGAATCACTAGGCAGAGATTTGAAAGTTTGAAATCGTTCTAAAATAGGCAATTAGGTACTCAAGTAATGCTAACCATGGGTAACCGTTCAATAATACGTAATAACGTGGTAAGAACGCACCGTTCCGTATACAGTCAAGTACATTATTATGTTAACGCGGCGGTTCTCGCGAGCCGGTCGCATCGTGTACCTACGTAGCTAGCATAAGTATCAGATCATTTAATAAATCAGTTCACGTTACGACACGGACTCGGGTGGTTCTTATTTGCTCTCCCATCCTTATTATCATCTTATCATTTATACGAAGTGTAGGGACCTTCACCCTACATTTCCGTTACATGAGTGAGAGATTTTGGCATGAGTTCCCATTGTTTTAAAATTAGTCTTTACTCAAAACTATACATACATAACTAAGCATCACTCAAGCATAGATCGATGACTGAGCATCCTTTCATAAAAGGGGTCATAGTGTGGTGTGGGTGAGTAGTGAGGTGACTGACCGTCGTAGAGCGAGCTGAAGATGGCGTATCCGTGCTTGCCGATGAAGATGAGGTCCTGCCGCGAGCACTTGTCCAGCGACAGCCGCAGCGCGCCCGGCTCCACGCTGCACCACGACCACACACATTCATACATTTAATTATTTCATTCAGATTGCCATCACCTTAACTAATTACAATACAAATTAAAATAGTCACAGAAAGCTAATAATAGGCATTCGTTAATAGTATCGTAATAAACTACCTAAGTGTGAACACTAAAAATTTGATCGTCGACAGTTGCGTACCTAATTATATTAAATTATTTTAACTAACATATAAAAAGAAACAATAGCTAATGGTTAAGAAAAAATAATTACATCATGTGCAAAAGAAGTTGAGAGTCATGCATCGCCTTGCCCAGAGAATGCTAGTATGGCATTCTCTGGGCAAGGTATAGGACATGCAGTAGGGGGTTGTGTGTAAGCTGCTTACGTGGTATATTGAGGTGTAATTTGCTAAGGATAATACTCACATGCATTACCTTATAGAACTGATTTTTATATTGCTACCTCGTGTGTTATTATGAGTGATGAAACAACCAATCGCAAAATAAAAAGACATAACTAAAGAAATCCTTCTAGTTTTCTTACCAAAACTAAAACCGAGGAAAACAAATGTGCTGTTCCTGAGATAAATAGCAAAATGTGTGCAAATCATCTATGCAATTATTAAAAAAAAAATACTATCGACTCCATTAATATGAAGGTGGTAGCTTTCACAGATTCTGAGATAAATAGCGTTTTTGAAGTACAATGTTGAAGAAATTGCTAATGGCGCACTCAATTGTGCAGTTTCTCAAATCGGTGTACAATTTCCCCTTGTGATAATGATGTGCATGTATAGTGAACAGGCTCTCCACAGACCTTGTGCGAGGGACAGAGCCTTGTTTGGTACATCTGCCTACTTTAAAGCCGGAAAATATAAATAAATAATGAAAATTATACCTAAAACCTCACCCAAAGTCTCAGTTAAGTAGAGTTCGACAGCTGGCCCTGTGACCCCACAATACAGGTCGTTCAGACCTAGTGTGGGGAACAGTCTAGTTTAAGGTACCTACCTACCTTAGAGCTATTACCCATTTGCCACTGATACACAGCACACGTATTTTCGTTTACTTCACCAACAGTGCTTCGTGTTTCTCATATAGCTAAATAATTAAAATGAACCTAGCGGCTACAGTTAGTACATTGGAATGAGAGGAGCCTCAACTTTGTTTTTATTATTAATTTTTATATAAACGTTATTTTAAATTCTGCCACTTCTAAATTACTCAACCAATTGTATGTGTGTTTTATGTAACAAATAAATGATTCACTTACTTACTTACTCAGACATTAGATCTACATTTGATCTAATGTCTGAGTAAGTAAGTAAATAATTTATTTGTTACATACGACCGACTAAAGTAAAGTAAATGTACCTATGTATGTGGCTTAATGTTACGTGTTTATAGTGTGCATGTAATGTCATTGTGTAGTATACAGACGTGGGGTGCGCCAACAGCATCCGGTTCCCCCGTCGGTCGAGCAGCGTGTGCAGGACGCTCTGCAGCAGCGCGCGCGCGGCCGGCTGCTCGCTGCCCGCCATGCGCAGCAAGGCCTCCAGGAACGTCAGCGGGAACGTGTTTATAGTGTGCATGTAATGTCATTGTGTAGTATACAGACGTGGGGTGCGCCAACAGCATCCGGTTCCCCCGTCGGTCGAGCAGCGTGTGCAGGACGCTCTGCAGCAGCGCGCGCGCGGCCGGCTGCTCGCTGCCCGCCATGCGCAGCAGGGCCTCCAGGAACGTCAGCGGGAACGTGTTTATAGTGTGCATGTAATGTCATTGTGTAGTATACAGACGTGGGGTGTGCCAACAGCATCCGGTTCCCCCGTCGGTCGAGCAGCGTGTGCAGGACGCTCTGCAGCAGCGCGCGCGCGGCCGGCTGCTCGCTGCCCGCCATGCGCAGCAAGGCCTCCAGGAACGTCAGCGGGAACGCCTTCGACAGCTCCCGCGTCTTGTACGTGCCGCCCACCTGCCGAGCACCAATACTGAGGAACTATTCTTTACGGAGACACACTCCGCCATCTCCTAGAACCCAAGACGGTGGTAGTGGTACCGCTGTGCCTGTGTGCGTAACTATCTTAAGCGTTTCTAAGTTTATATTAGAGAACCCTAGTGTCTAGATAAACCTAATTTAGGATTTAAGACCCTACTTACCATAAAAATGTATCATTCGTAAATCAATAAACGTAGAACCCAAGACCAATGTACAATTGTATTTGCGTCGGGATTGAATCTATCATTATTATTATTATTATTATCACCAACGCCATTTGTTTTAATTTAGTGCAGACCGCCGCGCGCCCCGCGCCCCGCGCCCCGCGCCCCGCGTCTCCTTGTATGATATCGACACAGGGAGCTCAGAGACAGGAGTGTTACGAGGCTGGTTGGTAGCACACTGGTTTATTGTACTGAGGTGAGGCGGCTGGTGCAGGCACGCACACATGCGTAGATACTTATGGCTACATACGTAACACTCCTTAATACGCCAAGGCCCAAGAGAAAATGCACGATTCTTAGGATATATTTTTAGAACTGACCTCAATAGCGTATATTAGTCCACTGCTCGACGCAGGCCTCCCCCTGATATGCGCTTTATTGACTTTTACCTCATGGGCGGATATTGACGAAAATCCGCACGCTGGGCATGCGAGTTGGGAATCGCAGTAAGGTGGTATAATTGTTCTGCAGAGGGCGCTGCTGCCTGCCCCTCGCAGAGAAAATTCACGACTCTTAGGATTTTTAGACCTGACCGTAGCGATTGTGTCAAGCATGGAGTACGTAGGAAGACTGCATCATACGAGTATATACAGCATACACATCAGCAGGGGCATCTCTTTATTGCTAGAACATTTACCATACATTTTTCCGTACATTTTTGTATTCTGGTACAAATAGTAGTTTCTCGGAGCCATAATGCAAGGGGCGTACCACAAGGTTCTACACTGGGGCTATTCCTATTTTTTATTTATATCACCGATTTTGTCTTCAATCAACCTGTCTCAACTATTTGGTAGATCGCTCTTGAGCGATAAAATCGCCAATAGTCACTTAGTTTGAAGTTGTCTTAGATAGAAGTGTGCAATAAAGTGTTTTCTATTGTGTTCTGTTCTCATCAGATAGGTGTTGCGTACCTTGAGCAACGACTCGAGTAGGATGGTCTGCAGCATGTCGTCGCGGGCGGGGGCGGCGGGGATCTTGTTGATAGGGGTTGCGTACCATGAGCAGCGACTCGAGTAGGATGGTCTGCAGCATGTCGTCGCGGGCGGGGGCGGGGGCGGCGGGGATCTTGTTGATAGGGGTTGCGTACCTTGAGCAGCGACTCGAGTAGGATGGTCTGCAGCATGTCGTCGCGGGCGGGGGCGGGGGCGGCGGGGATCTTGTTGACGATGAACATCATGATGTCTATCTTCTGGTAGTCGGGCAGGTGGTCCGCGAACTCTCCCAGCGCCTCCATCAGCGCCGCCTGGTACTCGCGCTCGCTGTGAGACTTCTGGAGGGACATGAACAAGTTATACTACTTACTTTATCTTAATAATGATTTATGTTTTGGAGTAGAATTAGAATTTCCCTATATAATATAGTTACATGTGGGTTGGCACATCTGTCCTACATGCTCTGTCGACCGGCAGCTGATGTCTGATGGTTCTGCAGGGTGTTTGGTACAACGTTTGCCATAAAAAAACTGCGTGCCATATTTAACCACATTAGCATCACTTTTTTTAGGGCTTTTTAGTATGATGGCTTTATTATTATTTTGATACTGTACAATATAAAATATTTTTCCTTCTTATTATTATGTTTATTGGATAACTAAACTACTACCAGTCGACGCCGAGACGTGTCATTTAGTATGAGAGTGGTAGTAGTAGAGGCGCGGCACGATCCCATACAAAGTGGTAGGTCTCGGCGGCGCGGGGCGTACGTACGTCGGTGTCGCGCGTCACGGAGGCGCGCAGGTTGGTCAGCAGGTTGTTGATGATCTCCAGCACGGACGGACCTGGAATGTACACACATTATTTATTTATTTATTTCAATGTTGCTGAGTACCGAGCGCGCCTCCAGTACGTACCCACAGTGTCGGCGGCGGCCAGCGCCACAATGTTGCTGAGCACCGTGGCCCGCGCGGCCCGCACGCGCGCGCCGCCGCCCGCCGGCGCCGCCTCCAGGTGCTGCATGAGCGCCTCCACCACGCTGTACGAGTACGCCGCCTGCCCAACCAACCACACACGGCTACAGCTCTTCTGAATGCACTTAGGATAATTGGTTCTTAATAAATGAAATATATAATAATGGAGTGTGAAGCCGGAAGCTGACCTGTATGGAGAACATGATGATCTTGAAGACGTGCACGGCGAAGTCGCTCGGGATCCACAGGTCGTGTCGGTCGAAGTGTCTGCAACGACACAGCGAGTTACATCACACGCGAAGGGTTCTCTTAGACTTTGCTGAGGCATTTGATGCTATTACTCAGCATTATTTTGACTGTCCAAGGACAGTCCAACTGTGCTTGGACCAATACAACTGTGCTTGTAAATGTCGTAAGAGTCAACTAAGGGTAAAATTGTCTAGTTTATAAACAAAACATCGAGATTTTAGGTGAGATCTGTTATGGTGTGCTGCAAGGTTGAATTCTAGGACCTCTTTTTATTCTAATGGCTATATTAGCAGGAGCTAAGCGTATGTGGCTTAAGAATGGACCCACACAACTGAGCTTGTAAATGCCGTAACAGTCAACTAAGGGAACCAGAGATAAGTGAAAGTAAGTGTCTCATCATGACGTGATATATCCACTAAATCATGTTTCCTCTAAAAAAATGCCATTATCACACTGGGCAGACGGAATGGTTGGTAGTGATCGCAGTAAAATAAAAAAAACAGTAAGGAATCTACTACCCGTCCTCTGAAAGGTTTCTGAGTCGGCTCTTACACAGACCTCCACCAGCCGCCCTTCAGGAGGCATGCACACCACCGTCTCCTACTCTACATGTGTACAGAGAGGTCCTCGCGTGAGCACGGGTCGCAGCACGCTGAGGATGTGTCCGAAGGAGGCGCAGCCTACCAGCTCGCGCAGACAGGCCTCCGCCAGCCGCGGCGGCCGCGCCTCCGCGCCCAGCCGCTCCTCAGGAGACTTGCACACCACCGTCTCCTACTCTACATGTGTACAGAGAGGTCCTCACGTGAGCACGGGTCGCAGCACGCTGCGGATGTGTCCGAAGGAGGCGCGGCCCACCAGCTCGCGCAGACAGGCCTCCGCCAGCCGCGGCGGCCGCGCCTCCGCCAGCCGCGGCGGCCGCGCCTCCGCGCCCAGCCGCTCCTCAGGAGGCATGCACACCACCGTCTCCTACTCTACATGTGTACAGAGAGGTCCTCACGTGAGCACGGGTCGCAGCACGCTGCGGATGTGTCCGAAGGAGGCGCGGCCCACCAGCTCGCGCAGACAGGCCTCCGCCAGCCGCGGCGGCCGCGCCTCCGCGCCCAGCCGCTCCTCAGGAGGCATGCACACCACCGTCTCGTACTTCTCCGCCGACTGGAACACACCACCACCACATTACTACCACAAAGACAAGCTTTCAGGACCATAGATATTGTACACAGTATCCGACCGCTACTGTCAATGGAAAACGACGCTCACCTGCATGTTGTAGAGCAGAGACGGCACGATCTTGTCCATGTGCTGCGCCTCCCAGATGTTCTCCACCAGGTCATCCGACACCGTCTTGCGGATCACTCCCTGCAACCAGCCAGACACTACGGTACAGTACGTACAATCTTATGGGTAGTAATTATTAATGGGATGCAGATGATTCGGAATGGTGATTCTGAAAGCTACGAGGTTCTTCTCATCCCACTTAGAATACCTCACGCAGTGTCTCAAGACGAAAGTCTTTGACCAGTGTGTGTTGCCTGTGATGACATATGGCATTGAAACGTGGGTTTTTACTATAAGGTTCGTCAGAGAGCTCAAGGTCGCACAGAGAGCAATGTACAGGGCTATGCTAAAAGCCTCTGCGAGATTGTATCAGAAATGAGGAGATCCGCAGAAGAACCACGGTAATCGACATGGCTTTGAGAATTGATCGGCGGCGATCGGAGAAATGATAGGCCTCCACGCAATGGACCGACGCGACGACCAAGTGAAGGTCGCTGGCATCGTAAAATCGGTCATTGTGGAGATCGTTAGGGGGGGCCTATGTAGCAGTGGACGTCGATCAGCTGCTATGATGACAACCATATCATCATAGCAGCCGATCGACGTCCACTGATGGATCACCAGATCCAGTGGTGTAGTATGATACAGGACCGTGTGGTTACCTGCAAGCCCTGGATCCCGGCGAGGCGGATGGTGTCCCGTGCGGCGCGCTCGGCGTGCGCGGAGTGGCACATGGCGCTGAACTTGGACACGAAGAAGTCGTAGCGGCGGTGGTACGACGGCGTGTCCTCCTCGATGTTCGCAAACCTCACGAACTGCAGGGAACAACACCTACGTCAGATGCGACGCATACCACATGGAGTCAGCGACTACGTCAGTTAGCCCACAGCCGCCAGCCACTCATCTAGCAGATGTCATTCCACTAGATATGTACTACGTTATTATGTTACCTCATATGATATTGGAATAGTAAACACAAACATTATCTAAGACAGTTTTAGAGAACTGTCACTAGACAAACTTCAACATCAACAAAACTCGATTTCACAAATAACTCATCACAGGATCGCTCCATTGTCGTGTTATGTTCATAGCTGACAGAAATTACGCGATAGAGAAGCGATCCTATTGGTCAGCTGGAAACTTAGCACGTAGCAGATCTCGTGGTGGAAAAGCAGTCCACGCGAGTCGGCTGGCGGTTAGCATGTCGATCATGTGAATTCAGATGGTAGATATAAAACTAAACTTAATTTGACAGCACTTAAATTTTAAGTATCGGTCCATTCTTGTTCAGTGGAGACCCAAATAAAATAAATGTGCAATCTGTATGGTATGGACACTGACTGCTTTGTAATTCCTTCCCTCATATCAGAGAGGCCGAAGGATCGATACGAGAAAAAAATTAGGTTTCGGATGTCTATCAGAACCCTGCGTCCTGCGTTTTCGTCACCGCGATCTAGAGCTCGTCCACTTTTACTAGCGACAACTAGTTATAATTTTGCGCATCATTTCACCGTTCGACAGCTGGAGATGCGACTGTGGTCTTATGACAACATACCAATGTGACAGCGAGCACTATGGTTTATCCATTTTGAATGAAGCATGTTAGTAAACAAAATACAATAAAATATTTTTATTGAAGGGAGGATCTAAAATCGACAAGTAATGTAAATTACGTATAAAAGGACGCGCCAACAAAGTAAAATTTTAGGTTAAGTATGGGCGGTTTGTTTACGTGTATGCTTCATTCAAAATGGACACGGTATAGGTGCGACATTTCAGTGTATGAATGTTGCAGGCAGCCGACGTGACAGTGTTCCACCAGGTGCCTGGTGTGAGGCGGGACATACTCACGCTCTGCGTGGCGAGGGTCTGCAGCTGCGGGTCGGTGGACTCCAGCAGCTTCTGCACCATCTTGAGGAACGACTCCACGAACAGGTTCAGCGTCTGCGCGTGGCACGCCAGCAGCAGCTGGTCCATGGCTTCCATAGCTATTATCACGAACCTGTCCAACACCAACAGTATTCATCAGAATAAATTGTTTACCTTATTTGGCTTATGCACTATAATAATAAATAAAAAAAGTATAAAAACTCAGCATATCAACCACATTACACGAGCCTGGACGTCCTGTAGAACATAGTTCATCCTAAAGAATATAGATAGATTCAATAGATTTTTGATAAAAAAAAAATTGGCATAGACCGTGGACGCGGATGGGTCGAATCAAAACACACAGATCGGATTCACAAAGTGATCGCCTGTGACCGGTTACCAGCTACGTATTTCGTTAATTGAGTTCTTTGTGCATTATACCTGAAACTCCTCGCCGCCTCCGCCATTTCATTCAGTTTTGACCTCACGACCTAAGTACACAGCTGCTTCATCACATCACTAACCTTGACTGACCTTACCTACATGTGACGAGCGTCCTGCGCCAGCGATCTATTCTGCCTTCATTGCGAGTTAGTCAGCGCGACACAGGACACTTGCCACTTAACTGCCCATTGGACGTACGCATAATACCTATGCATGTGCATTCAATCAGCAATCAAGGATGCACTTTAGCCGAGCCCACATTAAACGTTATGGGTGATAGCGAGTCGTTTATCGAACGGAGATGATGCAAGGTGCTCGAGCCGGGTCTAGTTCACGCGGAAGAGATAAGCCCACTCGAGATAGAGGTATGTACAGTACATATGTACGTCCGATCAGAGACTATTGAAGATTGATATCTGGGCTACCGGCCTGCTCGGGCCAGTCTTTAGGAGATAACGGTTTTTTTGTTTATTATATATATAACAATTGGAAAATATTTATTTGATTAAGCGACACGACCGATTCCGTTCTGGGACGTCTTGCTCACCTTATTCCCGTGGTTTAATAGGTGCATTCGGAATACTCGGAGAAGAACCTATAGGCATCGGTAATGTCAGCCAGAGATCCACAAAGGCCAAACAATGCGTAATGGTTTCGATCTGAGTCGCGAAAAATGTGTGGCTTCGAACAAATCGATTGTGATTTCTGTTGAAATAAAGTAATTTACTCACAGCTCAAAAAAAATCCGCTCGAATGGAGTGGAACTTTTTCAAGCTAAGCTTGCCGGGGCTGAATTCTGCATATCCATTAATGCGGATCGAGTCAGTGGAGAGGATTTAAAGCAATTCCATTGGTTAATATTGCATAAATGTCCGCTCCACTGTCTCGCTCCGCTTGACGACAGACTATAATAACCGTTCGAAACGTGTATTCGGTTCCTACAGCAAGCAGTATGTAAGTAACGTACCCGTGGCGCCGCCTGTAGATGTCCCTGGAAGCCTTCTGGAAGAGGTACTCTCCGATGCGGTCCAGCTTCTCCGGGCTGGAGAGCGAGTAGAAGGTGAGCTTCTCCATGTTGGCCTTCACCAGCCCGTCCTGCGGCGCGGCCGGGAAGATGTTGTCCACCAGCCGCTTGTAGCGCGGCCGCAGCGCCGAGCAGCAGCCGCAGCAGCCTCAAAACATACAACATATTATTAAACTCAACTCAACAACAGCAAAAACACGGCATAGAGTTAGGCGCGCTGATGAAGGCACACATCGGGTATGGGGGAGGGGGAGGCATAGAGCAGCACCGAAATGAGGAGGCTCGGCAATGAAGTCTGTGATGTGAGGTGGCATGCCCCAGAAGAGGGAGAAAAGAGCCACTCGGTTGACTAAAAACTACAAATCCTACGCCCTGTGTCCCGTACACTACACAGGGCGTAGGATTTGTAGTTTTTAGTCAACCGAGTGGCTCTTTTCTCACGATTCGGTCCACCACAAGGAACCGCAAGGTTGACAGGGCCATGGAAAGGTGGAGAAAGTGTCCCTCTATAACCTCAACTCAACAGCCTGTTTTGGTCTACTACTGTACTCATGCCTCCTCCTGATAAGCACATTATGGGCATTTATCCCATGGTAATTCTGGGTTTCCATCGCATAATGCTAATAAGAAATGAGTGGGCGGAAGTAGGTTCAACGCTTTCTGCTCGCTCATTTCTTTTCCATCGACTTGTTGTTGGAAATCCAAGTACACAGTTTACTGGTGCGAGTTAAAACACCCGGCTTTATGAAAATCCCACTTTCAGTACCTACTACCTACCTACTGACCGAGTCGAGAACCTACCTAGGTACCTCACACAATCACACCCTCACGACTACGAGACAGTGTCGACGACCGGGCTCCGGGCTCGTAATGTTTACGTACAGACCGTACAAGTGTTGTAAGCACTTCGTTGATGTGAATCATCATTATCAGCCGCGTTCGGTCATCAGACGTGAATCAGTAACACTTTAGATTCAAAGAACTTTAGGTATTCTCATACAAACACAGGTTTACTTATAATATAACATAAGAACAAATTAATCATAATCATCAATAAAGGTAACTATACAATATTTAAACTAACACTTTTATAAATTTAATGTCCATTGAAAAAGACAATTAAATTACCTTTAGTTACAATTATAGCTTCCTAAATTTTTTCACCTATCCATTACTACAAAGCCAAAAAAATCCGTCGGGTGGCTGCAGACAACAGATAATCTATACGTTTTTTCAATTGTAAATTCAACATATTATAGTTCAAATTTTATAGTTCAAATTTGTATCTATTAATTGACTGTAATTATGGCGCCGTAACGTAAACCACGTGCATTTACAACAGTGTGTAGTTTGCGGCAGTATGGATCGCAACGATCAGCAAGGCGACTGATCCGGTTGTGAATGTATTAAATTAACGTTTTCACTGTCCGCTTATACAGTGAGAGCCGAGCAGTCGCTGCTAGACGGAGCTATACCTTACACAGAGGTACTTCTTTCATCTGAGTATTGGTGAAACCGTGAGGCGCTGCTAGTTTATTCTAATACAAGTATGGATACGAGTATGTGCACTAGATAGCGTTGATTTCACTTGCTATAGGTAGATGCAGGTAGGTAGATCCAAAGTTAATCGGTAATTCACACGATCGAGAGAGACAATGGCTCGATATTGTCACTGGCCGACGTTTTTGTACGCACGCAATTTATGATGTCATGTCTACTCGCGGGTAATAAAGAAAAAGTGCATTTTAATTGGTTGATTTCATCAGGGAGATAAAATAAAACATAAAGAAGCGTAATAAATATAATTGATTTTGTTATAAAAAACTATAAACCGACTTCAATTGTTAAAACTCACAAACAAGGCATATGCATAAAGATTCAAATGTATAACAAACTACCGCTGGAAATTACAAGTCTTTCTCTAAATCTATTTAAACTAAAAATAAAATCTTTCTTGGAATCACAACCCTTTTACCACATTAGTGAATACTTAAGTTGTTCTTTTTCTGATCTGCATTCTTAGTCGAATTTTACATTTAATATAGGTAACTATTATTTTCTTTAATACTGCATACTTTATTATATACCATTAATGTAATAATAATGTCAACATGGAATAATTAATTATGTAATGTTTAGAATTATCTTACACATGAATGTATAAATTGACTTGCCAATGTTATTTAGTGTAACGAAATGGTGAATAAATAAATACTGAAATACTGAAATACTCAATTATATGTACCCATAGTTTTTTCATGGATTCCATTGTCAAAACGGGACCAAATTGAAATGGGCCAAACGGGAAGCATCAGCTTTCAAGTAAAAAAAGAATGATGACAAACGGACCACCCCCAAAAGTTCTGTCAAAAGTTCTGAGGTAATAAACAAAAAAAATACAGTCGAATTGAGAACCTCCTCGTTTTTTGAAGTCAGTTAAAATAAACAAATAATGCTTGAAATTCACACAGCATCATCTAGCTCCAAAAGCAGAGCTGTAATAGCATGTTATAGCTAGCTTCTACCTACTAGGATAGTATTGTGTGTGTATATCAGTTAGATAACTAGGTACATAGATTTATACTATGAGTAGAAAACACTCAGAAAAAAATCTGCGTACAAACATTCGTCCCGAGACGGGAATCGAACCGCAACTACACCTGCTGCGCCACAGAGGTGATGTGATGTGAGCCAAGAGAGAAGTGATCTACCCTCTAGTACCTAATGTTCGCGAAGATCTTGTCGAGGTTACAAACAAACAAACAAATAACATTGGCATGCGCTGACAATCCGACCACTGAGATACCATCTCAGCTGAGATACCAGGTCAGCGAGTCAAGTTCCTTACACATTACTTACCTACTATTCTATTATTCATTTTATGCTTTAAACTTTATTTATTTACAATAAGTGTAAATTAATTTATAATATTGCATAAATGTATTTTAATGTTTTAATTATGTAAGTTTTCTTTATGTATTGTGTAAATCCGAACTCAATTTTGCATTGCATGTACCTACCCAGTTACAACTAACCATTTAGTTAGACATAAGAATGAATTGTACATGTAAGCAAAATAAATGAAATATTAAATTAAACCGGCCAAGGACGACTCAGACTCGCGCACGAAGGGTTACGTACCATTATCTATACTAATATTTCCTCGTAAAAAAACAAAAAGTCAACGTGACGCGGTCACCCATCCGAGTACTAACAACAAATAGTAATAGGGGTAAGGTAAGGAGCCCTAAAAATTAAATAACTCTTGTCGCAATGATGCAATTTCCTCTGCTATTCTCTTACGACATATGACAGCTGCTTTCTCCTAGCTTGATCCGACTCATATAACTTATTTTGCTCCCCGTTCCTATATGGTATTGAATAGGCTCCGAAACTACTGGGCCGATTAAAAAATATATTTTACCATTAGAAAGCTTACTTTTCAGTGAGTGACAAAGGCTATATTTTATCCCGGAACTACGCGGATGAAACCGCGAGGTATTGACAGATATTTTTTATTATAGATGGAAAACATCCAAAACGCCCTGAACAAATATCTGCAAATCGTACACACATTTGCCCCGAGGCAGGAATCGGACCCTCCTGCGTCGAAGGCGGACCTTCGCCCACCGCGCCACAGAGGTCGTTTAGTAGTATTATATATACATGTAAATATGTTTTTTGTTGTGAAATTTCTGTTTGCTAGTTATCTGGTACCGCTGAGTAATACTCACAGGTCATGTAAACACTCCGGCTCAGCACGAACATGGCGCGGTGCGCCAGCTTCCTCGTCCGAGACATTAATTAATGCGTTATTTAATAAAAGAGTTTCACATCACTGAGGATCCACGTGCGCGTTTCGACGTCACCACTCAATACTGAACACGGAGATGACTTTATTTATATTCTTGAGTGCCTAGCCCGCGCATGGGAAAATGATTGATGAGGACGACACTACCAAAATACCTACAAGGCCCGTATTATGAGAGCTCGGAATAGATCTATGCTTGCGTGATGTTAATGACATCGGAAATCGTCACTCAAGTATCAATGACTGAGTAAGTAAGTCTACCTTTACCAGATACAAATAACACTTTGTTTTATAGTTTTATTTGATGTATAGTAATAGCAACACTAGGTACAAAAAACACGGGTTCGGTCAATACGATTAGAATTTTTAGTAGAATGAACACTCACTTAGTCTACACTACACACATACATACTGTACAACACTATTTTCTTTAGTTTGTTAATATCGACAACTCTAAGAACTTTTAAGCGATCGCAGAGTCAAGAGTCAGAGTCAAATCGTTTATTTCTTTAGACTTACAAAATAAGCACTTAATCATGTCAAATGTTTTCTAAGTATATAAACAGCTCGACGCAAAACAATAAACGCAGCTGTATCAGAGTGGAGTACACGCACGCGTCACCGCCGCCGCCGACGGAGTCTGTAGAGACGGGCGCTCCGCGGGTAGACGCTGGGACACTGTATGTGATAAATAGTACGTAAACCTATCGATAAGGAGTGATAACGCGCCGCGCTCCGGTGAGGCGATGCTCGCGAAACAACCGCTTATCTTGATTTATGACGAATTTATTTTATAATGATTACCTGCATCTATTATAGGCAGGTATGCCTTACCTCCAGACAATTTATTTTTTAAATTTCAAGTCTGATATTTCGAGAACGGCTAAGTTTGGGGAAGAATAAAAACTACAACCCCAACGAGTACCGAGGTCAACTTATCTATATTCTAGGCTGTACGAGTATTCTTAAATTTACGTAGGTATGTACAGGTTAAGGTATCTTTAAGTGATATTTAAAAAACAATTGATATCATCTCACCCTGAATTTTAACTAACTGTAGAACTAGGTAGAACCAATCATTAATGACTCAGGTGAATTTCTCACACACTGTGCCTTTTGCAGCCCAACGCTACTTTATAGTTACCTAGCATGATTTCTATAGTGCTGAGGTTGGCCCAGTGACTTGTAATTGTAATACACCGTAGTAGTACTTCAATGGGCTGACCCTCCCTTCCTTTGACTTTGACTTTGTTAAGAAATTCTTATTTTAATTACCTATTTGAATAATCCCTTTTTGAAATTCACATCACTTAATTCATTTTATTGTTCATTGAATTATGCTAGTTAATTGTTCTTGTATAACTAAGTGCACCTTGTGTTCCTATGGTTAAAATAAATGAAATGTGCACCCTTGGAATGTTCGCTCGCTTGCCGCTCAAAACTAGGGCGGCGGCGGGGGCGGTCGGCGGCGGCGGCGGCGGCGAGGGGGGCGGCAGTTGAATGGCTATTCTTACCTTCTAGTTCAAACAAACCAGAACTCTGTAAACAGATGCTTTCTATCTACTACTCGTACTAACTCCTGAGTATGGACGTAGATAATTAATTTTCATACGTCCATGCTCCTCGTCCTAGTCTCAGCCTTGAATGAGAAAATGAACTTAACGAACGATGCGCGGCGGGTGAAGTTCCTCCTGCGATGTAGATGGTTGCAAGTTTGATTTCCGCCTACACGGTAAAAACAGATATCTTGATAAAAGATAAATTACTTTGCATCAAAGCAACCTTATTAGATCCAAGAAAATGATCCTCTCCCTATAGACGTTAGAGAATATTCACTTCTAATTAGTAAAAAATGGTCTTAAATATATTTCTTTGTTTCAAGAAAAAAACATTCAATCCAAGAAAAAAATTAATTAACATAAGAGACTAGCTGTTCGTGTAGTCAAGAGAGTCCGGTCTTCAAGTGAATTTTTTTTTTTTCATACATAGATAAAATATTATTGAAGTAATAATATAATTATCTTTAATTTGTTAGGAATAGTAATTTCTGGTGTTAGTGAGGGGGGCTCGACAAAATGGCGTTGCCGACTACGTTGCCAAACCAACTAAATTCGGTGCCCGCTTCCTGTGGTCCCGATGGACTCCCTTAACCAGGTGGGATCAGCTTGGACTTCCAAAATTGAAACAATGGTTAAATCACTGGAGAGGATATAATCCGACTGTTTAAGGTTTACGGTTCACAAAATAAAAACCAGGCTCCGGAGGTCGTTCCGAACCCTGCGTTTTCGTCAGCGCGATCTAGAGCTCGGTCACAATTGCTAGTGACATCTAGTTATAATTTCGGTAAACTTTGCACCTACCAGATTCACAATTACAAATAATTTATTCTTCAGATTTAATATATTCGTTATTAATTTAAGGGAATCTTTTCTTACGATACATACATCTTCATCCAAGAAATTTGTGATTTATTTAAGAAAAAAATAATTTAGTGTAAGAAAATAACATTTCTTATTCTAAGTAAAGTCTAATTATAGGATTGTAAACAAAAAAGTCTTGAAATGAAGATATTTCTCTAAATATTAGAACAAAGTTGAGAATAACATAGTATCAGAACAAGAAAAGTAGTATTTTTAAAGTAAAAATACTTTATTAATCTTAGTCAATATGGTTTTGAATCTACCAAATATTTTGAGAATCTGCTCTTTCTTATTTTAGTATTATCCAGTATTATCCAGTACTATCCCAAACATTCAACAACCACTCAAAATAAGAAATAACTCGCAACAAAAAAAAAAGATAATTCAGTCAACTTATCTATATTCTAGGCTGTATTCTTACACATGTATGTAAATGTAAGATAACTGGCCAAGTTATCTTTAAGTGATTAAAAAAATTAATTGATTAATAGTAATTTATATCACATAGCCGCACACAGAAGTCTTGGTACTTGAAATAAACAATTTTTATTTTATTTTTATTTATTTATTTATAGCATCACCCTGAATTTTAACTAATTCTAAAGTGCCTGTGACTGGGTCGAAAATTTCAAGACATTTTTATTTTAAAGTTTTTTATTTCAAAACAGGATACCTACCTACAATCTAACTAGTGCTTCCTCTTATCTTCCCTCTCCCTCTTGTCATCTCTGTCCCTCCCAGTCTTGTCGTCCCTGTCTCTCTTGTCATCTCGCTCTCGCTTGTCTTCCCGCTCCCTTCCTTTGTCATCTCGGTCACGGCTCATCTTGTCATCCTGCCGGTCTCTAGGTTTCCTGTCGTAGTCATCATACTTCCTGAAGTTCCTGATTCTTTTGTCATCAATCCTACGTTCCCTTGAGCGGTCGAGCTCCCTATCGCGGGAGCGTGACTTGTGCCTCTTATTGTAATCCCGTTTGCGATCGTATGGGGAACGAGATCTGGAGCGACGATCTTTCTTGGACTTGTAGCTGTGGTATTTAGTCAGGGGTGGTGTTTTAGGTGACTTTTCTTTTTTAGCATCTCGTCTGCTATCTTTAGAAGTGGAAGTTGTGGGAGATTCTGGTTTCTTTTCAGCATTGGCTTTGTCTTCCCGTTCTTTCTGAGCTAGCAGGAACTTGTTGGCTTGATACTTCTTGCGAAGCAAATCTACTTTACTTTCTAGTTCTTCCGGGTTGACTTTAGTTCGCTTGTAAAGCTGCAGGATCCTCAGCGAGACTTCCCTGATGTCCTCTTCTGGCACCTTGAACAGCAGGAACCAGTGCGGGTTGTTGGGAAGGGGGAGACCAATCTTCCTGGCCGTCAAGTAGATACAAGCACAGGCTATTGTTTCTGGAGGAAATCTCATGAACACATCGGTCCGGAGAGCATCGTTCATGTAGTTCCAGGCCATTTGCATCAGCTGTCGGTTCTTTTCATACTGCAGTACTTGCAGGTAGACCACGATGAGCTTGTGCGGGTGCTTCACGTGCACACAGAACCCTAGCTCCTTCAATATCCGGCGCTCAGCTTTGATCACTTGATTTTTCTGTTCAATGTAGTTTTGGTCCACTATAAGCGGAGAGATTGTCTTTTGAGCTCTCACTTGCTTGACATGGTGGAACACATTGATAACATCCCTGATTCTGCATGGCTTCTCCTCCACTTTGGACGCCAAGTAAATGCTTCCCATCGCCATAGTTTCCATGGGATATCTGACGAAGGATTTGGAGTAATAGAATCTTTGGAGGTAGATCTGTCCCGTCGCCATGGCGACTTGCGGCAGTTTGAGCAGGATCCCCGCGGTCTGTATCATCTCGCACCCCAGGATGCGCAGGTCGGCCTCGGTCTCGAGGTCGAGGCCGTCAGCCTGGGACGGCGTCTCCTTGAACACGTTCTCGGGCAGCAGGCAGTTGTACAACGTCAGCACGATCTTCCCGTAAGACTTCTGCGGCTTCGCGGGCAGCGCCACGGCGGCCGCGGGCTTGGCCTGGCCGGCCGCAGTCATTGTGAAACCGCGGTCACTTCACTGAGGCACTTCTTGCGGTGTTCTTGCACCGTTTGTCTTTTTAGTTAAAAACGATATATGAGGACGCTCATTTTAGTTTTAGTTTACGTATAAAACTAGGATTTTCTATCACATTTATCAAGAAAACAATGAAAAAACACGCCGATGGTGATGCTACGTACGGGATAATCAAAATGAAAGTGACAATTCGTCACATCCAAGATGGCGCTACACCAAACAGATGTCAAAGTCCCAGGTTTAGAGACACAAATAAATAAATTCAGGTAGATAATCCGTAAATAAGACTTTTAAAACATACCTTGTGGCATAGCTATTCGTGCGCTTTGACTTTCAGCGGTGAAAATACCACCAATGTGGAACAAAACCGTAAAACACTAGGCCTAGCTCGGGCTGAACCAAATCGATCGATTGTTTTGACAATTTTGACATTGACATTTCTTTAAAATAATAACGTTCCGTCTCAACTTTAATTTTTGCAAATTATTAGGTTTAGTTTAATGCAAAAATAATTTCAAGTCATATAATGTTATTAGTCTAGTACTATATAATCTGTATGTTATTAGTAGTATACTAAAGTGATATTAATTTGAGTTTTCCAACTACCGGAAATGTAAGTTGACGTTTTTCTGGAATTCGACAAAGTTGTGCGTTTTCATATTTTCGAAAAGAATGAAACGTTTTTCTTAAAATCTAAAACAGGATATCCGATACAAGAGTTGGCGGCAAAAACAAAACCCTGGTAAATCAATAAGAGCTACGACGAAAAATACGTCTCCTTGAATCTCAGCCAAGCCACACACGGTAACATTACTTGACCTTGACACTGCTGTTGCTATTGATTCTTCAGGCATGCGGAAAGAAGGGAAATAGTTACTCACATCCAGGATCCGTGCATTTTTGAACAAAGGAATCCAAAAAATCGTGCCCCTCGCCAGCATCAAAACAACACTTCACGAAAGACATGATGATCACAGATTGATTTGGTATTTACAAAAATAAATACCTAACTTCTATTTCTAAGGAAGTAAAATGAAATCTAGTTGGAACACAAATTAGGAATCAGGTAGGCATCGTGTGAACACTTTGTTGGCAATTCAATAACAAAACATTCGCACAATCATTACACTTAATCACAGTAGGTAGTCAAAAATATTATCAGTTCACTAAATATATTATTCCATAACATATTATTAATACTTTTGATACTTTTACAGATGAAATTAGGACATTATAATGTCTTCCTTCCAATAAAACATAAATAGGTCACAGTGTCGCACAGTTTCGGGTTCAAGAACACTTTTTACATTCTAAAAAAGTCGATGCGAAATTATAACAAGCTGCCGACCAAGTAGAATAGTATTAAAATTCAAAGCGCTAAGCTTGAATTAGTACCTTTTCAAGTTAGACGCATAATGCGCGAATCCCAGATTTTTGGTTGTCCGCCAGAGCGCGCAGTATTATTATCACTACAGTTTCACCGCTAGATGGAGTTATAGCAAGCCAGCCACGATATTCACGATTGTTCTACTTGACAACAGATAGCAGTACTTGTAATTCCAAGACGCATAGAGGCGGAGGCCAGCTTTATCATTCTAAATATTAATAAACCAACTAATCTATACTAATATTATAAGAGGAAAGATTGATTTAATTGTTTGTTTGTTTGTATTGAATGGGCTCCGAAAGTACTGGACCGATTAAAAACATTGTTTCTTTATTAAAAAGCTTACTTTTCAGGGAGCGACATATTTTATGCCGGAATTGCCACGGGGACGGGAACTACGTGGGTGGAACCGCGAGGTGGTGCTAGTGAAAAATAAATTAAAATGTTTATTTCATTATTCTCTTTTTTTCTTTGTCACTTCCTCTGCTAGTGGACAAAACAATGAAGTTAATTAGAGTTATCTGCATCTCTTACTATTATTAATTACTATTTATCAAGCTGTTTAAAAAAATATACAATGTCTAAATGCTTATTTTGTAAATATAAAGAAATAAAAGATTTGACTCTGACTCTGACTCTCCATTTTGACGACGACCTTTGAAGTGTCATAGTGTAGAAATAAAAGGTGAGACGACGTGTGGGAATTCCTCATCACTATCAGCACACTGCTGGCCTAGGCCTCGCTTATAGAGTTATATCATATAGAATACATTACATGGATTAGATACTTATCAGATGTTTTGTTGTTAGTGCATACCTAGAAAACCCGGAACAATTTTTTGCAGGTTGTGCGAACATTGTCCTCTGGCGGGAATCGAATAACCGTAACGTCCTGAGTCGCAGGCGGACATTCGCCCGCTGAGCCTCAGAGGTCGTCGAGTAGGTATTATAGCGTATTAGCGCATGCATGACAGACGTGGGTGCACTCCCACCACGCGCTTAGTGTGTATTAATGGCTAGGTATGGGCCAAGACCAGACAAATACGAACAGTTGTCTTCTATAAATCTTTGTGGTACCTAGGTAGGTAGGTAGGTACTTTACTTAACGACTTGTCACAGTACCTTTTCCTATTTTACTTTTTACGAGCAAGATCGCCGAACCTACTTATATTCAAACCAAGATAAGTTGGCAACCCTCTTAAAACTTCGACTTAGTTTGCATTTGATATTATTTTTCCATAAGGGTTCAAAGTCTTCTATTTCTTTCTAGTTTCTCCAGCCCAGTTTCTGCCCGCTATCTTTTCGATGTCGTCCTTCCATCTCATTTGTGGCCGTCCCACCGCGCACTCGTCTTTGTTTCCTTCACGGATTCATATCCATTCTAAGAGTTTCTTGCACCATGATGTCTCTTAGCGGGCTAGTCAAACACTTTACTTTTTGTCTTAGCCATCAATCAGCCATTAATTTGTTTTCCTGTCCCTCAGTGTTATATCTACCAGCTTTCTCGATAGTGGCGTTGGTGGTTACCCAAGTTCCACTCCACGTGAGAACAAGTACCTAAGAGGCACTGGTCGAATATGCGAGTTTTTTGTACTCTGGTGAGGTTCAGTGTGAAGGCGAATTCAAGTTTGGAGAAAGCGGCCCCTATACCAATTCTTATTTCCAGTCCCAAGTAGGTATAGGTATGTATTTAATTTATCCACACGCTCTATTACAGTATTGTCCAGTTTTGTGGCTCGCGTGGTTTTAGTGTCTGATGTCATTACCTTAATTTTATTCAGGTTCATCTCTAGACCAATCGCTTGTGATGCTTCGTGAAGTTCTTGAATCATGATTGTAGTTCTTGTCTACTAACTACCTACCTTCACCTGTGAACCTTAGATAATTCAGATGTGCCTCTGCGATTGTAATGCCTCGGTTTTCCCAACTAAGTTTCTTGAACACGTCTTCTAGTACAAGGGCAGATAGTTTTGGTGAGAATGTAATTGACGCTCCTGAATTTGTGAGTTTTGGTAGAGATACTTTTTATGTGACATTTTTATAGATATATATTAAATTATACTAGCTGCGCCCGCGGCTTCGCACGCGTTATTCCTATGGAAACGTTTAAGGTGATTTTTATCCCACGGAAACTGATTTATGGGATAAAAAGAAGCCTATGTTTGATTCCAGGATCAGAATTACCTGTATGTAATTTCAGCCAGATCCGTTCAGTACTTTTAGCGTGAAGAGGTAACAAACATCCATCCATACAAACTTTCGCATCTAGTATAATATATCTCCAACTATCGCATTCACAAAGACATCACTAGCGCGACCAATCCAGCGGTAGGTATGACATAGGCACTGTGTAATGAATATACATATGAATAATTCATTTTGTTGAAAAAACTATAAGCCGGCTTCAATTTTTATAGTTTTTTCATGGGTTTTCATGGATCTCATCTAGAACTGAACCAAATTAAAATGGGACCACACGGGAAGCACCAGCTTTCATATAATCAAAGAATCATGAAAATCGGACCACCCAGTCAAAAGTTCTGAGTTAACAAACATAAAGAAACTAAAGTAAAATACCTACTGTCGAATTGAGAACCTCCTCCTTTTTGGAGGCCAGTTAAAAATATGTCCGCAAGTTGGTTCCCTCGCGGCAGCCTCCTACGTTGCTCCTAAGCCGCCGCCGCAGCCCCGGCGGCGCGGCGCGGTGCGGCGCTCGCTGCGCTCGTGCGGCAGTCGACCGCGGCGCCCGCCCCCGAGCGCGCGCTTGCTTCTCTCCGCCCGCGAGTGACCGTCCGAAGTGACCGGCAGTGATCGTCTGTGAGTGATACTGACCCCGGGACTCTCCGGGCCCTGCTGTTCCACAGCACTACAACTTGCTGCTCGTTCTGACTGCTGTGGTTTTTCGGTGCCTGTGTTTCTACAAATTAAATCTTTGGTGAGTTTCAGTTATGATAATTATTCTAATAAGCTATTCTTATAATGACGTTTTAGTGTGGAATTGTTTATAACAAAAAACTAAACACAGGTAATGAAATTCAATTTATAAAATCGGAGATGAGGCAAGATAGGTATTTTATTTTATTTTTAGTTATTTGAAAAACAAACAACTTAGGTAGGCAAGGTACATAACGGTGTTGGTATGAGTAAAAAATATGTACCTTTTGTGTCCTGAAAAATTAAAAGGTAAAAAGTAAAAAATAGAAGGATTTTAAATTACCTCAGTAGGTAGGTACGGTAGAATAATGACAAATAGGTATGTACCTACCTATTTGTCATTATTCTACCGTACTTTTTGTACATATTGGTTGGTATTGGTACTTAGTAGCTATACCTAACCTACCATTATAATGGTACTAAGAACACAACCTACTATTATTGATACTTACCTACCACTAAAGATACTACTTATACCTACCTGCTTATGTAGGTTACAATAAAACCGGATTAAATGCACACAATCAAAGGGCACAGGTCAGTCGAATTGTTACAGAACGTGCTCTTACATAATTTAATATAGGATACATCGCCTCGCGACGCGACAGATGTGCAGATTCATTCTCGTTAATTCAGGGGCTGAATACTAATAACAAATTATTAGTTTTTAAATCGAACCCGCACTCACCCTGGTACCTGTACCTATCCCGCAACTGCTATTCCCCATAGAGATCATCAAGCGGCTTCAGTTTTCTGGTCGCCGTGCAACCCACACGTTCGACGAACACCTGTTGCCTAACTAATAATATTATCGTATATTATCGTATATTTTCTGGCAGTATAGGTTAGGTACCTTAACCGATTTATCTTTAGGACATGGCATTATACATATATATTTACTGCAGCATACTTTGACATGAGTACCTATTATTTTATTTTATTATATTTTTTGGTTTTTATAACTAGAGTAGACTGACCTCTCAGTTTTTAATGTCTAATTAATTTATGTCTGTCTGTCCTTTTTTTTTACCTTTGTACCCTATGGTGTTTTGTTGTGCCAAGTTTGTGTATGGTAATATAAACATAGTACCTTAAATAACGACATCAAGTGTAACACAAGTGTACCTACGGTGTAAAAAAAATATACAAATAAATACAAATAAAAATAAAACCATATGATTTAAGGTACCTGTTTGATATGAAAAATAAAGCCGGCTAAGTGTGAGTCGGACTAGCGCACGAAGGGTTCCGTAGGTACCATTATCTCTAAAAATACAAAAATACAAATCTTTCTTTCGTGACAGATGGACAGACGGACAGAAGACGGACAGCGGAGGCTTAGTAATAGGGTCCCGTTTTACCCTTTGGATACGGAACCCTAAAAAGAAAAGAAAATGAACCAATGAGCGGTGAAAATAGTTGACCGGGTGACGTTAGTGAATAAAGGTCTCTGCTTCAACTAGCCATTTTTTCTCTTTGTCAGTACGTAGTACGTACTCTACCCCCCGGTTTCTCGAACGCTTGTCTCATTGAATGGATAGTCAACGGCTTGTTATATACGCACTGCGGAATCTCACAGCGTGAATTTTAATCTCGCGGAATATGCGTACCTATCTTAACTTACACGTACGATGAATAAAATTCCTTGCTATTTTAGCTACCTACAACTTTATAGTGCTCCAAACATTCATATTTTTCCGCTAGTGAACTTCCATTAAGTTACAGAATCCTGCAAAAAAAACCACGCGAGTAATAAAAGCAGTGCGTGTACAGCCTGACAAATTGTCAACAATTTGTCAAAATAATAAGCGTTCGAGAAACCGGGGGTAAAAGTCGTATTTTGAAAGTATTTTGAAATTTGTTTTAAAAAAAGGGAATAAAAAAAAGTCCAATTGAGATCCTCCTCCTCTTTTGAAGTCGGTTAAAAAACTCATAATTCTCATAAAAAAATGGAAAAGATTTTTGGCATAAACAAATTTTATTATTATTATTTGTGTTAACACTTTCATTGCCTATGACGCATATGTGACTTATTTGATGCGGGCCGCTGGAGAGGCTGGGTAGTGAAGGTGTTATATAAAATAAGTCTCTCATTTCGTGATTGTTAAAAAAGTGTTCGCGAGGTCTACAGTTCGGAGAACTACTGTACGAGTAAATACACGTGAGTTGTCCAGCTGCAGGTGTAGCGTAGAGCTGGAGCCCGCAGCGCACGTGGGGCTGTGCGCACGTGACGTCACACGTTACATCTCACGTCCTCGTGCGCTGCGCACAAACAACTCAGTAAACACAACAAGGTGTTCTGTCCGCTCGTTGCGTTGGTGGGCCGACGACGCTTCATCCTTCCATACAAAAGATTTCAACGGGATCTCGCGAATTTTCTATTTGTAACCGGAACTAAGTATTAGATTGATATTTGATATGGATCAATTGAGCTACCTGTAGAATGTTTGTAACAATCTACAGTTAGCTCAATTGTAATTACTAGTTCTAATTTGTTTCTATTTTTTTTTACTATAGAAACTTTTGTAATTACTACTTTTGTAATTTTTTTGACACTAAAATAAGTATTATTCCCCAGCATTAGATGACATCGGCATATGGAGAAACTCACTTCCCACTACAAAATGTCTTACTGGGTCCTGTCTCTTATCTATACTAATCTATCTATGTATATATATAAAAATGAAACCCGTTTTCCGTTGTCACGACACGACATAACATGAAAACGACTTGACCGATTTGGCTGTTTTTTTTTTAAATGTTCGTTGAAGTTCAAGGGTGGTTTTTACGGCGAGAAAAATTCGAATAACTGCCGGGAAAACACCTTTAAACGTTTCCATAGGAACAACGCGTGCGAAGTCGCGGGGCACAGCTAGTAAATTATAAAGAGGAAATATTTTATTGCTTGTTTGTATTGAGTAGGGTCAGACCAAGGGTCACCTGCCACTTGCTTTGTATATTTTATTATGAAATAAATATTTTATTAATAAATGAATAGGTTCCAAAACTACTAGCTAGATCGATTTAAAAAAAAATCCTTATTAAAAAGCTTACTTTTCAGGGAGTGACAAAGGCTATATTTTATCCCGAAGTTCCCACGGGAACGGGAACTACACGGGTGAAACGTGAGGCGCTGCTAGTTTTGAATAATTATAATCACTAATATAGCGTTTAACCGGTCCAGCCAATAAGCTCAGAAGAAACCACGGTGGTCTACAAAATAGAACAAACTTACAATTAGATCCTCTCCTGACATGCATAATATTGCTATCGGATCCACAGTGTTTGTGTTTACACACGAGATCCGAAAACGCATTTTTACTTGATTTCCTAGTTGGGACGCATCCTCGAGACGACATCTGAAACATTACATAAGCCACTTCCTCGTCTCTCGCGTCTCGACATCGCTTACATCGCCACACAATGTAACAATTAGCAAGTACTTGCTAGATTCACTACATAGGTACAAATAAATATAAATATAAGTTCAGTCTGGGTGGATACTTGCGCGTCCACGGCGCGCAGCGCGCGTAGAAAGTGGTCAGCCTTGGAGCCGCGAGAAGTCTTACATTTTTGTACGAACAAGACCGCAGCAGCTGCTGGGGCTATATTTTGGCAATCGTTTTACACATCACACTTTTATTATAAACTAGCTGCGCCCGCGGCTTCGCTCACGTTGTGCCTATGGAAACGTTCAAATGTGATTTCTATCCCACTGATTTATGGGATAAAAAGTAGCCTATGTTTGATTCCAGGATTAAAATTACCTGTATGCAAAAATTCAGCCAGATCCGCTCAGTGGTTTTGACGTGAAGAGGTAACAAATATCCATCCATCCATACAAACTATGTAGGTATATGTATATATTATATTATTAGTGTGATAGTGTGACTATATTTGTAACTTCTATGCGCCGTAACAACTGAATCAATCGGGCTGAAATCTTGCACAGGTGTAGCTCTGAACCAAACGCCGCGGCATCCTTAGATTGAGACACAGCTAGAAACTTAAACTCATAAAACAGTTCCCATGGGATAGATTTCCCAAGAAACAATTCGTACGAAGGCCGTAATTGATATTGTCAGATAGGTAATGGTTTTCCTGTTACACCAAAACATCGGGAAACCCGATCTCCAAGGCATGCCTACCACTAGACTCTCCATAAAGAATCGTCGCCTTCCTCATTGTCAAATAAATAATTAAATAATACTGGACTATTCACACAGCATTGTAAAGTATTCAAGGTTGCATAAAAACATCTACTATTATTCAATCACGGGTACCTTTATAATTTACTTAGATAATATCAAAATGCGGCCGATGCTGTCGCTCCAATAAATAAACTTATAATAAAGTATGTTAGCGTAGAGCGACAATTCAAATAATAAAATCAAATAAGGCCAGTATTCTAACTATCTATTTACTAATGGATTATCTTATTAATCTAAAGCTACTATATAATGGCTCCAATGTCACGTTAATAACGATCAAGATAAACCTTTTTAATAACATTAATCGTAAATCTACCATTACTCAACCTTCTCAACCACAACCTCAACAGCCTGTATCGGTCCACTGCTGGACGCAGGCCTCCCCCTGATAAGCGCCTTGTTTGCTTTTATCTCATGGGGGGTAATGCCCATAATGGATATTATGGGAAGAGTTGGGGTCGTGCAAATTCTAAGCCAGCACCACATAGCTAAATTGAACTGCAGTTGACTAATTCAGTGTAACTAGGTTATACATAACCACAATTCTTAAGGACTTGAAAATATTTTTACAAAAATAATGGCCGCTAAACTTTTGCCAAATTATCTTATTTTTTTCAAGATTAAGAACTGTTTTCTCTATTTGGATGATAAAACCTTCTAAACCATAATTGCTATTCCAAACACAGCGAGCTAATGGACCGGCGCGGCGGCGGCGGCCTACACAACACACCCAAAATTAATACGAGTAATGCCTCCAAGTTTGTAAGAAATTGATTTTGATTCATAACGCGCCGTCATTTTGCACCAGCGCGCGCCGCGCGCCGCGCCGTGTACTCACGTAGGTAGTCGTAGTGCGTGTTTGTTCTATAACAGTTCTGTTAGTACGTGAAGACAATACCTAAGAGCCTGGCATCGATCTAACGTGGCTATGGCTGGCTACTGATTGATGGCTTCAATTTAGATCTAACTCTGGGTGTCACGGTGACACCAAAATTTTCAAGGAATTTAGTTTTTACCCGACTTAAAAAAAAATACAGTTGAATTGAGAACCTCCTCCGTTTTTGAAGTCGGTAAAAAAAAGTGGAGGTTCTCATTCGACAGTTTTTTTTAACTGAAAAAACTTTATCATATAAGTCTTTTTAATAATTATGTTTTAAAAAACTATAAACCTACTTAAATTTTTATAGTTTTTTCATGAATTTTCATGGATCCCATTGTTATAACTGAACAAAATTCAAATGGGACCACATGAGCAACACTAACTTTCATATAAAAAAAGAATCATGAAAATCGGACCACCCAGTTAAAAGTTAGGTAAACATTTAAAGAAATACAGTCGAATTGAGAACTTACTCCTTTTTTTGAAGTCGGTTAAAAACAAAATCAATTATTGACAGTCATGTTTTCATACAATAAACGTCAGAGTTAACCGATCAACCTTCTAATGGAGCGATTATCTGTTGGTGAACACCAGCGTCTAGATCGCAGAAGTCATCTTATCTGGTCAAGAAAAAGTTCAGGAGAGTTCAAGAGTTAACTGAGACTAAGATGAGATGTGGCACTTTGATGAAGTCGGCCCGATGACCCCGGTTAAGTGTTAATAATCCCCGGTTAATGATCGAACAGCTCGATAAATATACTTTTTAGTGTAAACTTTATTTTTCGAGATAATAACGACTGATCTTGTTTTGAATGCCATAAATCCAAGTTAATTAAAAGACATAAACATAAAGTGTTTTTAATTTAACACAAACCGGTTTAAAGATCTTCCAAGATAATCTATAAGATTATCCTTTTTTGCTTTTCCTCCTACGAGCTCGCTTCGTTTAGGTGACATGGACTTGGATTTAACGTTGAGGGATTTCTCCCAGGCAACCTAGAACCCATAATCCTTTGTCTTAGCGACCCAAACCAAACCATGGCGTCCGCGAGATAAGAATTCTCTGCGAGGCATCTCTGCTCTTTACAGATAGAAGCGTCGAGTTGAACCTGAAGTCAGGCGATATATTATTTTATTATGCTGGTTCCGTCGTCTAGTACTTAAATAAACAAATAAATAATGCTGGACAATTCACACAGCATTATCTAGCCAAAAGCTAAGCAGAGCTTATATAACTTATATTCTCTTTGGTATTATCTCTTCAACCTCACCTCAACTTTAACAGCCTTTGGTCCACTGCTGGACGCAGGCCTCCGCCTGATATGCGAATTATTAGCTTTTAACTCATGGGGGGCCTATAATCTCTTCGACGCCCGCGGGAAGACTTGCAGTGATGCATTTTCTAAACTATTTTATTTTTATTTATTAGGGAAACATACAGTTATTATAAACTAAACAAAAAAAAAATACTTAAATAACACTAAAACCAGCAAAGTTTCCACCATTAAATATCACATATCACAATAACAAGACACAGACAATACAGAGCTCAATAAAAAGCTACTAAATTTATGAAACAATAATAACGAAAAAAGAACTAACAAGAAAACAAAAAAATGGGGCAAGTAAAACAAATAACACATATAAAATGATGATAAAAGGCAAACAATAACATTAATGGTTGGCAATGCTTAACATTACATCCTTCCGGAAATTGAGCAATGAAGTATAGAAAATATCAATGTCACAAAAGGTATCATTGAATTTATTTAGGCTCTTGAAAGGAACATATTTTTTTTGTAATTAGTATTAGATTTTTTCTTATTACTATTATTATCTAAGTAATGTAGAGTACTTAGTGTATGAGACAGAATCGGTCGCGCGTGAGGTCAGCGCGGTCGGTCGCGTCGCCTTGACTCGTGCCTACGCGGACTTATTTGCTGAGGTTTTTGCAAATATTCATTTACTTTTTGCTGATTCGTGTGGGACGGAAGTGGGTAAATAATTATGTCACAATCTGATCACGTGATCTGTATTTGTGTCCAATATCGGCGGCTGCCAGGGCCGGCGCGGGGCGGTGGGGCGGTGCAGAATCGTCCACGAATGTATGTATTTTATGTTTGGATATGCACGACTATGAAGTTCTCTAACTGTTGACAAGTAAGTGTATGACAGAATGAAGTAGATATTTCATAGACGGTATTTCTACTTCTGACGTATTTTTCACAAATGCGAAAATTGATGTTTTTCTATAAGATTTTATCGACCAGACATATGTAGTTTGTAACGAAAATTATTCTAGATGTTTTTTCCATAAAAATGAATGGATATAGCGTTAATCATGGACGTAGATAAATAATGCTTAGTCCATGGTGTAGGTAAATAAATATTATAGTTTATTTATCACACAAATTACACCAATTTGTCTTACTTTTATCACGGAAAAGCGCAGAGGCTAGTAGCAAATAAAACAACAAACAATGCCATAAATAAATCACGCGCTTTTCCATTGTATAACATTTTCAAAGTAAGACAGATAAGTAGGATATAAAAAAAACAGAACCCTTTGCGCACATTTTCGCAGTAGGCACTATGCCCGCGCCTTACAACCTGCTCGGGCTCCTACATAGGTAAGGTACCTACCCTACTAAGAGGCAAAATAAATACAAACAGTAAAGTACCAGTTTGTCCTTTATGTCTTCATTTGGTTAAAACTGGAATAAAACAGTATTTTATTGCATTTTTGCGCGCATTTTCGCATGTACTCTAGCTTCTAGGTAATAGATGTGAAATTGCCTTGTGGCTTGTGCCAATGTTAATGTTTGTCGCACGCGTGGGCGGGGCGGGGCGTGACGTCACCACCCGCGCCCGCGCACCGCTGCACTCTACTACTTACTAATATGCATTACTTAGTGCACAAGTGTTTATGTAGTACCTATTATTGTAAAAGCATTTCCATGTGTATGGAAATGATGTCAGTAATGTATTGTTTGATGTTATTGTTTCTTGGGAATAAAGTAGGTAGGTACAGGTGGTACAGGGTGGTCTAAAAGGTTCTGCTATAAAACGTGTGACTTGGTAATACGTAGTAGAAAGAAAAACTGGAATGTAATTTTTTTAATTCCAGTTTTCCCCTTTAAAAAAATCTTTAAGGGGGAAAAATGGTATAACCCGAAAAATTTGATCTCATTTAGCTCAGCAGCTTTTTTCAGGTTATACCTCGTTTTCCCTATAGGAGGATTTCAAGCGGGAAAACTGGAATAACCCGAAAAAATCTGCTGAGCCTGATGAGGTCTGATTTAGTCTACATAGTTTAGCTTGTATAGGAAGGGAGGTACCTCCTCTTTACACGAGCCAAACTCGATGTTAAATGTTGCTAAACAAACCACGACACGGGTATAATTTTACTGTCTCAACCTCAACAGCCAGTATTGGAGTATTGGTCCACTGCTGGACGCAGGCCTCCCCCAGATAGGCACCATGTTGGCGTTTATCTAATGAGGGGCCCATAATACCCACGCTGGATTGGGGATCGCAGTTCGGTGGTAGAATATTTCTGTAGGGGACGCTGCTGCCCGCCACCCAGTGGATATCCCTTAGTCGCTTCTTACGACACCCACGAAGTAAGAATCTCAAATCTGCAAGTAATGTAAATTATGTACAAAAAGATGCTTAAACAGAGTGAATTTTAGTGTAAGATTGGGCGGTTTGTTTTTAAACATTGTACATCCAATGGCTAGAATATACCCACTAGCAGATTGCACAGCATCAAGTGTAGGTGATCGGGGCACTAAGTGAGCTCCTTAGTTATCCAACAGCCATCTCCTAATTAGACGAGTGATTAGCATGGAGTTTAGGACTCATTGCACAGATTGTGCGTGAGCTGCACACGAAGATGGACAGACTCAGATTACTGAGTAGTCTATGTTCTGAGTGGACTGATGGTATCGGGCCATCTCGCCACGACATTCCAACTCACCAAGCAACCACACATTTTGTGCTAGCAACGCGCGACTATAAGCAAGAAGCAGTACATTACGTACTATCTGAAGTGTATATATTTATTATTAGATATAAAACATTAATAGTCTTAGCTCTTGTCGGTGCAATGATGCAATTTCCTCTACTTTTCTCTTTCCAATGCAGAAGGGGGAGAATGTCCAATCTTTATCCCTCTTCTAGTTTGAATGGTGTTCATCAAAACCTTTTCTCCTCAACTTTTTTGGGTAAATCCAGTTATCCCCCTTGAAATCGCCCTTATAGGGAAAAACTGGAATAATAAAAAATAAATCCAGTTTTTTCCCTTGACGACCCCCCATAGGGGGAGTAACTTTTGCCACCTTATTAGTAACCTTCTCCGTCCAGCTAATCATTTCCATACTCCTTCAACACCACATTTCCAACGCCTCTATCCAAAATCCATACTTAGATTCCTATTAATTTATACCCACTTCCATAGGGAAGTGAGTGCAAATGAGCAGCCAGCTACTCATTTCATTTGCTTCAAACAACAACTCGTAAAACAACAACTCGTTATTTACAAAGATGTCGCGCTGCGCGCGCGGTGACCTTGTAAGGACGTCGCAACGCTGCCTGAGCTCACTACTCTACTCTACTATAACCATAACTATTATAGTTAGTTAGCTCTACGTTGCGGTCTTGTGGTTTTTCCTTGTAAATCTGTGGCGGTTTGACGTTCTTCAGAATAACCTAATATGTATTTACATACATACATATTCAAAATGTTTTCAAACAGTTATTTCTTTAAATGTATATTAGGTGTAGGTTACATTTTGCTGAGCGCCAGTAACATCATAATATGTTTACTTGTTCGTAAACAATCATGTACGAAGATCTGAGCTAGCTAGTTGCTCTTTAGACTACAATCCACGTACATTAAAAACGCGTAAGTTTGCAAGCATGTATGTTGTGTGTAAACATGTATGTATGTTATATATACATGTTTACAGATATAATACAACACATATGCTACTTTTCATCCCATAAATCAGTTCCCGTGGGAAAGGCATGCGAAGCCGCAGAACGCCGCTAGTTTGTTTATAAAGAACGGATCTATTGGAGTCCACGAATTCCCGCTAAGCTTTACAGATTTCGTACTGAGTCTAGTCTTATTATTAGATATGTTAGCCCACCATGCGGTTGCAAACATCGTCATACGCGATTGCAAATCGCAATGCGAGTATGTTATGAAGCGATGACACTCGATCAGTCAAACCAGTCGTGTAATCGATAACTATTACCAACAAGGTGCTTTACTTTCACGTCCCTACTCCCTAGACGAGACAAGTGTAGACAATGTATGTGGAGCGCGCGGTGACCTTGTCGCGACGTATCAATATGACATTAATAGTGTTGTTCGTGCCCGCGCCGCCGCCGCCGCCGCCGCCGCGCTGGCAGTCGATCAGGGTCAGGGCTGGCTCTGTCAAGTGCACTCCGACCACACGCCACGGGAATACTCTTATTGCAGCTCCAAGGTTTACCAATTTTATTTATTTATTTATTTATTAATACAATACTGTCCATTCATATAAAAGATTGTTGAGCTGGGTAATTATAATTGAAGAGTTTACTACGCCTAGGGATACTGATCACATAGCTTTTATTGATGAGTTCCCGCCTAGAGTACCATTTTGATGCTACTTTTATTCCATACAATTTTTTAAGCGAATCTTTCCCGTCTCGTAGCGATCTACCTAATTGCAAAATCATATATATTAAAGTTTTTTCATGGATTTTCATGGATCCCATTGTCAGAACTGAACCAAATTAAAATCGAATCATGACACATCATCATACTAAGTGATATCCACCGGGGGACGGGCAGCAGCGCTGTGGTGTAATATGATGTGTATGCACTAAGCACATGTACGTTAGTATACCTAGAATAAAGATAGTTATAGCGCTCTCTGCAGACAGTGAATAAATGCACTTCACGACAATCGGACGTTTCAATTATGTAAACCCTAATCCTACTAGTACAGCCAACCTCCCTACAATAACCCTGCAGAACAATACTACGACCGAACTGCGATCCCCAACCACATGCGCAGCGTGGGGATTATGGGCACTACCCTTCATGAGATAAACGCCAATAAGGCGCTTATCAGAGAGAGGCCTGCGTCCAACAGTGGACCAATACAGGCTGTTGAGATTGAGGTTGAGGATTTGACTGTTGACTAGAATTTTCCTTTCTCGAGTCCACGCGAGAGGTCCTGTATTGCACACAGGGTCTGCCTGCATCCCTGTAGCCGCGGGTCGGCCGCGCCGCCGCCGTGACAGCCCGCTACTGGCGCGTACAGCTGGGCCTTGAGTGACATTCACCGCCCTAGTAGGCCATTTATTGTAAATTGCACTAAACTTGTTTTGTTTCGATATTTCAGACGTAAAAGGATAAAATTGACACTTTTATGCCGTTTCAATGTTGCAAGATTTTCTCAATATACATTCTACAATCTACTTACCTTGGCACACGACACAATTATGTTAAATACCTCTGCAAAACTACATAATTTGTAGAAATGTAAATTGACGTAACCAAGTGTTTACCGCGAATAAATGTTTGAGTATGAAGATGAAACCCTTGCCAGCGGCCAAGGGGCCTATTTGGAAAGGATTAGTATGTTTCGTTTTCGTTATCAGGCTAAACCAACTTAATGTCGTCGTCGCATACGATTCTTCGAACTTCGAGTACAAGCGCTGAGTTGAAGTATCTCTACGTAACGAACTGGAGTCTCCGTTCTTTCTTAGAAACAGTTCTACACACCTCGACTGCATTTTGAGGATTACATAAAACCAGAGAGTATCTACTTGTGAGAAGACTTATTAGATAACTTGAGTTATTCCAGTTTTCCCCTTGACAAATGGGGATTTGTCAAGAGGTAAAACTAGCTTTAGGAAAAACTTGTTTTATTTTATTCCAGTTTTCTTCCTTAATTTGGATTGTTAAGAGGAAAACTATTTCTCTTAATTCTAGTTTTTCCCCTTACGGAAAATCTTCGTAGGGAAAACTGGAATACATTTTTTGAAGTCCAGTTTTCCGCCTTACGGGGATTTCAGGGGGAGAACTGGAATAACCCAGTATTTTTGAGTGATCCAAAAGAACTGAGTCAATATAGAGACGTAGAACCGAGTGACTTGCCTGTCGCCAGGAAGTGTTGCGAAGGACGGAGCGCCGCCGCCGCGGCCGCCGCCGCCGCTCTTACATAAACACGCTCTATAGGTCACAATGCATATTCTAACCACGCGGCGCATTCCACCCCGCACCCCGCACCCCGCACCCCGCACCCCGCACCGGCCTAAGAACACGGTACTTAGAGGCGATGCGAGACATAAATCAGCTGTCGGGAGTTCCGAGCCGGCGCGCGGCGTCGCAGGGAAGTGCGGGAAATGGGACCGTATGGTATCTCTGCTAGAACAAGTGCACAGGCGTGGGTTCTAGTCATAGATACATGTAGCGTCGACTGTGCAATGTAAATTAGAATAGAGTAAAAAGTTATTAAAGTTAAAAAATATTAAAAATAGAATAAAATAAGCTTATACCTAAAACACATGTGACATGCATGACACGCGGCGGATCACTTTGTACATAATTTGCTGAGCGAATTTCCATAGTGATTTTAGTCTATTTTACTCGACTAGGGGCAAAGATCCTAGGATCCTACGTTCGGACTAGGGGTTATTCCAGTATTTCCTCTTGACAAATACCCGTTAAGAGGGAAAACTGGGATTTAAGTCCAGTTTTAGGCCTATACCTAGTATCGAGAAATCCGACTACAATGTACGTAATTTACAGAAATGTTGTGCTCTGTTTACTTGCCAGTAAAACAAAGAAAAAGAAAAATGCACATACATACACACTTTCCTTAGGTTGTCTGACGCAGGTTGCAGCGCGGGGCAGCAGTAGGTAATGGTAATGATTTGAATGTAGGTAACTATGGTTTATCCATTTTGAATGAAGCATGTTTGTAAACAAAATACGACACAAATAACAAAATCTCACTTGCTTGGCGTCGAGTTTCAGATATAATTGTAAGCAATTTTTATTGAAGGGAGGATCTAAAATCGACAAGTAATGTAAATTACGTATAAAAGGACGCACCAACGAATTTTAGGTTATGTATGGGCAGTTTGTTTACGTTTATGCTTCATTCAAAATGGGCACGGTATAGGTCGGGATTCGGGATGCGATATGCATTAGGATTTACGACTCACCATAAAGCTGATAATGTTTCGAACTGTACTCGTATGTAACTGCATGCCGGCACTTGTCTAGTATTTTGTCTATGATCTAAGCTTGCCAATGGATCTAATATCTATATGTGATCTATATTATTATGTTGTTGCCTACTAGAAGAAAAAACTTCATACTTTGTTTCTACTCTATTAGTCTTGGGAACGCTACTGAGTGGTATTGATAATGGATCAGTTGAGTTGAGATACCTGTAGTTGTTCAACAGTCTTCAATTAGCTCAACAGGTTAGTGTCCTGGGTAAAGTGGGTAATAAGTAGGTAAATCGTCAGTTACATTCTCAGAAGATGTTAGACATCATTTTTCTTCTTTCTTCTTATGATAAATAATCTTACTCACAAACTGATTACTTACATTATATTACGACGTTCTAATTTGTTTATATTATTAAAAACCACTTTAGAACATTAATGCTACTACACAATCAATAATTTCATGACGGATAAACATTTTTAGATATAAGTAAATAACAAATCTCTGTTTTTTTTTCTTCTCTACCTAATATAAATTTTCAATTTTATTGTAATAACTATTCAGTGTTATAATTAATCAGCTCTTCCTTTCAATTTGATTAGTTAAATTAATTATAATATAATTACATTGTACCCAGATTTTGCACGCCGCAACGGTAGAAATACATTGTGTCTTATATTATACAAACACCACCTACATATGTATTGTTCCAAATTGTTCTGGCTGGGTAGATCACTACACTACTAATATTATATTAAAAGGAGGAAATATTTCATTGTTTGTTTGTATTGAATAGGCCCCAAAACTACTGGACCCATCTAAAAAAATCTTTTACATTTACAAATCTTCCTTTTCAGGGAGGCTTTAGGCTATATTTTATCCCGGAATTCCCACGGGAACGGGAACTACGCGGGTGAAACAGCGCGATATTACGATGTCTGTTAGGGTAGATAATAATATATCTCAGTAAGTATACCTAATAAAAAAGTCTACCTTTATGTATTGTAATTATCTGGTATCCATAACACAAGCTCTGCTTAGCTTGGGGCTAGATGAGGCTGTGTGGATTGCCCAGCATTATTTATTTACGATTTTACATTACCTACGTATATTATACCTAGGTACCTACCTACACCCCACACTTCCCTCAGTAAATAGGTCAGTGTGCAGATTGTGCACAAAAAGCCGAAGGCCGCGGAGCCGATGGAGTGATGGAGCTATTATCTCGATTTGCATACGGATACGAACCAGTAATAAATGTTATTATACGGAAATCATTTCGATCTTGCACTATTTCATATAAGTAAGTACTACCTTACTAAAAAATGCTCGCTGGTAGAAGCGAAACTCGGCTTCTATGCACGCAGACTTTAAAGAGTGAATTACGAAGCTCTTGTTTGTTTGGGGTTGCGCAGAATAGATACTTATATACTACCATAATTTAATTATTTTAAAATAATAAAAAGCTCATTTCAAATATGTTTTAATCGATGTTTTAAAAGTTTATGGGGTAAATTAAATACCCCCTAGGGAATATTTTTATACCAACCAAGACCAAGCAGGATTATTCTCTATAGCTACAGCTGAAAAATAATCACTTATATCAGTAAATGACATTATATCCATAAATTACAAAGATAGATGATCAGATTATAATATTATAAATAAAAATATACGCAGAATCACAGAAGGAATATAAAGTATGGCCGAATATAATACTTTATGTTACTCGCTTTATATCTACGTCTGCGAACACCGTAGATATTTTATTCAATAACCTGCCGAACTCCTTCAAATTGCACAGGTAATCATTGAAACTAAGTGCTTAGATTAGTACCAACTTATTCTATTGTAGAGGTATAATCTATAGTACATTTTATTGATAAGACCACCTTACATGTTAATTTTTGAAAATATGTAGTTAGAATAGTTGTTTAGTAAATTTATACGAAATCGTGTAAATAAAAAAATTACAAATTACAAAAATATAATAATCTACTTATTTATACCATCACCTTAGAGTTATAAAAAACCTGCTATGATGTTATGTTGTCTATAAATGAACAAATAAATACTTCTCCTTTTTTGAAGTCGCTTAGGAATGCGTAAATCAAAGAGCTAGAGAGACACCACACTGATGATCACAAGTGATCAAACAAATCTTTAGAAAAGGAGTTTCCTTTCCATTACGTTTAGTATTTTACTATTTGAATACTGAGAGGTTATAAATAGCTGGGTACTAGATTATAGAGTATCTGAGTTGGCGCTGAGTCAGGAAGTAGAGCGCTGGAGCCGGGCTCACTCTCAATTAGTGAAACAAAACCTCTCCAGCAATCGAGAACATTAAAATCAACCGTGGAACTACAGACAGACAAAGTATTTTTGATTTTATTTATTAATATTAGGGAAAACATTGGCACATTATACATTATATGGGTGATACCACGATGATACAATAGAAGTTGGTCCACCGGAATCCACTGATAGTTACTCGAAGGTGATTATGTACATAATGTAATGAATAAAACTAGCCTTTACATGCCTTTACCCCAACATATTACTATTACAATACGCACCTACATTAGTTCCCATCGCAATCGTTACAATAATCGACTAAAAAAAGTTTTAAAGTATTGCTATCTCAAATCTCTGTTTTACCAGTCTATTAAAATTAAATATTATATATTTAATTTTTATAGACTGTACTGAATGGTACTACGCTAGAAGTGTAAGTATACTTACACTTCTAGAGTAGTACCTGCTAATATTAGGTCCTTACATATGAAATTGGCGTTTTGTATGGGAGGAACAAAAAGTCGAATATTTTTTAATATAATATATTTAATTAATCAAAGTATGAACCATTATTTTCTATGCACTTTTGCCATCTTATAGGTAGTTCATTGATCCCTTTACTAAAAAAACCAGTCGGACGGGAATCAATAAAATCTTTGAAGGCGATTTGGACTGCCCCATCGGAGTTGAATTTTTTCCCTTGCAAGAAGTTATCCAAATTTCGAAAAAAATGGTAATCTGTTGGAGCAAGGTCCGGGGAGTACGGAGGATGTCTTAGACTTTCCAATTGAAGCTCTTCTAATTTAGTAGCCGTCTGTTGCGCAGTGTGTGGTCTAGCGTTGTCGTGAAGCAGCAGTGGCGTGGAGCGATTGACCAGCCTAGGTTGTTTAGCCGCTAGCTTTTCCATCATGGTTTGCAATTGCTGACAATAGACATCAGCCGTAATAGTCTGGCCAGATTTGAGAAAACTGTAATGAACAATACCGGCACTAGTCCACCAAACGCTTACAAGTAACTTTTTTGGGGTTAATTTTCGCTTGGGGCAGGATTTGGCTGGCTGGCCAGGATCCAACCATTGCGCTGAGCGCTTCCGATTATCGTAAAGAACCCATTTTTCATCACAGGTAATGATTCGGTTTAAAATACCTTCATTATTGTGCCGGTTTAGTAATGTAACGCAGCAGTCGACGCGCGTTTGCCGGTTTGCTTCAGTCAATTCGTGAGGTACCCACCTTTCAAGCTTTTTAATCTTTCCAATTTGCTTCAAGTGAATTAAAACAGTTTTATCACTAACATCGCAGCCTGCAGCTAACTCGGACGTGGTTTGCGATGGATCCGCTTCCACAATAGCCTTCAACTCTTCATTATCAACTTGAGTCTCAGGCCGTCCACGGGGCTTGTTCTGCAGGTCGAAATTTCCAGAACGAAAACGTTGGAACCAAAAACGAACTGTGTTTTCTTTTGCAACACGACCGCCATACACATCATTCACCCTTCGAGTTGTTTCCGCAGCACTAGTGCCACGGCGGAACTCGTACTCGTAAATAATGCGATATTTTAAGTTTTCCATTTTGTAAAATGAGTGACGCAAACAGAAAAAAACAGAAGAAACAAGACAAATGAATGACGATCATCGAAGCACAAATACATGAGTCTATAGCTGTACAAATTTGAATTTGGAATTCCTTACCAAAGAGGAGAAATTTGTGATTAAAGTGGCCAGTACGAAAAACGCCAATTTCATACGTAAGGGCCTAATATTTCTTCTGTGCTTGTTAGTAACACAACTAAGAGGCCTCATTCCCCGACGTTCAATCAAACGAGTGCCCCGCGAGCACTGACGCCGCCGTCCGTCTCTATAAAATGCACCTCAATGTCACGATTGAAGTCTAGATAGAATGTGTACTGACGTATCGTACCGTACATTCAAATATATTCGTAGTAGGTTGAGTGCAAAGTTAAAACTGTCACTGATCACTTTTCAAAAGTTTATTGAAATAAGTAGCCACGTAAAACACATACAAAGTAGAAAAGTAAACGATCCTTCGTAGTCCATTACGGATGTAAGCGGGTTAACTACGAACCTTATTTGTGTTGGAAGAACACCAACGTTTCATCTCTTAACGAGGAACATCTTCAGGGCGAAAGATCCTTCGTAGGTTTGTATCGCGTCGCGGTCAGTGTCGCACTGCTAAGTTAGGGCGCAAATACCTACATATGTCGATTCAGGCCAATTAGATAAATACCTACACAAGTATCTACCTAGTACGTGTTCGTACAGAATGCTTTATGTGCTGTGCTGCAGCGGTGTTTTTTAGGGATTCTGACAAACTATAGACTCCCTGCCGTCCGTCCCGCCGGCGGCGCCGTACATCAGTCAGACGCACTAGGTCGACTAGTGCTTATCCCGGACGCCCTGCCTGCACGGCAACAAGCCGTGTGGCTGGCAGCCAATTCCGTTGCTGTGCATTTACATAAATACTGCACATTTCATTGGAGGTGCCATTAGCTAATTCACTTGTTTCGTTCTAATTACGGTTTATCCATTTTGAATGAAGCATGTTAGTCAACAAAGTCCGACACAAATAACAAAATCTCACTTGCTTGGCGTCGAGTTTTAGATATAACTGTAAGCAATTTTTATTGAAGGGAGGATCTAAAATCGACAAGTAATGTAAATTACGTATAAAAGGACGCGCCAACAAAGTGAATTTTAGGTTAAGTATGGGCGGTTTGTTTACGTTTATGCTCCATTCAAAATGGACACGGTATAGGTGGGTAGGTGCTGCCCTAGGCTGTCCCTTAAGGACCATTCGGTTGACTTTGCTGAATGTTGAAATCTCTTGCTCTTCATACATCATGCTAGTACCTACTAGTAGCTACTTACAGAAATACAAAAATACAGAAATACATACACACATCAACATTGTCTAGGGATATTCAACATTTTGTTGATTTTTACGAAAACTGAAAATAATTTCTTTAGAAAAGAGGTATGGCAAGAATCTTTATTCTGTGTTGTTTATTAAAAATAATAAAACACAACTATTTGATATAATTTTTAGTAAAAATTTATATGGGAAGAAAATTTGAAAAATTTGAAAATTTACAAAGTTCGGTAAATTGTGTTAAAACTATTTTTACGTTGCCATGACTTTATAAAATTACCTTTTTAACAATTTAATAATCGGTGTTGCCTCCCCTAACGTTCATAACACATCTGCACCGGTTATTCACACTCAAAATGAGGTCGTCAAATTCTCGCTGGGGTATGCGATCCCATGTTCTTTTTAAATGGCAAAACATTGATCTTCTGTGGTCAAATTCGAGGGCAAATTGCTGAAACAATTTGCCCTCGCTGCAACATGTCCCAATCGTGTTCAATTGGGTTTAAGTCGGGTGACTGTGCAGGCCAGCCTAAAACCGCGACACCATGTTCCTGAAGAGCAGCTGACACTAAACGCGCCGTGTGTGGAGGGGCATTATCATGCATGAGCTGGAATTCCTGGCCAATTTGAACTCTATGAGGGATGATCACAGGTTCTACGATCTCGTTCCGATATTTTAGTGCCGTCATGCTGCCTCATATCCAAATGAGCTCGGTTCGCGCGCCAATACGAATTCCCGCCCAAACCATGACTGTCCCACCTCGGTACGAATGGACCTCTTGTGGCTGCTGGAGAGGACTTTCTCTGCCTGGAACTCTCCAAACACGTGTTCTTCGTGAATCGGGGTGGAATCCAAACCGAGACTCATCAGTAAAGAGAACCATTGTCCATTGGCCATTGTTCCATAACAAATGTTCTTGAGCCCAAAATAGTCGCCTTCCGCGATTGCCTCGTCGTAGAGCTGGCACACGAAGCGGCCTACGAGAATGAAGATCGACTTCATGTAGCCTTTTTCTGACGGTTTGGTCGCTGACTGACAGCTGATGGCCTAACTGAAGCCTTTGCACTAGCTGCTTTCTGTGAGATTGGGTTCCCTCCTGGCGGAATTTTGGAGAAAACGATCCTGTCTAGGGGTGATTACTCGTTTTTTTTTCAGTGTGGCGCTCTCTTAAATCCCAGTAATACGAAAACGTGACCACAATCCAGAAATTACGTTTTGATTAGTGTTTAGGGTATTGGCAACCACGCGTTGGATAGCACCGGCTTGTAACATGCCTATCGCTCTTATAATTTCCTTTTTGCTTAAATGTCGACGTTCCATGACATAAGAAATATCACAAGATCCGTTAAAATTAAAAATTACTTAGATAGCACTTATTGTTAATTAAATAAAAGTAAATTGATCTTAGGCAAAATTAACGTTGTTTTATCTAGATCGGAGTCCCCATTCTATCTTTTCTTTAATGCGTTCTATTTTTATTCTTTTTACAAATTTGGAAAAGGGAACAAAAGAGGTTTAATTCCATGTATAAACTTTTTCTTAAAAGCAAATAGTTTGTAAGCAAATCATTTCGAAATGGAAAATCCCTAGACAATGTTGATGTGTGTACATGTTCTTAGTAAGAGCAAGGATTCGAGAAGTTACTCTACATCCAGAGCTACATTGTCTACATTCATATAGCATGGTCTATATAATATAATGCTGGACAATCCACACAGCATCATCTAGCCCCAAGCTAAGCAAAGCTGATTGAATACACTGATTTAGATTTTTATTCAGCTTTCATGTAAACAGCTTAGGTCTTAGTAAGCTTAGGTGAAAATTAGTTACAAATATTCTGTACTGTACGGTACGGTCCACTTACTCTAACCTAACAGGTCAAACAGGTCACTGCCCTCTGAACAAATACTTATTCACCATCGGAGCAACGGACAGCCCTCTCTGCAGAGGATGCCTCAGCGACGGCGACTGCGAGGGAGTAACAGAGCAACGAACAGAAATCCTCAACTTGCCGAGGTCACTCCGCGAGGCCTGTGAAGATCCCAGGAAGATTCTGCGCTTCTGGACGGAGTTAGGCTGGCTATGCTTGCAGGACCAACTGAGAGTCCAATGCGGAAATATGAGTACTTCTACCATTACCATTACCAGGTCCAATTATATTGACATTGAGTAATTATATAGTTGACCGTGTAGAGTGCAGTTATTTAGTGCGTGTGTGTGTGAGTGACCCAGTGCGCGGTGGGAGCGCGGACACAATAGAGACACGCACGCGCACGCGCAGCGCAAGTTCAAGAACAACACACGTCCGAGTGAGGTTAGGTTAATATGTAACTAACAAATGACGGGTTACATTTAATTTTGTCACACGCGAGATAAATGTATACAATACATTCATCACATTAGCCTTTACTACTTATAGTCTACCGCTGGATAAAGGGCTCCAGTGGTAAATAAGTCTGGTAGAGTAAGTCGCTCTTGAGCGATAAGACCGCCAATTGTCACATATTTTGTCATGTTTATTTTGTTTGTAAAAAATATTTTTAAGTATGCAATAAATAATTTTCTATCTATCTATCTAAGTACCATACTAATGGCTAGGGGGTAATGCCATCAGCACGCTTGGCAGGCGGGTGGTCGCGGCTGAGGCGCTGAACATACAGAGAAGGAAGCTGTCGGCCTGCCTCTGGAAGTTTCTCATCCAGAAGAAGTTCGATGGTTTAATTGTAACATTTGTAACGCTGCATCCGCCAAATTCAAATTCACTTTATTAATCACAACAATATCATAACAGATAGCTTTAACTCGCTACTGATAAAGAATCACACTAATATTATAAAAGTGAAAGTTTGTATAGATCAATGGATGGATGTTTGTTACCTCTTCACGCCAAAACTACTGAACGGATCGTTCTGAAATTTTGAATACAGGTAATCCTAATTCTAGAATCAAACATAAACTACTTTTTATCCCATAAATCAGTTCCTTTGGGATATATGTAATTCACCTAATAGAATCAACGCGTGCGAAGCCGCGGGGCGCAGCTAGATTTAGATATATATTATCCTATTCTCTGTACATAATAATGTATACAATTCAAATTGCCAAGACCCAATCGCAATGTAAAACCAAACGTTATCGCGTGTCGTGCTGAGCTAGTAGGTACTGTGACACCTCTATCAGTCACTTCATCAGAGCGAGCATTATGTATTTACACTGCATTACTTCATTACCATTGCAATTACGCATTCGCGGCGGCTGGTGTTCACTGACTGTGTACATCTGTGTTGTGTTGTGTTGTGTGTGACACACATTCTTAATTACTTGATGCCTCAACTTAAACTAACGGAATTACAAACATTCCTCCATGTTACTGTACCGGCGTGGAGCTCTAGCTTTTTTAGTATAGGTCTTAGATTCTGATATCTGTGGTATAGATAGGGTTGCCAACCGTACTCTAAAATAGAGTATTGTACTCTATATCATGTGGGCGTACTCTATAATCTATAACGCTAATAGAGTACGCTAAAATACTCTTTTTGACGCTATGTTTACCACCCTAGTGCCAGTCAACCTTTTTTTTTTTTTTTTTTTTTTTCTTCGGCGAGGAAAATTCGTTTACGAATAGACTGGTCTGGGGAAGACCAGAATTATGTGGGACTCGACGCCCTGAGAAGGGCGTAATACCCACTAAAAACCTCTCCGGTGTCCTTCTTTCGCCGTTTTCTCCGAACCACGGGAATGTGACGCTTCGATGGTGTCTCTGCCAGCGGTGGGCTCCGCAAGCTCTCGCAACCACCGTCCAAGGAGACGCTTACGCGCTCGCAAGCGCCAGCGCAGCATCCCCTCCCTCGGCAGTGGCTCCCAAAAGTGGCACCAAAACGCGCTCATAGACTGCAGCGAGCACACAAGCATCTAGCTCCCAGGGAAGGCAACCAGCGAGCACACATGCCGCGTCAAAAGAGACGGTGCGGTACCCGCGCACTACCCTGAGGCACATGACCCTCTGTGGCCGGTGTAGAAGGGCCTTGTTTACTCGTCCCAAGGCGTCCTCCCACACAGGCGCCCCGTACAGCGCCATCGACCGTACAACCTGCACGTAGAGCCGCCTACAGGCTGCGTTCGGTCCACCGACGTTAGGCAGCAGGCGGCCAAGGGCGGCGCACGTTGCCACGAGTCGTGGCACGAGTTGCCGGAAATGCTCGCAGAATGTTAGGCGGGGATCAAGGACTATGCCAAGGTAGCGCATCGCTGACCCGACATCAATCCATACCCCACCCACCATCACACGAGCACCGGCCGGCGGCGGCCCCCTCCTCCGTCCGCGGAAACACAGCGCCTCGCACTTCGGCAATGCCACCTTCAAGCCTAGCCGCCGTATGCGCTCCAGCACGACCTCCACACCAGCAGTCACGCGGGCAGCCGCGTCGTCAAAGTCAGCACCGCGCGCAGTGACCAGCGTGTCATCCGCATAGCAGGTCACGCTGACACCATCCGGCAGCTCTCCCCGCAACACCCAATCGTACCCGATGTTCCACAACGTGGGTCCGAGGACCGAACCCTGAGGAACACCCCGCGTCATGGGCTTGGCTTTCCACGCCTCCCGCGCAGTGCCAGTCAACCTACGATCTGAGCGTGATTTCTTTCGTCCGTGCTATCGTCTTACTTTCGTACTTATCCAAAATGTCGACAAATAATAGAAGGAAAACTTAAATTGCAAAGACTAAACATACACATGGACATATAGATATTCAGAAATTATAATTTTAAAAGAACTCCAAGGGGAATTGTTAAACAACGCAGACTTTATGCAAAAATCCACCTTCTGCAAAAATGGCAATTTATTTAAAAAAATATCATGACGAACTTGTTTATTTAAAAAAAAATTGCTCTACGTACTCTCTGTTCCTGCCACTTCAGCTTTTACTGAGATAGTCTTTTCTGTCATGAATGTGAAGTGGCGGGATGATAGAAACAGGGCTTTATTAAAATTAATTAAAAATGAGCTCCTGAGCTATGTACCTAAACTAAGAGTTAGAATGTTTAGTCATACAATTCTTTTAAAAAGAATGAAAAAATGTTACGTGTCGCAAAAAATACCTTTAATAATTGGTACTCTATTTGAAGTATGTACTCTATATTTACCTCCTTTGAAGTCAGATATACTCTATTTCTTCGTATAAAAGTTGGCAACCCTAGGTATAGATAATCTAAATCCACCGCCGTCAATGCGCATGGATGTGGAAGATTGAAAGTTTACCCGACACGTTGCTTGTGACGTTGTTGATGCATCACTCTTATGCAGGTAGGTACAGCCTGTACCTACCTGCATAAGTAATAAATAGCTCAGCAGATGCATTACCTGTACCGTACAGGTAATGCTTCTGCTGAGCTATTTATTGAACTGCGAAAGCACTCATTTATTATAATGTCTTAAATGGCAATGTACAACAATGAAACAATAATGCACGCCCAGCTGTGTGTTGTGTGTGTGTGTGTGGGTGTGTTGGCACAACATCAGTGTTGATTGAACAGTTCGCCCGAGTGGCCCCGACGTCGAGGTTCGACAACGAGCCCCAATTATCCCTGCCCCGCGACTCTGCTACACTTCTTAACTCATTTGAGGTTTATTTTGCAACAGTCTGCAGTTAGGTAATTTTTTTCAATTGTACATAGGGTAGTCCAGTAGGGTAGGTACTTACTTAGTTCTAACTTGTTTCTATTATTTCATTGTATTGTATGAAATAATAGAAACAAGTTAGAACTAAGTACTACCACCATATTGTGATCATCCTCTTTACTTACAATAGTAAAAGAGAATTCAAATCGGTCTATAAATGTCGAAGTAATTGACAGACGTACATAAATAATAATTTACAGGCGAACATAGAACCTCCTCGTTTTTCGAAGTCATTTAAAAACATAGACGCAAAATCTGTGTATCATTATTATGTGATCGTTTGTCGCGTCGTCGTCACAACAGTCACAAATAGTCGTCGTCGGTCGGTTAGTTGCGATTTCCAATTACACTTTATGTTATTTACTTACCTCGTGTGAAGTCGTGTCCCAGAGTCGGGGCCGTATTAATTATCTCCACGTAATGAATGCCTTCAAAGAGCGTTCAGTCTCATTCACGCCTGAGCTGTTCAATCGCGTCCATTACGACTGGGGACCCGCCGGGGGTCCTGCCTGAGTCCGTCTCCGTGCCGCCTCAGCACCTCAGCACCTTCTCAGCACAGGCTCGCCTTGACCCACCGCTCATGCCGAGATACGACATTTATGTCTTTAATGGTGGATTTCGCAGCACGCGAATTAACGACAACTTTTTATGCGAAGACATCTACTAAAAGAAACGGGAAAATGCTTAGAAAACTTGGCTTTTCTGTACGTTTTCCTTGTCAAGTGTTCGAATAACCTATTTCAGCCACGATTGTATAAAAACAATACTTAAACCAAAATCACACCAATAGCCTTTATTACTCCTTTTCTGGATATAGTTATGCATCCCCAGATAAACGCGTTATTGGCTCTTAAAGATTCTATGTGGGATATGTAATTTGGATCGCATTTCGGTGGTAGATCTGTTCTAAAAACAAAATAATCAATGTAAAATATTTCCTTTATCATATAACATAAACACAATCAAATAATATAAACATATTAGAAGTAGTATTTACAATTAAAACAATTAATCTACAGTTAGTTCCTCAACCTCAACAGCCTGTATGGGTCCACTGCTGGACGCAGGCCTCCCCCTGATAAGCGCCTTGCTGGCGTTTATCTCAAGGAGGGTAATACCCATAATCCCCACGCTGGGCATGCGACTTGATGATCGCAGTTCGGTGGTATAATTATTAGCGGGCGCTACTGCCCGCCCTCTGGTGGATATCCCTTAGTTGCCTCTTACGACACCCGCGGGAAGAGTCGGGAAGGTGCAAATCTAAGCCAGCACCACACAGCTAGTTTAACTGATCCATATCAATACCAGTCGGAAGGTTCCTCAAGACTCGGCTGCATCGCCCGACGCTCATATATTTTTTTTAAGTCGAGAGAGCTTTGGTACCCTCGTACCTATGTCTCATCTCCAAGGGGAAAAAATGTGTAGGCTCTGTTGACTAGCCTGCTTATTACCTCTTGAGAAGTCAAATATGTGATCTTACTGCAAAACATAAAAGGAGATGTAAACTGTACACAACTATTTAAATAACCAGGTAAGGAAAATAATAACAATGTTTTGCTCACACGCAGAGGTCACGTATGTGTTGTAAATAGTAGTAATGGCACAGGTAATGACAACACCTGAGGTTTGCAGAGCGGGTAATAGCAGATAACCAGACGGGAGGCTGGGCTGCGGTCGCGCGTCGCGGGTGGTCGTGCTACCTGAGTGCACGTGTTGCGTGCACTGCACCAAGGAGAACCTTACCTGGAGGAACCTGTAAGAGGAACCCCGAGGGATCCATGAGGTCCTCTTGTCGGCTGAGCGATGCAAGCCTTCTCTCACTTGCCTCCGAATACTCAAAAGCAAATCGCAGGTCAAATGTAAAGATTTTAAACAATGAAGAAAATAAAATAGTACTTAATTAATTTTGTTTTAAAAACTATAAACCGACTTCAATTTTTATAGTTTTTTCATGGATTTTCATGGATCCTATTGTCAGAGCTGAACCAAATTAAAATGGGACACGGGGAGCACCAGCTTTCATACAAAAAACAGAATCATGAAAATCGGACCACCCAGTCAAACGTTCTGAGGTAACAAACATAAAAAACCGTCGAATTGAGAAACTCCTCCTATTTTTGAAGTCGGTTAAAAAATGATTGGCTTCGATGGGACCCGCGTCCAGTCCAGACGAACTAAACGTAACTTTAGTCTGAACAGGATCGGATAAACTTTAATGATTACCCTGTAGGTGGAGCTAACCTCGCTTAAGCCGTACAAAGTCAATGATTTTCGACTCCAACTGTCCCCAACGGTGGTGTCGTGGTGGAGAGGCTACGACTTCCGCGCACTGAGGGAAGGACGCGGGTTCGAGTCTCGTGAAAGCCGAAAATTTTTAGGATATTATTTGATTTCTTAGATTACCCATAGTGTAAAACTTAATAACCAACGATCTTTAGATCCTTGAACATTTTCCAGGAGCCGGTTAGCTCGCGCGCTGCTCCGTGCCCGGGTGTTATGACTCTGCTGCGGTTGCTGCTCGTTTGTAAGCTTCAAATTATTTTTATTTACAGATAATTGAATGTTCTAGAAAAAGATGTCGGTTTCTTGTCTTCATTACTGCCATGCCAGTCCAATTACAGACAAATTAAATAAATTGTGGTCTGTACTGTAGAGAGCTATTTGAGTTGTTATTATTATGAACAATTGTTTTTCTACCAACGGCACTACCACCACAAACGTAAAAACTTGATTCATATATCGATGTAAAAAAGGGAGATAAGGCACTAAGGCTTCTCTAAAGTGGCAGCCTCAAATTAGGTCCAATTGTGTCCTCCTACCTCAGTCATAGTCGTTTTTTGCGTGCTAATTGTTGTCTCGGTCATACTTCGGACTACGAGTAGGTACGTCTTTTCATCTATGTTGTTCATAATCATAAGTAGTTATTGTTAACCTTGCCAATTGATCGAGTATGTATGAGATAGGTGTCTGTTTTAAATGGTTACAGCTCGACTCTTTATATATATTTAGGCCGAAATGCGCGTAGCCCTCTCTTTGGAAATCGCTTAGATAGACGTTGCTCATTATCTGTTATTTTATTATATTTGCGTTTGGAACAATTAATTATTCCTTCGCTTCAACAGATCGAGAAACTGTCATGCGTCAGCTGATTATTGTAAAAGTTTGGTTGTTATTTAAAAACTAGTTCTTTCAGATTAATATAAATTAATAGCTTGATCTTATTGTATTATTTGAATATCCCTGAAAGTAACTAGGTATTAATATTAACCTGGACCGAGTAAGTATTTAGTATATTGCAGAAGAATGGAAAAAGCTTGTTTTTGCGTTTAGTTGTAAAACAACACAGGCCATTTATTGAGTTAGAACTGAACGCAACATATCTACTTATATGGATTCAAGTGCGTCTGTTGAACAGCCGCCGAGCGCCGACCGCCGCGCCGCCGCCGCCGAGTCAGGCAAAGTCCTTATCTGAGAACAAGTTCCCTCCAAAACAAAAACTAACTTTTCTTTTCATCGGATACAATCAACCTTTCTGTGAGTTCGACGGAAGCCAAAATTAAAAGCAACGAAGATAAAAACAAAAGCGGACTTTCTTTTTCATTTCGACCTCTGCCTGTGGCTGCCTCGCTGCAAGGTGAGTGCGCCAGTGCACGAGGACATAGCTGTTTCAATAACCTCCGAATTAAACGAATTGAAACATGACAAATCAGACCAGCTGTAGAGCTGCTACGTGTGGGCTGGGCAGGCGTAGGTCAAATTTTTGCGCGTAAGTCAGTAACTAACATTTAAATATTACTATTTATCAAGCTTTTAGCTTTTATAAAGTAAAAAAATTGACTTATTGTCTAAGTACTTATTTTGTATGTCTAAAGAAATAAACGATTTGACTCTGAAATGTTAAGTAGAATCTTGTAAATACTTTAACTTAAATTAAATTATTAATTAATACAAAGTTTGATGAAAAAGAAAATTACAATCAAATAATAGAAATAATTAAAAACGAAACAAAAGTCTTTACAATTGAAACAAAAAAAAACACACCGTCTACCAACCCCAAGCTAGCTGAAGCTTGTGTTATGGGCAGTAGATAAATAGCTACTAGCATGCAATACATTCACATTTTCCATTACTAATAGACATTTTAATTTATTGGCTTTTGTGTCACTACTTTGTGTGTTCAGCCTCGAAGCAGTGGCGTGCATAGTTCGCCACAAACCCTTGCTGCTGATAGGAACTGTAGGATTAGGAAAAAAACTATCATAGAAATGTAAAGTAAATTCTGAAACACGACGTCTTGACGGGTTTTTATCAACAACCTACTCGTCGGTAGATGGTGAGGTACCTTGAAGCAGTCTCCATCAGCGCCAAAGCTCAACTCCATTATTCAGACGCAGGCACAGGCACCGGCACAGGCAGTGCGCAGGCTGTGCTATTGTTCCTGTGTCCGTCCCAGGAAGGGTATTGGGTCATTGGTCCTCGCGCGCCGCTCGGGACATCCGTGTACCGGACTCCTGTGTACACGTAACCAGCTTTCCTTCATGACATGAACAACCTGTTGAAGGTTTTATTTCCCAGTAATGAGTTGTCGAAGTTAACTTTCCACTGAGCGATGAGGAGCAACTTCTTATTTCTTGGTGTGAAACATTTGTAAGCACGGAAGCGGTGGGACGCTGCCGTGCCTGCCATAGATCCAGATCACCTTTACCTCGACAGCCTATATTGGTCCACTGCTGCACGGAGTACTTCCCCCTGAAAAGCGCCTTATTAACTTTTATCTCATAGGAATATTTCCTGTAATCCCCTCGCTGGGCATGCTGGTTGGTAATCGCTGTTCGGTGGTAGTAGAGTTATTATTGTTCTGCAGGACAGACTCAGTCAGTACACAGTCTGCTTTGAAACATCAAAGGTTTCATTAAATACTTATTATTATATTATATGTTATGGGTATAGAGGTATAAGTGGCCCTATATACAGGGTGGGGCAAATTCTTGGCCCCATAAGATGCCTTCAAAATTAGCCTACCAACTTAAAAAAGTAGTTACATACGAGTTTAAATTAAGAACCATTGAATGAGTGCCATTGTTGTTTTCACTTACCTACTCATAGAAAATGTATGAAAATTGTTTTTTTAATTATTGCCGAAACACGATTTGATTTGGTATGTTACTTTGGGAAAAGTATTCCTGATTGGAAATAGAGTCGATTAAGACCAACTTGTTTTTTTTTGACATATGTCATTTTTTGGGCGACCCGTTCATTTTTTCAAAAAACTAAAAATGACAATATTTTTTGCTTCAAAATAAAACAGAAGGTTCCTAAGAACAAAACCTTCTAACTACAAAAGAAACGGTAGCTACCCTTAAGGGGCCAAAAATTTGCCCCACCCTGTATGTAGGTATAGGTCATTCACAGTCATCCAGCTAGTGCATTCAGATGTATTCGAGACTGTATCAGTGCATATCAGTGTTTATTCCATTCTGTTCGCTCCACAGAGCAGCGCTCCGAGCTTGCCCCCGTCGTCGATGTTTGCGGCTCATGAATAATGCAGCGAGATGGCGTCACGGTCATCTCATTAGTATTCCGGCTCGCATTAGATATCGACCGAATCGCGAAATTACACGAATTGTAATTGCAGCTCGAGCGAGGCTTTAGTGGACCGTGTCTTTAGGTGTCTTCTACCTACTCGCCCAGCTCATAGAGCTCGGGTCCTCCAGATGTAGGTTTGATATACATTAATGGAAAGTGTCAATCGAGAAAAGATGCATACCTCAACTGTTTATTTATTACGCTACATTTAATCGCCACCACCTACGGTAATCAACGTGACATTTTGTAAAGCAGGCATCTTTTTCAGTTGCGTCACACTAGTACATAAGATAAGAAATGTTGTAACATCCAACTGTCTGCGACCCGCGAGAGGAGAGGTGGCGGCGCTTCCGACGACTGCACTCACATACTCGGACAAGGCCGCCGCGTCTAGGCTAAGACTTTGGGAGGTTAAACCTTTAAAGAGTTTTCTTACAGCAAACTTTAGGATATAAAGAGAATTTATGAAACGAGTGTGGATGTAGATCTAATGTGGCCTTGGTCGCTTCCGAATGGTTCTACTGGCCGCTTTGGCGAGTCGCCTGTTGCAATAATTCCTCATTTGGGCAGGTGTCTACCGTATACGGATTTACACCATTTGCGGAACATATTTGGCTCAAATCCGATTGGTAGGTACCTAGTAAATATCATAGTTACAACACTAATAACTTATAATACAGCGCCCATGTTCTCCTTTATTTAATTTTATTGAATGTCTTTACAATAAATAAAAGCTGTATCGTAAAGAGTAAAATTCATTAGAAGTCCCGCCTGTGACAGATTTATTCCCTCGCCGCTATAACTCTGCGATATCAGCCCCAGGGGGAGGGAGGGGGGCGGTGCACTCGCGCAAATTAAAAAGGCGAGCAATCATAAATTGTCGCTTATCTGCAAACCGGTGCCGCGACACCAACCGGCGCGCGCGGGCCGGCCTGCGAGAGGCTCCATCTACCTGACTTCTAAAGATCATCCATCGGTAACTGATGTGATGATACATAGATAACTAATGATTTTTAACATCTGAACGTATTGCTTTTGCAAATACCTAACTGGTCCTGTCCTGTGCCTAACAAACTCAGATAAACAAGTTAAGTTTGTTTACAACTTTACAAGAGTTTGATACTCTACATATTTTTGTTTTGCATTATTTTTTGCAAAAGTAAATGTAAATTTGCCCCCAGGCTCCGCGGCGGCAGCGCCACGGAGGCGTATAAACCAGCTATTTTTAGGACATTAACACAAGGTCGTACAGATTTATTTCTCTCGGAAATTTAAACGTTTTTCTTTAGTTTTTGTAACACCTGAGTATTTATTAGTGCGTGCCGCGGGGAGGGATCGATTTATACCGCGATTTTAAAAGTTGAAAATCGAATGTCCTGAGTTTTGACGTCGCGATCTCTCAAAGAAACGATTAGCGTGATACTTATTTGTGCAACTTTACCATGTTCGTTGAGCTTGTAGGCAGACACACTTGTCTCAGTTGTAAGCTAAGTACTGATTCGTCAGTAGATAAGTCACCGGCAGGTGGCTGGATGTACCTGTCACACGGCATGAGAGCCGCGTAGGCGCGACGCCGTGTACCTTTGGAGTTGATGAGGTAACAGCATGCGTGGGTGCGACCTCGCGAGCTGCGACGCAGCACCACCGCCGGCCTGCAGAGCACCCATCTCATTGACCGCTTATCTTACATGATCATCCTCTTTGCAATGGAATGTCCGAAGTCACGACACCCTACTTGTCAACTTACTTCGCTTGATCAAATGATCTCTGAGGGAAGCCAGTCTGGAACGGTAGCTGAACCATCATCGTCTTCATAGCAAAGCCTAACATGATCCAAATTATCAGCCATTATCCTAATGTTTGCATTTCTATTTTTTCATATTGACAGTTCGGGTTAGGGTACATTTCATCTGTATCACAGCATGACAGTGCGTTCTCCTGTAATCCGAGGCAGACGGTCCATGGGCTTAGTAGCTTAGAGTAACTACTTATAATACTTCCTCATTGCGATGACATAGACGAAAGTTTGTAAACATGTAGGTATTTGCGTTAACATGTATGTATGTTTGTCGTTCTTTCACGCAAAAACTACTGAATGGATCGGGCTGAAATTTTGCATACAGGTAGTTCTAGGCCTGAATTAATACGTGTAAATCAGTTTCTGTGAGAGAAGCGTGCGAAGCCGCGGGGCGCAGCTGGTATATTTAAAACGACACCTTACTTTTTGAGCGTAGGTGTATAAATATGGTAAAACCCAGTAGTTAGTGCATATTTCTTCACTCCGAACTACTGAGTGAGTTTACTTGGAGTGGAGTGTTCGTGTCGCAACACCGGCGACCGATAGCGAATGTCCGCCGCCACACTCGCAATAATTATTGAGTAATTTGGACGAAATGTTCGACTTCGCGAGATGAGTGCTCTACGAGGTGGTACATGCATTTTACTGCGTGAGAAACTTTTAAAAATCATGACTCTTCTTTCCGCGTAAATAACTCCTCGAACATCAGTAATTTCAACGTCATTTTTATTTAAATTGAGCTCTTTTAACGGTTTTCTATTTATCAAACATTCCAGTTTCAATGTCCCAGATGTTCTAAAGTTGGTTTCTGTTGTTGCAGGAGGTCATGACCTTGAGCGACGCGGGAGTAGGACCACGGGACTGATGTGTCTAGAGACCAGAGGGAGGTAAGGACTGTCTCAGCATATCTTACTCATCATCATTAAAGTAATCTACGATAGGTATCGGAAACAACCTTTTATAAATCACACACATTCATATTATCATCATCACAACTACCTCTAGGTACCTTCTTAGTATTAATTGAAGAAAGAGAAACGTTGCTGTTATTCCAACACAAACAAGATTCTTAGTACCTAGCTCATATTCACAAATAATGAAGAGAGTTAATTTGTCCTCCATCAATGAGTGGATGATGAAGACATCTTCAGAGACGGAGCTAGAATCTGTGCCCTGTTGCAGCTAGCTCGGTCCCCATGCCCCCCGCGCACGCGCCGCCCCCGCACCCCACGCAGCCCCCGCTCCGCCCCGATGCGTGCCCCGCAGCAGGACGCACGACCCACCGGTGACCCGCCACCACCGCCCGACAACACAGACGTAGACACTGTTAACGACACTGACGCTAAAGCCAACGAAACACCTATAGAGAAAGAAACAGAAACAAAAGAGAAGGAAGAAGTCAAAGAGGGGAAAGATAACAACACCCACAACAACAAGGGGCGGTCGGTGTCGTTCAACAGAGACGTTCACGTGAAACGGTTCGGTGAGTCGAATGTCACCTCACACGCGGTGCTGGCTGCGGTGACGTCACACTGACCATGGTACAGAGAGTAACACACTAATCTTCATGTAACTACAGTTGTTCTAACCGAATGTACAAAACTAACGCGTAATACTGGTAATACGACTAATTAGTAACAATACTCTTCCGAGACCTGTCCGCCTGTTTCTAACAGCTATTTTTTATCGGAACTCAGCTACCGACCTTTTTTGTATTTAGTCATTTATTTACATTCCTTTCGATGTAAATTATTTAGTTGTTGTCTCATGTCAAGATCTCGGTGGCCTCTCACACCGCGTACCCGCGATGTTCTGAGATGAGTAAATATTGTTGTCGTGGATTCATATCTCGTGTAATTTCGCGTAAACAATCAATTACCGTGTGGTCCATTCAGGTTCGAAGCGGGTCGCCGTGACCTCCTTCCTTCATTCACCACGCCGAGAAACAAGTTAAATGCTCTACTGCATCTCTTCAAAATTTTCCTGCTGTTTATTGTTCTCCAACAAAAGAGACAAATCTTAATATATCTAGCTAGAGGTTTTATTTCGGTGCCTTTGTCCGTGGCGTTGATTGATGACTATAGAGGTAATATTCACCATAGTTTTCTAAAATGAACATAGAGCTGAACTGTCTGGTTCTAATGGCAGGAAGTGTAGACATACCGCGGACTCTATCAGCCAAACGCCAGAAAAAACAGATCCGCCGCCGCCGATGTAATCTCGCCCAAACAACCTCAGCTCCTGATGCCGCTTTTTGTCGGCCCCTAATTAGATTATGTCGAGATTACTTTTAGACGAATTGTTATTGTTACTGTCTCTATTCGTTTTTCGGAACCGACCTTGACTCCTCGTCGTCGTTCGCCATCAGAACTTGTCCCAGTGTGTGTAATGGTAATGAAAGATAAATTGCCAACACAAACTTCAAAATACTCTCATCCAGTTTTTGCGGCAGTTTTTTTGTTGATCAATCGTTATTATACGACTTATTTTGCCTGAGATCACACGGCGACCGGCGTCTAATGATTTTATTGCGGGCTGACTAATTGGTTTTCAATATGTCCGTTTGATTACTTTTATAAATAAATTACTCTCATCATCGTCATCATCCTCACAACCGGTGGTCGCCGGAAAGAGATCCTAACTTTGTTGATGATGTGATGAAGTAACGAGTGGGAGGGTCTCGTTAATCGTTAAATTACAACAAATGGCCGAACAGAAACAGACAGCTTGTAATTATTTCTGTTCCGCACCGTTATTTTGTAATAGACTGTGAACTTTGGGACTGTGGAGCACGTTGTTGTTATATCACACGGCCGGGCGGCGCTCGTTAGCGCGAGCCACAGCCAAGATTAGCTCTTGTAATCAGCTGGTCCTAGTAAGACACCGCATTTGACCATTAACGGATCAGCTGGTTTGTGAGGCAGACTAATGAACACAAGGAAGTGTCGTGCACAAAGTCAAACAAAGAACATCGCTCACCACATGACTCCATGTTGACAGTAATCATTCATGATTTCTAAGAATGTGGTATAGCGTGTTCCATGATTCACGAGTTTCCTGATCTCACCTCCAGCGCACATGCAGGCCCACGCAGGCTCCTTGATCGTGTGGATGTATGACTAGGTGCTGTTAAACGATCACCATGAGGCTATATACGAGACGAGAACGATTCCGCCGCGCCGCGCCGCGCCGCCGCCGGCTCGTCGCCCCGCCGCGCGCCATGACGACCGGGCGGGCGCACACTGACATTACAACAACAATCACCCATTCAAACCCTTATCAGCGATCCAAGTACCAATATCGATTACATGCAGCACAATGTTATCTCTGAAACCAATCGAATCAATTTTATTACAACCAAAAATCGAGCAATACGAATGAAAGTGGCTCAATAACGTCACCCTGCGGCAGTCCGGGGGCGCGGGGCGCGGGGGCGGGCCGACTCAGACAACCCAAAAAAGGTTCCCGATGACGATACGCACATTAATGTAGGCACTTACACGACCAGTTCTCATCTGGCATTGACCTAAACGAGCCTCCTTATGTGGTCAACACTGACGAAAGCCTCCGACGAATCCGAGAAATATTTTGAATAGGCACTGCCTAGTTTGATTGCAATTGCATTCATCTTATGAACTAATTAGGTCTCAGGGTTTATAGATAGACGTTTTGTGATTAATTGTAATTGTAATACGCGAGACATAAGGTTGGTTATTGATAGTGAAAATGCGATCGTGACCGGTTGTCGTGCAAGGTGTAGTTACTTTACTATTAGGCCATTTAATTATATGTCTAAATATAACGATTTGTCTACGATAAGGATTGTCCGTAGACCAACAGCAATAACAACAGCCTACAACACCTAAAACAGAACCTTTAAATGCCAAGAAAATAACGTCAATAATTTTAGAAACGATCTACAAGTGATTGATTGCACGTTTGATATTTCCAATTTTAATGGCCAATTATGTCAATTCATGTTACACTACTGAAAGATGATCACAGTTTGTAGTCATATACGAGTACAACCTGTTTGCATGGTACAGTCACATCAGTGCGCGAGATGGCTCACTCAGGGCCAAAAAAGGCTTCAATCATTCATTATCACATCTTAATTCTCGCCCCCGCGAGATTACAATCAAATCGTTTTCGACCCTATCCATTTGAACTTACGGTATATTAACTTCTCAATCTTCTGGCAAGGCTGAAACTACATTTCGCTTATCTATTCGCTAATAATACGGTATTAAAGTCTCGGCTTTATCGGCAGTTGCATTCGCAGATTGGAGCGACGCCCACCGCCCGGCCGCCGCGCCGGTGCTTGTTGGGATCTCACGGCTCACTTGTTAATGTGGCTGAAGTCATCGCTTTCAATCATCCTCCACATCTGAGAATTATACAATTTATACGAAATTGATAAGTCCTTTATAGGAACGAAGCACATTTGTCATTGTAATAAAGTTAACCTTTTACAGCGAGAATCATTCGTATTGGTAATGCCAGGAATTGACTTGCTAGACAGCTATAAAATTAATAAATATAAATAATGCTGCTCAATTCACACAGCATTATCTAGCCCCCAAAGTAAGAAGGGCTCAATACTTAATACTCAATACTCAATATATTTATTGTTGTCATCACATTGGTAGGCTGGTAATTATTATACATAGCTAAGTATCACAATGTGTACCCTGTTGGGCGTATCAACAAGTGGAAGGCAGACCGAGGTTGTTTTTGGTAATACATATTATGTAGGTACTAAGGTGAGCAGTACCTACTTGTCTAGTTACTAAAATAAACAATTTTAATGTTGGTAAGTGTAACGGTAAGACGACACGTATAATTAAGAATTATGGTTAGGTATGTCGGCTTGTGTTGGATACCATTATGTACCTATATAATTTATCTACAATTAAAGAATTTGAATTTGAATATGTAGTATACCTAACTGATAGTACTTGCATTACATACCTACATAAGCGCATATTTTAATTTGAATTAAAAATAACTGAAAAATATCTGCTTATCTGCAGATTGTACTAACATTTGTCCAGAGGTGGAAATCGAACCAGCGACCTATAGGCACTCAAGACACACAACTCGGCCTCGCGCCTCCTCCAGCCCACCACATTCTTGGCACGACCTTCAGAGCTGCTAGACACGGCTCAGTACAGTCGGTGCTCAATGCTCGCATTGTTCCATCTCGATGTAATTGGTATTGGATATCAATTAGATGATCCTTTGTTTACATTTGGTCAGCGCCGAGACTCAGTTCAGCTGAGTCTTGCAAACGATGCCAAAAGTCAGGGTCGCGATGAACATATTTTGAAACAGACATTTCAAAAGAACGGGATCGATAGCGCAGGATATAAAACTAGCAAAGCAGAAAAACAACTTTACCTACTTAGGTAGTCATTAGTCGTTTAGTTTTCACACCATTACTATTATAATTAATTACATACAACAATCAAACTAACTGTACTCTTGTAAGTTACGATGCTTAAAAATTCTCCTGTTCAAACAATAAAACTCAATCGGTCATTCATTAATTCCTGACAAAAACAATGTATTAATAATAACGTTATTGAAACGGACGCTAGTTATTTGGTACTTGGCATTGGTAGTAGTAAGTGACCTATCTGGAGTAGACCTCACAAAACAACCATAGACTATAGAGATCCACAACTTCGAGCTACACAAGCGATGCTATACAAATGTCGCGAAAAGCAAGCAAAGCACACTTCACAAGTTCGCACGAGTAGCAGAACAAATAGTTTTTGTGCGCGCGGCCCACGCGGCCACGATCGGAAGCGAAGGCTCGCTGCCCACTCTAATGATCGCTTCACCAGCTAAAGTACATAATGATCGTCTTTGTGTACCGCGCCGTTTAGCACTCCTGCGCAGCCTCTGTTCACAGCATCGAGGAAATCATGTTCAATGTGAAAATTAACTCAAGGGTGAAGCGCTGAGTAACTTTACTATAGCTTCTATACTTGGCTTTTATGAAGCTGTCATCGCATCGATTCAAATCGTTTAGTTTTTTCATCAGCTGATGAATGAACTAAACGAAGCTAAGCAGCTGCTGATGACTCTTCTTCTATGGCTCAACTTCTTCCGCTAGTGGACAAAAAAATGAAGTGAATTAGAGTAAATTGCACCTTTATTTCATAGTAATTACTGTTTATCAAGCTTTTTATATTGTACAAATTTTACTTGTCTAAGTGCTTACTTTGTAAGTCTAAAGAAATAAACGTTTAGAGACTCTGATTATGGACTCTGCTCAAGGTTTTTCTCATCATCGTCAAAAGCATTACATAAACTACCTTAAATTCTTTGTACCATCACACTATGCAAACGGATGCGACCTTGCTTGACCTCCAAAAGACACTTGAACAAACGGAGAAACGAAAGATGTCATTGGAAAAACAATAACTTGGTAAGTAGATAAGTCAAAAAGTACCGTGTCTAAGCAAGTAGACACTCTTTCAATGCGATATTTTTGATCCTTTGACCTCGAAACGTCTCCTGTAACAACGCTCCTTTAATATCACTCGAGGTTCATAAATGCGACGGTTTAAATGTTAGTGAGCCTTTCACGCCAACTTCTATGAAGGAAAAGTGCTGCAATTTTAATGTAATGTAAGTGCTGTAATTCTAGTCCAGACTGAGATAAACGTAATGGGTAGATATTGTATCTAGACATATTGGCTCTTTGTAACCGACTTCAATAACCGGAGGAGGTTCTCAATTCGACTGTATTTTTAATGATAAATGATAAATGATATATTTATTGCGTAAAACATGGTATACGAGTTGTTGGTTGTGAGTTTTGAGCTCATGTTTAACTATTCTATAGCATGCAATTAATTAGCTTATATCTAGGGCTTAAAATTAATAAATTCATTGATGTCATAAAAATTACACTCACTTAGCCAATTAAATTTATTTTATGTTTGTTACCTCAGAACTTTTGACTGGGTGGTCCGATTTTCCTGATTCTTTTTTTATATGACCTGGTGCTTCCCATGTGGTCCCATTTTAATTTTGTTCAGATCTGAATGAAAATTCATTTAAAAACTATAAAAAATGAAGTCGGTTTATTAAAACAAAATTAATTATTTATTATTATTATACGCAAACTACGCTACGAAACGCAATAATTACCCGTTGAATTCAATAAAAGTAGTACCAAAGTTGTCGTAACTTTAGATCTTTTTCATAACATTTTGTTGTATTGTTTTGCCGTCGCATATCGTTGTCCGGGGCTACCGCCCTTGTCATTGGCAGCCCTTTCGGTCACCAGTTCAGTGGCTCTCGTCTCTCGACGTATAATCAGAGCGACTGCCACAAACAAAGCGCCCGCCCCGTGCGGCCGCGCCGCCGCCCCGCGCTGGTTTCCAAAAATGTCACGAACCCGACCGGTTCTGTAAACTGCTTCCATTTTTTGCGAATTATTAACCGCCTTGTGAATAAAGACTTGCATATCTAATAAGTTTCGAAATATCGTAGTCTCCGATTTCCTCAGTCGAATGTCGCAGTACAGTTAGGTTGGTGACGGCCGCGGTGACCAACCGGTGATGTCATTGTTGTTCTTCATTCATGCTGTACGTAGGTGCCGCAGGCAGGCGGCGTCACTACCCATAGTAATAGAGTTTGCTCACCTCAACCTCACCTCAACAGTCAATATACACACTTATCAGGGGGAGTAAATAAGGGGCAACTGGGTGGCAACTACATTAAGTGCCTTAGTGGCTTTTATCCCATGGATGCCCATCCCCACGCTGGGCATGCGGGTTGAGGATCGCAGTTCAATGGTAGAATGGTTCTGCAGGAGGCCCTGCTGCCCGCTCCCGCGGATATTTCTTAGTCGCCTCGTACGACCCCCGCTGGAAGAGTTCAGGTGGTGCAAATTCTAAGCGTCACCATACGGCACGGAGTTTTCTTAGTGTCAATGAAAACCCGAAATTCAAACCTGGTTCCGGAGGGAACAAACGAGGGCATACAAACATTTATAGCATTGTCTTCTCAACCCAACATTCACTTGCAAACTTTAGACCATGTTTTCAAAACTCTCCCTGATGTAATGATGGCGCGATCTTTCTTGTTTTAATTAAAGTACGGCAGAAATCTAGCCTGGCTAGATTATCAGCTAACGGTCTCTGCTCAAAGAGCAACGCGGAGCACGGAGCCAGCCGCCCACGCAAGCTACTCAACTCCCGAGATCATTCATACCTTACATACATGTTATTAATGCAGCAGCGGAATCTATCCCAGATCTCATACTGGAAGATAGCAACAACGAACATTTTCTAGAAACAATCAGAAATATCATAAAAGTTTATATGCTAATCAGCATTCATAAGATAAAGATTGGAGCAGGTAAAAAACTTTACCTCAAAACCACATATTTTTAGCAAAAATATAAAAAAACAGGTTAGAGATAAGCCGCTTTAAAGCTAGCGAACACAAATGATCTTCAACGTAAATAAATTAAAGAGTTTTACTTAGCGGAGATAGGATCGCGCGTGGTCGCCGAACTCACGTTTTACGTGTAAAAGGAGATATCTAAAGTTTCGGAGGAAAGTCGACATCGCTAAATATAAACCGCTGACGTCAGCTTCAAGTCAGGGCTCTGCGACACTGTTCAGTTCCACCACTCGAGTGCACTCCTTCAAATGTAGTCTTTACCTGTAGTAGGTAGAGTATAAAACATTTGTATTCAATTATGTAAATTTAAACAATCTATCGCGCATCTTTGCTGTAGTTCAAGGTTGTAAGACAACTTAAAAGTCTCAGTTTAACAAAATAACAAAGCAAATCCGGACGTTTTTTGGTAAAAATAGAACGCAAAAAGTAGTCATTGTGGGAAGGTGATTAATGTTGTTTACTAATACCTCCGCTGCCCACTACAGCGCAGGGCCCACTCGTCGACTGTACCTACTTGCACTTTTTGTACGTTTTTGGAAACGTCTTCAAAAGTCGCTACCTTTTTTGTGTGCCTTGTCAGTTTCGTTTAATCAATTGTAACCACGGGCGGGAATGATGTAATCTTGCTAATTTAACATACATTTAAAGTCGAGATTAATTCCTGAGTAATCACGGTTCATAATCCGTTGCAGGTAAGCCACGAGGTCCCGCGGCGGAGCGGCCCCCCCTGCGCAAGGAGCCCTTCACGCACCTCTCCGAGCAGGAGCTCATCGCCGAGGCCAGCCGCGTGCTGGCGCAGGCCGACAGCGTCACCTGCACCGCCGACCATCCGCCGGATAAGTTCTTCTCTCTCCCTCACAGACGGAAGTTCAAAGAGGAAAGAACGGGACGTAGAAACAGTGACGACGCCTCTCCGGACGGCAAACTCGGAAGATCCAACAGTGATGTGAACTCCAGGAAACGAAGAGAAAGAACGTCACTGTCCACGTTGTTCCGCCGAGCGCAGCGCACGCGCAGCCCCGAGGAGCCGGTCGCGGTCGCCACCAGGCCGGTCGCGGTTGTCAAGAGAAGCAAGAGTGACGTAAGCGATCTGAAATCTAACACAAAACTAAACACACAAACGAAACCGATACGAAAGAGATCCGGGAGTGAAACTGAAGAATTTCTAAAATCTTTACGAAACAAAAAAACACAACTATCGCCGATCATAGAAAGTTCTCCGAGAGAAGATTACTTCAAGAGAACTCCACCACTAGAAGTGTTTCAAAAACAAAAACTCTCCCAGAAGGACAGCGGTAATTCTGAAAACCAAGATAAAAAGATCAATCCCATTGAAAAGCCACCTCGAATCAAAACTCCAGAGAAGCAAGAACCGAGACCTCCGACTCGCACTAAGAGAGGACGCTCCAGTGATAAAGAGCTCTCACCGCCTATTGGCGAGACACCCAAAAGAAAAACTGAGATAAAAAAAACTTTGTTAGTGGATGAAATAGATTCAAAAATATCAAAAGATATCAAAACAGTCGAAATCAAAGATAAGATAAAAGAGAGTATCAGAAAGATCGAAGAGAACGTATATGCGGACAGAGACATGATCCACAGCAGCCAGCAGCCGCCCACCAAACCGCCGCTGACGCGCGGGCACGCCGTCGATCACATGGTGCGGATATTGCGGGAAGACCAGCTATCTTCTTCCCCTAAAAGTCATTTGATCTCATCACAGAACGGAAGTAACAACCAGCCGTTTTCTTACATTAAACCGAGCGTTAGTCCCGACGGGAACCTCTTCGTGAGGAATAGTCCCGATCGAGTGCCATCACCAGTCAACAAGATGGTGGACAAGGGAGTTGTCTACGCGCAAGTCATACGAGATGGCGCTAGACACAACGACAGACATGATAAAGAGAATACGCCTCTCAAATATTCGCCAGGTCGAGATAAGTTCGGCAACCTGTCCGATGAAGATGAAGGACTTGGCTACGAAGAACGATACAAATATTCCAAAGATCGTTCCTATAACAATGATTACCATAATGATAATGATCATTTTACAAAAGGATTCAAAATCACGGACTCACCAATAAAACCAAAGTTTAGAGAATTTCGATTGACAAGTTTTGATGAATTCGAACCAACTTACGCCAACGAATATCCATCACATAAAGATAAATCCAGCGACCTCATCGACCAGTTCAGGGGACGAGGCGATGGCATGGATACCAAGCGGGATTTGTATGAACCCGAAATAGCAAAAGTTGACCTAGATTTTAATGAGTTAAGTCATCGGAGACAACTTCTAGAATCTCGACTGAACGCTAGAAGAAATGATCGAGAGAAGGTTATAGTCGACGAACCTATAAGCAGGTATCTCATCGATACAGACCCAATCTACGAAGCAGAAAAGAAGATGAAAGCAACAGAAAGATACGTTAATGAAACAGCACGCTATTACCGGCATACATTAGAAAGAGATGGATTTGCCGAGAGTAGTGTCAAGGAAGATCGCCAAAACTATTCTGAAATTAACAAAAAGTATAATACAGAAAGAAAAGCTTTCCCCAAAGGTCCTAGAGATGAGGTTGACGGACGCGATTTCATCGCTAGAGTGGAGCCGAGATTCAAAGACAATAGAAAAGTGATTCCACCCGAGCCCGAGTACGAGCCCCCGAGTCTGGAATCCAACGCGGCGAAACCCGTTCTCACTCCCGACGAATACAAAGATAAGAAATACAGAACGAAGAAACTCACTTCTAGTCACGACGCTTTGACGACCGGTCAAAGGTACAAAGTGAGGGACGAACACTTCGGACAGAGGAAGGGGCACTACGCGTCCAACCCCGAGATCGCGCAGGAGAGAGACGAGGAGTACGCCAACCTACCGCACAAGTACTCAGAGTCATATCATAACTCGCTACGTCGCGTGAAGCACAAGGAGCGGTACAAGGAGCGCTACGACTCGGGCGGCAGCCGGGACCTCTCCTCGCACTCGCCGAGCCGCTTCGACACGCGCCTCGTCGACTCGGGCATCGAACACGACTTCCGCAAGGACAGCGGCGAACTGCACCGCGCCCCTCGCCGCTACCAGAGCGACGACGAACCAGACAGAAACACATCGTTCCTGGACAGCGAGCGCAGACACACAGAGGACAACCACCCTGGAGAACAGATATACGCGAACACAGACTATCTGAAGTACCGTGACGGATACAAGAAGGAATACGGATCCAGGGATAGAAGTGCCGAAGACAGATACGAAAAGAGCCCGAGCACTGACGACAAACTTAGTGCTAAACCACCAAAAGCGAAGAAGCTTTCTGGACTTGAGAAAGTGAGTAGATCATTTAAGTGCTTATTTTGTAAACCGAAAAAAAATAACTCGTTTAAATCTTATAATTAAATGCAATTACGTCATCTCTGATGCGATATTCAATTGAATCAGACATACTTGATAGCATTGGTAACTAAAATTTCAGATGAAGCAGCTGTTCTCTCGCGACTCTTCCAAGAAGAGCAGGAAAGAGAAGGAGGACAAGCCGGCGCGCACGCGCGTGCTCGCCAGCCCCGACCGCCCGCGGCGGGACTCCGAGTATACACGGTACAGTACATTACATACTCAAGGAAGATGATTCATAAATAGTTACTCATAAAACCAAATAGGTACTTCTATTACTCGACGGACCGACGAAATTGTAGCGGAGTCGAGGGAGGCAGCAGGTTACTATGAGGTTTGGGGGATGCCTTTGTTTACAGTTCTTACGCACAGAAGTTTACAGTTGTATATAGGTACATAAGATGGTTAAAAATAACATTTGGCTTGTCGTGAAAAAGGTCGACATGCTGGACATCGTGTACAAGATTTTACTTTTCATATTGTAGATATACGGACCCGGAGCCCGAGAGCGAGGTCATCGTGAAGAAGATGAACTACGAGTGCTCCGGCGACGAGCAGCGCCGCAGTCCAGCGGAGCCCTACAGAAGGAATGGAGACCGCAGCGACGATCCTTCCTACAGGAGGGAGGGAGACAGGTACAGGAGCCCGGGCGATCGGGGGAGTGACTTGGAGACTGGATATAAGAACTACGAGGATAGGTAAGATTTTAATAACAGCAGAGAAAAGGGTACAAAGTGAAACCTACTTTCTGAGAGAATATGACCTAAAATGACGAAGATGATCAAGATGACGTAAATGTTGCAGATACGAGAGAAGCGTGGGGTCGGAGCGGCGTTACCAGGCGCGCAGAGACGTGAAGAGCTCGCGCTACTCCTCGGAGCGAGACAGCGACCGACCTGAAGGAACGGACGAGCGGAAGACTGCAAGCCGGAGCACCCGCGTCATCGACTCCCCGGCACTGGTGAGTACGAGTACCCTACTCATACAGTTTACCACACATGCTGCACTGCTGAACGTGCCTTCTTCTTTGGGGCAGGCACGTCCAATATGCACACGTTCTGCTCTTATTAGTCTTATTACTCAGGGATTTCGGGTTCAAACTGGCTTTGCTGTGATCCTACCTATTCATTCATAAGTATTTTTACATCTACTAAAGACTATTTATTTTGCATCAGACTGGTTAAAGTAGGATTTGTTGTGACCCTCCCTACACTGAAAAAATATGATTGTTAAATTTACTAAACTTGAGTAGTTTGAGGCTTTAACTAATAAAATCAACCTAATTCCTCGTTGGTTTTACAAAAACTCGTTGTTTATTTTACTAAACCACAAAGGTAAACATTAACCTATAAAATATAGTTAAAATTACTAGAAAACTGTATGTTAAATACACTTATGTATGTTTCGTAAAATGTTTCTCGAGGGTATCTTCAAGTGACGTAAGCATTTTACTAAAGTTCTATGTAAAATTAACGATCTTGGATGTTGATTTTGCTAAACGCAATTCAACATCCTCGTTTTTGTATATTCAACTATAACTTGATGTTGAATTAGTTAACAATTTGACAGTGTACTTTCGTAAAACTTACTTTCTAGTTTTGTAAGAATGTTCCTAAAAATAAAGTTAGATGTCGCATACTTCGCTACTAAAGTTCTGTGTAAAATTAATGATCTAGGATGTTGATTTTGCCAAACTCAATTCAACATCCACGATTTAGTATATTCAACTATAACTTGATATTCAATTAGTATAACAAATTTAACATTGTAATTTCGTAGAAACAACTTTCTAGTTTTGTAAGAAGGTTCCTAAATGTAATGTTAGATGGCGCATGCTTCGCTACTAAACTTCTACGTAAAAATAATGATCTTAGATGTTAATTTTGCTAAACGCAATTCAACCACCATGATTTAATATATTCAACTATAACTTGATGTTGAATTAGTAAACAATTTGACAGTGTACTTTCGTAAAAAATACTATCTAGTTTCGTAAGAATGTACCTAAAAATAACGTGAGCTGGCGCGGGCTTCACTACCAAAGTTCTGTGTAAAATTAATGATCTGGGATGTTGCTTTTGCCAAACTCAATTTAACATAATATGATTTAGTATATTTAACTATAATTTGATGTTCAATTAATAAATAAACACTCGTCGCACGAACTCGCACGGTTTTTTCCCGTTTTGACTACAGATTGATTTCTAAAAATTACAGCACCATCTAATGTGTAGGTATAGCTTTTTAAAAGCTTTCAGCCCAACTGGGTACAATGTTTTGCTAGTTGTCCGTCTATCTAAATATTTCACAAGAAACAACAAAAACTGATTGCGCTCTCGCTTACGTCACGCCACTATTGTGGCGTTGGAAATCAAGCTTTTTCGCTGCGAGCCACTTTTGTGGCTGTGGTCGGTTCAGTGGTTAGGGTGTGATTGAGCCACAAACATCCAAACTTGTAACATTTTAATTTTAAATAAATAATTGGATTTTGATGCACAGTTTACACAAAACTATAATAAAATCAACAATGTACTGTCGTAAAAATAACGTTCTAGTTTTGTAATAGGGTTCCTTAGAATAGGTACCTATCGTTAGCTGGCGTATTTTGCCCCCTCATCAGCACGTATCTCACCTTGGCTAGAGTGGGATTATTTCAAACTCTACAGAACTGAAACCAGTAAATCAAACTCCAACTCGAGGGGCTTAGAAGTAGCCAGGGAAGATTTCCACAATCCACCTCCTGGGTCTGTCCCCAGACCCTCGTTACCAAACTAATCGAATGAGCTCAAACTTGAGAGGTCTACTAGCCAGTGATGAGTTCGACTATCACCTCCTGCCCCTCCTGGCTCCATTACCAGACCTTCGTTACCAAGCCCAATGTACCTATCATACGAATCATAATGAGCCCAAACTCGAGGGAGTTACTTACTGGAAGCAGTGAATCTGAACTACGAAGTAGGTACCTACCTTATCTACTCAAAAGTCAAAGTGCTTTAAGTTACAGGACTCTTGGACACAAAATTTTAATAACTTATAGTTAAACTAGGAAATAAGGTGATTACTTTGAATTTTTGATCACTTCAATCTCTACCTATCGAGCGAATCAGAAACCTTTAATTGGTTATAATGTTAGTTTTTGAGTTGGAGCAAAACTTGTCCCAGGGTTTTTTATCCTCTATCTAGACAATCTGATATTTATTTTATACCTACTAGCCCCGTGGGAATTCCGGGATAAAATATAGCCTATGTCACTCCCTGAAAAGTAAGCTTCTTAATGGTGAAAAAATTTTTAAATCGGTCCAGTAATTTCGAAGCCTATTCAATACAAACAAATAAACAAATTAACAAACAAACAATCAGATCTTTCCTTTTTATAATATTAATATAGACGACACTTGCTCTCGAATACATATCAGGCAATTAGGTATGTCCCTAGGTATATTATAATAAGTAGGTACCTTCCTGCCTATGTATTTTCCATCTTCTATCTATGTATGGTACTATGCAGGCTTTTATAATACAGGCCTAAATCCTAAGCTGCTTAGGATTTAGGCCGGTATTATAAAAGCCTGCTCAGTCATAGAGTTATGCTTGAGTAACGCTTTTCTATGGCATAAGTGTCACTCAAGCACAGGTCGAACACCGAGCATGCTTTCATAATACGGGCCTTAGAGTCTTGGGGGTGGAAGTGTCTATTGACGTAAATGGCGCAGGTAATAACTAGGAAAACCGTACAAAACCAGTCTCCTCTTGGTACCTAGACCCGAAAGAACCTTGCGTTGGTAAGTAGGTAGGTAGGTAGGTAAATTACGGACACGCATAATAATTTACAAAAGTAGTTTTGTAGAATCAATACTGTGAGTTTATTTAACGTACCTTGTTTCGTATTAGAAAATTAATAACTGTTATAAGGGAGGGGGGTCGCGCTCACTTCGCTCAGTGGGACGCTAACGAGCGAACGACGAAGACTCCTGCTTTACGTGGTTATTGTATTTTCTTTGGACTCCTGCTTCTTATATTAATACGATTCTGTGTTCATATGGGTAAAACAGAATTATACTACCTACTTTCATTGAAAGTACGCAATAAAGTGCCTTTTTTCGAAACTGTGGAGGGTGTTTCGTTAGCCATTTTGCTAGGCTTTGTCTGCCTGCCTGATCAATCATGGAAGAAAAGGAATACGATCCGAACGTACCTATTTGATATTGATACTGATAATAATTTCGTGATTGAGCTGGATCCGTGGGGAGTCTCGGAAGACACTCGAAGAGTGTTCAAAGGTATGTAAAACCTATACCTACCTACCTAACTAATTGACTTGATGACATCGATAAACTGTAATAATCTCGATGTTTGGTTAACTGGGCATCTTTGCCTACCTAGGGTAACTACACAGAAATCGTAATAATAGTAGCTTATTATTACAATTTCTGTCTGTGAGTAGCTAGTAGTGAATTATAATAATCACTCATTAGGGGAGGGCTATGTCCAGCATAGGCTTACTGTAGCCTGATGATGTTAGGTAGTTTATCATTAGGCTGTTTATATAATCATTGTAGTCGGGGCTGCAGTGGCTTTTGAATGACGATGAGCAAAGAAAGGATAGGTACTTTGCTCATCGTCATTCATAATCCACTGCAGTCCCAGTTATTTCATCATTGTTCCTACTTATTTCAAGACATTTTTAAATCATTTTTATATAATCTTTTCTAGAACACGATTTGGAGCTATTTCTGTGTTGAAAATATTACCGAGTCAGATATTAATGAACTCATACAATCAAATAAAATAAAAGATAGAATAAAGTTGAAGGCTGAACTATCTCGATTCGGAAATGAAAATAAAACATTGGTAAGCAAATAATATTATAGGTAGGTACCTACATGGATATGTGATGCTTTGTGAATGTACTTTAATGCACAATTATAATTTCTTTAAAAAAACTTACAAAGTAGTTAATATTTTCTTTGCACTTACTAAATAGTTTAATTTTTTTTTCAGAGCACTTGTTCTATGGACTCAGAGTCTATTGCATCCAATGATCTTGATAAATTTGAAGTGGAATCAAATATCTCTGGGTTGAGTGGCAGTTTCAAAAGAAGTAAGTTTCTTTATTTACTACATCAAATATTGTAGTCTGTTTGCCATTGATTACAATTATAATTACACAATCAATAAAATACAAATTGTAATATAAAATAAAATCCATCTTATGTGTTAACTAGCTCTATTATCATACTTTGAGACTGTATGGGGTGGCGAGATAAAGAGGCCTATACTCAGCAGTGGGTGTTACCGGCTGGTTATATAAATAAATAAATATTTTTCTGACAATTCACACAGCATTATCTTATGGGTACTAGATAACTGATATACTTAATACAATACACTACTGAATGTAGATAGATATTTTTTATTTTACTTCGAAAATATCTGCAGATCGTACAAATATTTGTCCCGAGGCGGGAATCGACCCCGCAACCGCTTGAATACCTCCTCTTCTCCTAAAATTAAATTTGAAAAAAATTATGCTAAAATGTATATAATACCTACTTACCAAAATTTAAATTATTTTCAGATTGAATCAGATTTTGACGTCCTGTTTTCGAACTGTGAGTTGAAGTTGTTTAAAAAGTGGCCGAATTTGATCAAAACAAGTTCTACCAAAAAAATTGCATAAGTTTAGTACGAACGAAGGTTATGGTGTAGTTTTACCATAACCGTAAATACGGCGAGAAGATTTTTGACGGTTGTCAGCCCCTTAATTATGAATCTGGAGTTTCGAGATTGATAAAACCAGAAATGTTTATCATTATTTTGTAACTTTTTTATGCCTGATGTGATTGAGATATTTCTTGTAGAATTCAGTTCGTACTTATTTATATAATAATAATAATAATAATAATAATCGTTTATTTCAGCTGATGCCATATACATATAAAGGTGGCAATTCTGTTACGTCTAGGTAAACTAAAATATGTAAAACGAGGGAACGAGCGTTTCCTACGTAATTTGTTGGTGTCATTTTGTGTTTGTTAGTAAAATAAAAAGTTCTTTTATTTTTTACATTTACTATTATTTGAATCCTTATCCTGGCCAAATCTGGGAATTGTAATATTCATTAATTAATTGTTATGTATAATATGATAATTCAATTGAGTGTAATGATTTTGATAATAATTTGTTTGCGTATAATGTCCTGTGTTATATATATTGTTGCTAAATTTGTACATTTCACGAATTTGTTTTGACTTATGCATTTGCTTTCGTTTATTTAATCTGCTTTGGAACTTTCTACTTGGACATTTTTTGTGAGTTTATAATACCCTTGACTTTTAGGTAAGTACGTATTGTTCTCCCATTATTTACTTGTTTGCGCTTTTTGGATTATTGATCATAGGTACCTACATGTTTAAGTTAGCTTCTTACAGCCATTCTCAAATATTCAATCCATCTGATTATTGGGAACGGCCGTAAGTAGCCAACTTAAAAACCCAGGTACCCTATAATATCAATAATAAAAAAAGCGTGGAATATACAAAAGATAATATGTAAATATTACGAAAGCAATACCTACTGTTAAAAGTCAAGCGTATTATATACCTATTCAATTTGTTGGTATATTCAACCAAAGTAAAGTTGCAAAATATACGAAAGTAAATAAGTAAACAAATTTCGTAGAACGTACTATACAATAATGGTATTTTAGACGATACTTATTTAGCAAAAAATACATACATGACCCGTAAATTATACGAAACTGATTGAGTGAATATTACAATACCACTATCGTACATTTTACGTATATTAGGGGTAAAATATACAAAACAGGTTGAATGAAATTTACTAAACAAAATCCTTAAATTATACGAAACAGAAGGAGTAGATATTACATGAGTAGTATCGTATAGTCTACAAAAGCTGAGGGGTAAAATATACAAAACCGATTTAGTAGAAAATACTAAGTACAACTCGTTAAATCTACGAAACAGAATGAGTAGGTATTACAAAACTAGTATAGTACCTTTTAGGTAAATCATGGAGTAAAATATACTAAACAGGTTTACTAAAAAATACAAAACAATATCCTTAAATTATACAAAACAGAATGAGTGAATATTGCATGACTGGTATTGTATAGTTTACAAAAGCTATGAGTCAGTAATACTAAACCAGTTTTGTAAAAGTTTAACCATTTGTGTTTAGTTAAATTAACAAAAAAGTGTGTAGGACCCATTTTTACACGTTGCTTTTGTAAAAAATACTGAGAATTTAGTAAATTTAACTATTATATTTTTTCAGTGTATGCAGAGAAATTTCGATATTTTACAGCAGTTCGTCCTGCAAATGTTTGTGCATACTTATAAATAATTTGGTTGTGGAAAGTGGGCGCTCGAAGCGCACGCACGTCACCGCAACAATGCGCCGCGCCCGCCGCTGCGACCTATCGGAAAGGTCGCAGGTTCGTTACTACCAGAACTCGGAATCGGGAAATGTTATTTTTCTGTTTCTTTTAAAACTGGTGTCTGGTGTCATTCCGGTTCACCCTCTTGTGAGATCATTGTTTGATTGTTTGTTTCATTATGTACCTACGTAGCGTACCCACTTATACCTAATTATGAGCGTGAGGCTATAGAAAGTGCATCTGTGTTCGCACACACACTTATGTACAGGATCGTAATGACATGCGCACGCGCACATGGTTAGACTCCGTTGAGACTGGATGTCACCGTACAGACCAAAATTCTCCTTGAAAGACATTATTAACATCACATTGTTTTTAACATAACTGCTGAAGTTTCTTGCTTTATTTTCTAAATTCTACGCAATGCACAATAACGAACAATAACGAAGTTATCGTGCACCGTTTCTCTGGTTTAAATTCCGACCTTGTCTTGAATTTCGTGCTGATCGTGCTTCCTGACCATAAGACACAATCAATAGGTAGGTAAGTTTCAGCGTGTGATGTTCGAGTTCCGCTGGTAGCAATCCGTTCGTTGCACCATCTTAACAAGCCGACTTCACATCACTGCCTGGCCGCCAGCCATCACTGAGATTGATACTTTAAATTGGACTTCGAATAAACGTCTCAATCAACTCTCAAATAATGCATAGCTTTCAAGTATAATATTTCCTATTTATAACCTAGGCCCTATCCGTTTCCCTACTCGTTTCTATGGATTTTGTTATGTTTATATAAACATTATTTTTATTTATATTATTCTATGTTAACCTGCGTAGAGCAGGATACATTTTTCGCCTTCTACATTTCCTCTGACGGGCTCTTCTGGTTCCCGGTAAACTCTAACTGTAGGTAAGCCTAGCAAATAACTTTCGTTCGGTACGTGGTACGTGAATGCCACTTATACGAATGATATAATCCGTTTATGTGGAAATTTCGTGGTCCTTTCTGACGTCGTCGCGTCGATGGATTTTGACTCAGGGGTCTTTCACAATGCAACTCATTGCGCTCCCTCAGTGAGGGGTTTTGCAAGTTACTCCGAGTATAATTGCGTATTTTACTGATCGATTGCATTGTATAAAGCAAGCACATCGAGTAATCATCTGCCGCGCACGTTAGAGAGGCGCACGCGTTGCCCAACGCCAGAGTTTAGTTCTGCATCATAACTGCAGACGTTTATTATAGTTTAGTTGTTATTGTTGTGGCAGCCATTACAATAAAACGTAATAACGCGGCATGCTCGGTGAGCGGCGAGTTAGCCAACTCGACTCGTGACGAGAACAAGGCACAGGCTTCACTCAGCCAGCCACTGGTTTTATTGCTGAGAAAAACCCACAAGTTACTCAGCACTGCATTGTGTATTCCCCAAGGTTCTTCCTGTGGATGCCGGCTACTAAAGAATATAGGTATGATGGAAAAGTAGTTCTGTTGTAAAATCGACTTCTTAGATCTGGATGGAGTATTAAGGAAAATGTAGAGCCAGTTGGTGATGACTTGGAAAATAAAACCATAAATTAAGACCCCTTGCAAAGGCATGAGTGGTGACCGGGTGTATTCTATTACTAGATAATATTAATTAGGCGGAGTTGAACAAATGTTCAAAGGGCTCCTCGCTCCAGCTTGTACCCTAGTCCTCGCGTGTTGCACTAAAGTGAAAGTGGTAGCGGAGCGCTCGTCCCACCGCCACCCTGCCCTATATCCAACCACACTGTACACTACACTACTGCCGGATTCTGCTAGCCTGGTACTCGCACAACGTTTTCTAACAAATCAAGACCGATTTGGGACTAATATTATTTGAGAAAACCGAACATTTGAAGTGAGATCATCATCGTGAGAATTTTCGTACAAAGATGTTTGTTTCCATTCAGTTAGTACAACTCTCAATGTATAATTAGCTGTACGTTAACGAGCCCATTTGTTGTCTGAATGCTACACCACCTCTGACAGCTCACTAGACTCGATTCATCATGTTCTTGATTACAAAGGTAGTTAAATGTTTCCTGGAATCGCTCATTTTATTGAAGCACATACGGAACCTTTTTCAGCCTTTAGAGCCCGCATTGAATCCAATGATGTAGTCTTCACATAACCTAAGCCCATACTGCTGTTTATAAACCAAGTCACGTCCTCGGAGCAGGTGACGACGAAGCATGACACAGTGTCTATTATAAATGATCAGGTGGTGTGGCCGGATCCCACGGAAACCTGAGAGGCTGAGTTTCGTTTTGAGCATGACAAAGTGTCAAATCGAATGCTAGGCGAACTAAAATACATTCACATTATAATTACAGTATAGTAGCATTTTTAAAAATAATAATAAAATTATATTATTGTTAACAATAAGTTATTTATAGAGTGAGACAGATGACTTATTTAATGTAATAATAAAGAATAGATAAAAAAAAGTTAATTTTGAGTCTACGTAGCTCCATTCCATTTATTTATTTCACAAAATTCACAGCTCTCTTAAATAAAAGTAACTTAACTTAAAAATATCACTTACAGCCAATAACGGATTCACATTTTATAAAAGAATTAAAACTAAAGACGACAGTCACCAATGTTGTCGGAATTATTAAGCTATTGCATAGCTTCTATCGCGGGCCTTGAGCGCGGGGACCGAATCCAGAAATTCCGTAACGAAAAAACCTCACGCTCCCCACTCCGACCGGAACAGCGGTGATACTTTTTAGTTTTGCCATCTATCGATGAATAGTAGAACTTTTAATGACTTTTTGAAATATGACGTTTGTCTCTTTAGTTCAGCAACTCGCCTCTAGATGGCATTGCAATAGCTTTACCGCGGCAGTCCCCGAGTGCCACACGTCTTTTTTATATTAATATACTCCATCTACAGTTTTTAAAACCTAACATAAAGTTAGTCAATTTATTGTAAAAAGAGCGCGTTCATGTCTTTTCTTCGTGTATTTTTGTAGTTTCTGGTTTGCTTGGCCGATTAGGTAAATCATTTCTACTTTGCTTCGTATAAAAAATACCGGCAATATTTGGTAGAGTGGAGAGTTACGTTAGGTAGGTATCTTGTCAAATAAGATATACAAGCAGATGTTATCTCTGGACGTGAGAAGAGAAGCGCCGTTCTCCGCTAATTCTGATGTTTATTGTAATCACGAGACAAAGCCTGACAACACAATGGACGCTGTCATCAAACTCAAATACGTATCACATGTCGGGTGGACGTACTCAGGACGGCTAATTCTAATTCTAATTTAACCAGCCAAGCTCCTTGAAGTATCGGAACGGGAACTCAGGACGGCTCTTAGAAGGTGCGATATTGGGAACGAGGCACTGCGCTTGTTGTAATAGTTTCTAAAATACCCAAGTATCCAATTTACCACTCTTTACCGGCATGTATTAAGTAAATAACTATTCTTAAGCTTATATCTGTTTCTTCTAGCTGAAAGTGTTGCTAAAATTTTGAAAATAAAAAATAAAATACATGTGGCAACCAATGGCACGTCTCAAGCGTAGTACGTTTGCACAGATAGTAGCCACAAAACAGTAACAGGTGTAAAAGCAAAATGCTCCAGATGAGCCTAATTATCTTTACGCAACACGGGTACATCGTGTTGCGTTGCCAGTACATAGGTATCTCTACTCTACCTTAAACTGACTCTCTGATGTTTTACGTTAATCTACCTACATACATCTATTACACTGCTACATCTATTGAGTTGAAGCCGTTGATTTCCAAAAAATATAATAAATATAAACCTGAAGAAGAAGCAGCAGCATGCCCCTGGGCGGACCCTGAGTGCGGCCCTGGTTTGCAAAAAGCAAGTTCAAGCTCCTCGGGGTCAATGTCGCGGTGACGTCACCGACGCGACGCCTCGCCTCGCGATACTCGCCGACAGTCGGACAGACTTCACCAGCCTTCGTAACTGTATCTGCAGAACTAATAAACAATAAAAGTCTATCAAACAGAATACCGTATCTTATATCTAGAGATGCTCCAAGAATAATCGGCGCGCGGAATGGGAACAAAACATGTCGACTCCTGCGGCATAGCGGGCGAAGGTCCGCGTGCGACACAGCAGGTTTCGGCTTCAATTCCCAGTCCAGCCGGCCGGCCTAGCACGGGGATTGTTGTCTAGGGTTAAATAGAGAAAAATGACATCGTATCCTATACATTGCGTAAATTATTTAAATTGAAGGAATGAATTTCAAACATTTTACGCATTCCATGACATAGTGACGTAATTTTTTTCTATTTACCATAGACAACCATCCCTGTGCTAGGCCTACTGAACAAATGTTTGTACATTAAGCAGATATAATTATGTTCCGCGTGTCAAGTTCTTCTCAGCTCTGAGCTAGATGAAGATGATGCTGTGTGGAATGTGAATTGTCCAGTTATTATCTATTATTTATGTCGATTTGCTTAAAATATAAGCATTCAAAAATTTAATTTGACAAGGTGCCCTCCCATTCTGGCCGCGCAGTACCATAGAGCTACGTTCTATATCACGACAGGACTGTATGCTATAGAATTGCTATAGGTGTGGAGTATGTAGGTAATAGGTAAGTCCACTAGTGGAGTCCTTGTAAGGTAAGTAGGTGCGCGCGCGAGGGGCCGGCGGCCGCAGCACTAGGCGCCGCACCCTGCCTAATGATAATGACGCACTCGCAAAAGTTTACGTTCTTTCGTGTATCAAAGATAATACAATACTGTATTTTATTTGGAGTGCACTTTATTGCACTCCAAATAAAAAACAGAGATACAGAGTTGCGCAATGGGCAGCCTTGTCTCTCAGAGTGATATCTTCGAAGACCATTTTAATAAATAGAAAAACGCCAGGAAAATGCTATTATGGTAGTTTCAAAGTTTCAAATTATAAACCGAGGGACTCTATTTGGAGTTAATGGGGTATAAGCATAGTTTTTTTATCGATTATTAACTTTAATAGATAAACGAAAAAAAATATAACACTTTCAAATTTTAGATTATTGAGGTAAAAATCCCAAAGTAAAACTGCGCTCAGTTTCGGGTGATAAAAACGGTGCCATGTTTAGCCATTGCATTTAAGACGTCACGCTTCATTGAATTACCTATGTCAACTTAAATTCAAAGCTTCTGGACCATACAAAAAAGTACAAGTGTGACGTCACGGTTCAGCTGCCTATAACGTTGCGTTTAGAAATATTGCGATTGAGATTGAAAATATCTACTTTTCGATGATTAAGTTTCACAATAAAAACGTCAGAAAATACAAAAATAAATATACAGATATATTTCTAAATCAATAGATATGAATACGTAAATAATTACAAGCTTTTTTGAAGCCAGATGTATGGCCAGATGTAATACCTATTGCTGAGAATTCATGCAAATTGAGTCAACATCGTCAAATATGACTCGCGAAAGCGTAAACGAACGAAGTCAGATTTAGTTATTTGAAGTGTTTAGGGAGTTAACCTGTAACAAAGCCTGTCTAAATTGTCCAGCGAAAGCCGAGACGTAATCCGCTAAATACGAATAAGACATTTGAGGAATGGACTTTCAGACAGTAGACTTTTGGAGACTGGACATTCAGGGAATTAGACCTAATAGACCGAGCCCATACTTACAAGAGGCTAATAAATCTAGCGAGAGAACAGCATGCTCCTATGATCCTAATGAAAAAGGTAAATAGACTGTTCGAGCTCAAACCTGAATACACGTTAGGTTTTCTGTTACAAGAACAGTTGCTCACCCTCGTTCCACCAGCGCTACCGACAGGAATTAACACGGTGCGGCTAATTAGACGCGACACGACGCCGCTACCGTGCAGGCTGCGCTTGCGGTGGAAAGCGGAGCGGGAACGGACAGCGTTTTGACAGTTTTCAATAAAGGTTGTCGCAGATCAGAGGCGCCCTGCTACTTCCGCACAAACATGTGCCTTCAAATATAAACTTTAACTTAGAACATTTGGCGGTGCTGATAATAGAGTCGAAATACCGGTCGGCGGTCGGCCATCTCTGTCGATAGGTGACCAGGTCACCAGGACCAATTGAGAACACATTTTATAATCTCGTCTCGTGACCTACTTGATGAGACATTAATTACACAACGACCTCTTCCGTTAAGCAGAAGGTCATCGTCATCGGTAGATCCGCAACGGCGTCGTCTCACTTGTGACAGTCAGTATGAAATAATCTATTAAAATTGCTAATTTAAAACCTCTAGTTTTTACGTTTCTTGGCTGTCCGCCGTTGTAGAGTTTTTTACGTTCTTTTTATACACAACAGCAAAAAAGGCTTATCAAAACTGAGTGTTTATTTAATCAACATTATGAAAGGAGTCGCTCAAGGCTCGCGCTTGGGACCTTTCCTGCTAGTTACATACACGCTGCATATAGAAATAAAGGTGTCGATTGACTTCCTACACACATTATGTAGCGACATCCAAATCCGCGATCACGGTCAATGAATACAAAAGTTCAATAATATGGTCCGTAGGTAGGACCGGCCTGAGGTCGCCGGCTCGCCAGATGGTGCGCGACCTTCTGCCGACGACTGCACGGATTGCTAGGACAGATGCTTTAATTGTACGTTCTAGATTTCAGTTTGCACAGGCAACACCAAGACACAGATTATATAATACGACACCAAGATATCCATTTTATGAACTTTCTCTAAGCTGCATGACTGGAAGAATTGAATATGAACGCGCAAGCCTAGTTCAAAATAAAAGACGGTAATCCTAGGTAACTACAGCGTCGAGTATCATAGCATAGGTAAAAGTGGTTGTTGCTGTATAAATCACCAGGACTTTCTCTGCAAGTGTCTAGCCCGTGCCACCCAACCGCTTCTGGACAACTTAAAGATTTATTTCGACGTTGGGACTTGAACTTTGGAAATCCCAACACCTACCGCTTGATATTTAGAACAAATAATCTGTCTCTTTGTGATTCAGAAGCAAACATCCTGAGCCAACATCCTGGGTTCAATGTACCCAATTATTGATAATGTTCCGTGTATATGTCTAGCTCTGTGTTTTTGTATGTCCTTTATCTGTGTATCTTATCGTAGATTGAAAGAATAATGTAATCTACGTAGGTGTCTCTATGTGTTTCCAAAACAGTATATAATCAACATAATGATTGATGAGATTCGGTAATCTTTAAATCATTGGCGTTTCTACATAAAAAGCTGTCCATATTTTTTGCTTGCTCATCTTAAAAGATGGCGTAATTTGCTTTTTGCCGCGAGCTGTTAGAAGAAATTATACACGCATCTAAATACATAATGCGGGCCGAGATGAGGCAACACTCGGTCCAGTGAACTGTCGCTGGTGTTCACTTCCGTTAAGCTCTTTTATAGTTATTTAGATGTGTGATGTGGGCGAAGGTATCCTGGAAGGGCTGACCGGAATATAAATATGCAAGGATTTTCCTAATACTCCCGGTACTTGGGATGTTCCCTACTTATGTATCCTACAGTTTACAGTTCTCTCGAATTCTAGAGATCGTTTAGGAATCCTTCCTAACTCTAGAAGTAGATACTTAGTCAACCCATTCTTCTTCCAGGCAGAGCGCTACCGCGGCCGCCGGCGCCTCGCCACCCCGCGCCCCTCGCCGACGCCGTCCCCCCCACGCCGCCAGCCCGCACCCCCCGCCACATCCTCACCCGCCCCCGCGCCCGCCCCCGCCGGCTGGTTCAAGAGCCTCGACAGACTCACTAGGAAGAAGAACAAGACAGCTTCTGCTAAGGTAACAGGAAACTGGAAAGACGCTGAAGGCACCCATTTAAGCAGTCTTTAGGAGACGCCTATGTTCAGCGATAGACGTCCTCTGACTTAGATGATGAATCGGAAGATGGCAGAATCTTGTTTAAACTTAATGGTTTACATCGGGACTCAATTTAAGGTCTTCTGAACTTGTCAAAACTTTACAAGTTCAGACGTGGTCTGATTGTCTTGCAAGTTCTCATTGCTTTACTCGCAGATTAATAGAAATTAATATTATTTGACGTTCTAGGTGGAGAAAGAAAGCATTCTAACGACAGAAGACGAGTCGCCACGCAAGGTGTGGTCGAAGAACAAGCCGCCCACCAAGACCCCCAGCCCGGCCAAGAACCTGCGTTTCTTCGGCGACACAGACGCTGACTCCGACGCCAACGCCCACGCCGCCGTTAGCAAGTCCCGGAGCCACCCGCAGGCGAGGCACGGGACTCTGCGGAAGACGCCCTCCGGCTCCGACGAGGTGGACCGCGCCACTCTCTCCAGCAAGAGCTACTCTCTATCCAACCTCCACCAGCCCGGCAAGGAGCGCGGCTACCGGCGCAACCTGCAGGACATCACGGAGCACGGCCGCGCCGCCGCCGCGCCGGAGCGCCCCGACAGGACGGCGCGCAAGCCTCCCCTCAACCTTCACGAGCGCTCCCGTAGCCACAGCAGCTCTAAGACTCTGCGGCCTGCGGAGAGGCGGAGCGGGGAGCGGGGGAGCTCCAGCGAGCTACGGACCAGTCGCCTCGACGTCAGCAGGGATTCCAAGTAAGTGAACCGTTGAGCTCTCAGTGACCTGCTATTGCCGCTTCCGAGTGTTGAACGAATAAACATTCTAGGCATGGCAAAAATACTAGCATAAATAAATAAATAATTCTGGACAATCCACACAGCATCATCTAGCCCCAAGTTAAGCAGAGCTTGTGTTATGTGTAGTAGATTATACAATAGAACGAACAGAACACTCTGAACAAGTATCTGATGCAGATTGTACAAACATTTGTCCCGAGGCGGAAATAGAACCAGCCAACTACTGCGTGCGTCGCCGGCGGACCTTAGCCCGCTACGCCACAGAGGTCGTCTTAGTTTAACATGAATCAGTCTTAGAAGAACCATTTGTTGGGAGGAACCAGTAGATACTGAGTCGATGTGATCTGTTTCAGAGCGCGGCGCCGAACACCGGCGGCCAACTCGGGGGAGAGCAGCACGGAGGGAGACTCCAGCCACCAGAGCCAGCGCAGCGTCGTCTACCTGCACGCCACCACGGGTACGTACCAACTCGGGGGAGAGCAGCACGGAGGGAGACTCCAGCCACCAGAGCCAGCGCAGCGTCGTCTACCTGCACGCCACCACGGGTACGTACCAACTCGGGGGAGAGCAGCACGGAGGGAGACTCCAGCCACCAGAGCCAGCGCAGCGTCGTCTACCTGCACGCCACCACGGGTACGTACCAACGATGTTACCTACATACTGTGTCACTATCCTGCCTCATCGTCCGGCGTCGTGGGAGATGCACATCCTTCTTGGTCCAATGAAACACAGTGATGAATGGGATCCATCCCGCGGCAGTTCATTAAATATCTGTGCAAGATCTTATACTTCAGTAGGTATAAGATAATAAAAAAATATACTAAGTCAACTCTGCGGTGGTTACTTGCCAGCTCTTGCTCATTTCCTTTATGTGTTCACTAGATCTCACCAATAATCTTATATATAAAAATGACTCGACCAACTCGCCAAATTCGCCTGGAAGAAGCCTGGCCGCCCATTGTGCATCTGGGTTTGTGTTTTCTGTTCTTCTGTACCTTGGTGTGCAATAAAGAGTATTTGTACTGTACTGTATTGTATTGTATTGTCATTCGGACCTCCGTTACTTCCAGTGGGCGACATTCCGGACCCGGCGCGCGTGTCGGGCGCGCGCTCCCGCGACGACGTCTCGTCCGTCGCCTCCTCGGCGCAGGTCCGTAGCACCACGCGCAGCTTCTCCCTCTTCGCGCCCTGGACCCCGCGCCACCCGCCCTCCCACCGCGACCTGCACTACGCACAGGGCCCGCGGAAGACCAAGGAGCAAGCCTCGTCCAAGGGACAGACGGCGCGAGCCCCGCTCCAGAGGAACAAGTCCTCAAGCCAGAGCACGCTGCGAGCGCGACCGGCCAACAGCCGCCTCACCGCCTCCAGCCAGACCCTCCACCGCCGCCCGGAGCGCAGGGACTCCACGCTCCGGAAACCCACGAGGGAACGAACTCAACCCTCGGAGCCGGTCGGGAAAGACGGAGACAGAGAGCGGCTGTCCCGCTCCCTCTCCATGCCTAAGGACAAGAAGGCTGGCTGGTTCAAGCTCACCGGCAAAAAGAAGGAGGTCAATAGCAGAGTTCGCTAACATGTCTGTAGTTATTTGAGTTCTCTAACAAATCTAATTAATTTAAGGTGAATGGCCATTTTACCGGAAGGTCGCCATAATCTGTGTAGATTCTTGCTTACAAAACTATTAAACTTATAAATGGAAAACTGTAAATTAGGTCGGAATCTATATATTTAAATTAAGTGTGAAATTTGATAGTTACTCAATCCAGAGCAATGTCAAAAAATTTAGAACTATCTATCCAAGAATAGATTCCGACTTGAGGTATAATACAACTCCGTCCAGATCAACAAGGCATTGTATAAAGTCATTCAAAGTCTCAGGTCTAGGCTAGATAATAATGCACTATTCTCGGAGAAAGTAATATTGAATAGGTACATTAATAAAGTAAGTAGGTAGGCACCTACTCACCTTGTGGTTACCAATTTACAAGGTACCATGACCTTTTCATTTTTTCGTTACCAATAATTTAATTTAGTCATGATAATGTGAATGCTTTTTTAACTAATTTCGGGTGCAAAATATTATAGTTAGGTTTGAAAATGTAACATGATCTGACCAAGTCAGCCTGAAATTAAATTTTCCCTCCCTACGATGTAAGTAATTATGTTGTGCTAATAATTATGTAATTAATGAATTATTATCCTACTGAATATGGTCATAGCTAACGTGTTCGGGGTAAATGTGCTGCACAATGATTGTCAAATTTAACTTTTATGTAATAAACAGAGTACTTATTAATTTCACGTTGGTTTCATTGTTTAAATTAATATCGGACTAAGCCATTAGTGGTTCTAGGAGTAGCTGGCCACTATAATGCACGACATTTTATTGCACCGCTGAATAATGTTCACCTTGATAATCCGTCCCAAAAAGGGTTCTAATTATTGGAGTGTGACATACAATATTGGGCCATGCATTTTCAGGTCCTGAAAGCTTGTCACGTGTAAATAATGCAAGACCAGTATTGTACTGCCTGATATTAAGTTAAAATTGGAAGATACGCCCTCAGCCCGCAGAATCGGGCTATGGATGCAATTGTTTGTGTATAATTGCATCCATAGCCCGATTCTGCGGGCTGAGGGCGTATCTTATCGCTGAGGGCGTATATCAGCACCCCTTTCAGTCACAGAGTCGCCACGAACCCCCAGGCTTTGTTAGGGGTAGGTTAATATTAAGCCCAGCTTCGCTACCCCCGCCCAGCTTCGCGGGGGTGGGACGCCTAGAAGTCGTGCAGTATTGCGTCGTCCAAAATTGGTTTTGTAAGCTAGCCCAGCCTGATATTGTACGGTCGTTATAATGTACCTACACAACGATAATCGGAAGCCATGTGACCCATGTGACTTGAATTATTATGCTGTACTAATTTTGTTTATTTATTTATTTATTTAAGGAAAACGAGCAGCACATACAAAAAAAACAAAAATTCAAAAGATATAAACAGAAGGCTATTTCACGTCTAAGAAGAATATTAGATACATAAAGAGTGTGAACAAGCAAAGTAAACAGATATCCTACAACATAACAATTAACAAAATAGTTCGTTACATGCATAGCAAAATAAAATAATATTTTTTTGCCAAAAAAAATTTGAAAATAGTACTTAGTCGTAGAAATAAAATATTGATCAATGATAAATTAATAATATAATATAACTATTACTCGCATGCCAAGATAGAGTCATCCACATCATCCTCGCCGGATGTTGAAAAAAAGTCAGAGCTCAACCGCCGTCTCACAGAGTTAACGCTGGAGCAGAAGAGGTCCAGGAGGGCAATTCTCGCATTATATCGACTCGATAAACTGTAAAAATATCGAGTGATTGCTTCGAATCAAACAAGCCAATTCTCAGCATCTGCAATTCGATTTTTATCGAGTGCCTTTTTTCGATAAGTCGCTCGATAAGCAACGAGTGGTCCCGGGCACTCGTTCGCATTATCGAAGAGAGGGAAAGAAGATCGTAAGTATAATCTCTCTGTCGCTCACTTGTTTTCTGTTTGTGTTTCTGTTTTGTTTGATTTTGATTTCAGGTGAAAGATGGATGAGTTAGTGAGGGCTTTCGTTGTAGACTTGGTGGACGAAGCCGAACTTGCAGCAGATGTACCTATATGCCGTCGTCGTCGAGCTGAGTGCTCAGACCCATGGAACAAAAGTGAGACTCGAAGAATGAAGAAATATCGAAGAGTGCACGAGAATGCAATTTTTGGTGAAACTCGATATTTCTTCAAGGCTCGATATCTATCACCTGATAATTTATCCCGTGATACTGCGTATCACCTGATAAAATATCACGTGATACTGAGAATTGCCCTCCAGGGGGGCAATTCTTCGCCAAAATCTGCATTCTCGTGCACTCTTCGATATTTTCTTCATAGACAAATGTGCAAATGTGAAATGTTCAGCATTGTAAATCCCTAGGTAATTAAAAGTACCATGATCAATAGGCCTATTATTTTGTATGTAGGTACTCAACTTACCTTCTCACATTAGTATTTAATTCATCAAAGTTCCTTGGGAATCTTACCCATACATTAAATATTTGTGGTGCATTGAGGGCTTCCACTACCTTATGGATTGCTCTTGTCTTGAAGCTGAGGCTTGCGAAATATAGAGACTAGAACGTGAATTAAACAGTAGGTATTATAAGGCTGAATGTTTATGTGAGAAATAAATAAAATATGTTGGACAAATTCACACAGCAAGTAACAATAATTGCTTCAGGAAAACTAGTTTGTTTTCTTCATGTTATGTTACTTTTGTTTGTGTATTCATTTGTTTCTGTTGGAGCATGGGTTCCAACATCATAATGAGTTCTTGTGCTAAGTTTTTGAGACGGAATTGTTTCTTGAACTGAGTCTCACTTTTGTTCCATGGGTCTGAGCACTCAGCTCGACGACGGCGTATCGGTACATCTGCTGCAAGTTCGGCTTCGTCCACCAAGTCTACAACGAAAGCCCTCACTAACTCATCCATCTTTCAATATGTCTGATGATTGAGTGATTTTATTAAAAACTTGTATTGCAAATTGCGTTATTTTATCTTTCACCTGAAATCAAAAACAAACAAAACAGAAACACAAACAGAAAACAAGTGAGCGACAGAGAGATAATACTCACGATCTTCTTTCCCTCTCTTCGATAATGCGAACGAGTGCCCGGGACCACTCGTTGCTTATCGAGCAACTTATCGAAAAAAGGCCCTTGATAAAAATCGAATTGCAGTTGCTGAGAATAGGCTTGTTTGATTCGAAGCAATCACTCGATATTTTTATAGTTTATCGAGTCGATATTATTGCGAGAATTGCCCTCCAGGTCTATTTGCTTAGAGAGTGACTTAATTTGAGCACTAATTATTGGGCCGTACAATATTTTGTCGTACATTATGCCTCCCTAGCTGGTAGCTAAAGTAGCGACACCGATCTTCATTTTTTTAAATAATTTATTCCTACATGAATGTAATCTATGTTACTTGGTAAATATTACGAAATTACAATAAAATCTAGTATTTTCCTGAGTAAGTAGCGTCATCTACCGGAGAGTAGCATATGGTTTAGGTCTCCTTCGCGCATGGACCAAACAGCTGGTACCTATGTCAACGTCATGCCAACTCACTCAAACGTCTGTCTCGTGTCAAAACTCTTAAATGTCAATAGACATGCGCAAAACAGTACTCTGTAATGTCATGCCATATAGCATGACATTTCGTACCGCGTCATATGGCATGCTATCAGTACGCAGTACCCAAAACATGACCCGACGTCATGTCGCTCTATGCTATGTAAGTAATGCGAAAGGCCCGCTATTACTTTTAAGTGTAGGTACTGACTGAATGTTCTGTTCAGATGTAATGTAGGTTATATCAATTGACAGACCTTTCTTTATTATATTCTGTATGTTTATACCGTTAAACAAACAATTATTGCTTATTGCATTAGATATGTATGTAGGTAGGTATATTTTACGTACCTCGGGAAAAGGTCAATGGAATTTTTTCGTTTATTAAGTTAATCTGTATTAAAATACCTAGATTTTTGCTATAGGTTACATATTATATCTAAGTAATGTTAGTAAAACAAAGCAAGCAAGTTTTGATTTTATAAGACGGCCAAAGAAACGTAACCCTTATACAGAACGCAATACTGTATAGATTCTACTAAACGGCGCGGCGTGTGACAGAGAAAGAATCCAGTCCAGCCGACACCCCTCCTCGCTTGCACTCGAACCTTGCACTGACCGACGGACACCCGACCGAGCATTATCATTACGCGGCCGCGCCGATCGTAGAGCATGGCGCCGGCCATGCCATGTTTAGTGCCATGTGTCATGCTAAATTTTGTCGAGTAATACGTACGCGTACAGTACGCGGTCGTGCTATATTACGTGTAATGCATTACTCACAGTACCTACACATCTCTAAATGTCAAACTTATTCGATTAATGTTTGCACTTGCAGTTTGTGCCGTGCCGTGTCTTCTGATCTGATGATCTATTTCATGTTTGAAGAGAATGTATGTAGCGCTACGGTATAGTCTGCTTGTATAAAATGATGAAATGCTTTATTTCGATTGAAGATCAATAATAAACTCCCGTCATGGCGAGTCGCTACAAAGACGCAGCGGCGAAGCTGCAGCAAAACGTTCAAAAACATCTGCAGGATATGAAGGATCTCTCGTCTTCCGAGGACGAGGAGCCGTGCGAGGCCGGCGTGCTGGAGAGCACGTTCCGCAGCTACTGGCAGGGCGGCGGCGACGCGCACCTGCTCGACAGGACCAAGAACCTCCTGGAGGAGGCGCTCAGCGGCCGCGCCGTGGCGTGCCTCATCTGCATCAGCTCCATCAAGCGCGCGCACGCCGTGTGGAGCTGCGACCACTGCTACTCGCACTTCCACCTCCACTGCATACAGAAGTGGGGCAACGACTCCATCAACCTGCGCAGCATCGAGCCGCAGACGCCGATCAGCGTCCACCGGCCGCTCAAGATCGAGTGGTGCTGTCCCAAGTGCCGTCACTCGTACAGCAAGGAGGAGATCCCTCGCAAGTACCGCTGCTGCTGCAGCAAGACCGACAACCCGCCCGAGCACCCCTGGCTGCTGCCCCACACCTGTGGGGAGGTGTGCGAGAAAAGACTCTCCACGGAAGACAACTGCAAGCACAAGTGTTTACTGTTGTGCCACCCGGGGCCGTGCCCACCATGCCCTCAAACTGTCAATGGAATATGCTACTGTGAAAATGAACGGAAGAAAGTCAGATGCAGTGCAGCGAAGTGGTCCTGTGGCCATCAATGTAAGAAAACTTTACTTTGTCGGACGCACAAGTGTGAGCAGATCTGCCACGAGGGAGAGTGTCCACCGTGCACCCACACCAGCGTCCAGCCATGCCAGTGTGGAGCTAAGAAGACCAAGAGACTCTGCGAGGACACTATTTGGCACTGCAAAAAACCTTGCAATAAACCATTCTCATGTGGCTTCCATAAGTGTGAAAGAGTCTGCCATTCTGGCAGCTGTGAGGAGTGTCCCAATTCAGGTATGAAGTCCTGTCCCTGCGGAGCAAACCAAAGATATGTGCAATGTCCTGACACCATGGAGACCTGTCTCGGGACCTGTGGGAAGCAGCATGAGGGTTGTGAACATAGCTGCCCAGAGAAGTGCCACAAAGGAGCCTGCCCTCCGTGCCAAGTCATGATTCAGAAGAAGTGTCACTGTGGCTCACACACACGCTCCTTGCCTTGCAACAAGGAGTATAAGTGTGACACCAAGTGCAGAGGGACCAGGCCCTGCGGAAAGCATGGATGCTCCAGGAAATGCTGCAATGGAAACTGCCCTCCATGTGAAAAGACATGTGATAAGCCCCTGCAGTGCGGCCGCCACAAGTGCCCCACCATCTGCCACCGCGGGCCTTGCTATCCGTGCCCCATGTTATCCAAAGTAACCTGCAAGTGCAAGGAAACCTTCATCACAGTCCCATGTGGGAGAGAGCGCTTCACAAAGCCACCAAAATGCAATCTCCATTGTAATGTAAAGTACAAGTGTGGACATCTTGTGGAAAATAAGCATCCCTGCCATTTCGGAGACTGTCCTCCTTGCAAAGCGATCTGCTACAAAGCATTCCCAAATTGCAGTCATGAGTGCAAAGCCATTTGTCATGAATATAAAGCTGTAGTCTTCAAGCAGATTGAGAAACCTGCTACTCCCTGGGATATACAACCGCCAAAAACTAAGATCATGACCTTGGAATGTCCTCCCTGTAACTCGCCCGTCTCTGTGGTCTGCTTCGGCGAGCATGAGACCGACAGCCAGCCGTGCCACGCGGCGGTGCGGCGCCCCTGCGGACGGCCGTGCCGGAAGCCTCTGGCCTGCGGAAACCACAAGTGTACTCAACTCTGCCATCTGAGCAGCCCCGATTCTAACTACCCAAATGTTCCATCCAGCTGCAAGCCTTGCAATAGAGAATGCACTAAGCTCCGTCCCACGAAGTGCTCGCACAAGTGTGCGCGGCGCGCGTGCCACCCTGGCGCGTGCCCGCCGTGCGGCGTGCTGGAGCGCGTGCCGTGCCACTGCGCTGTCACCGAGCTCTACCTCATGTGCACGGAGTACTGCGACGCTACCGAGGACATGTTGTCGTGCAAGCAGCAGTGCCCCCGCAACCTAGCGTGCGGACACCGCTGCAAGAACACCTGCCACTCGGGACCCTGCGGCGAACAGGTCTGCACCAAAAAAACAAAGATACACTGCTTTTGCGGCAACTTGAAGAAGGAAGCGCCTTGCAATACCGTCAGAAGTGGCGAAGCCAAGGTCACGTGCGATGACACCTGCGAAGCTAAGAAAGCTGCGGCAAAGCTAGAGAAAGAGAAGGAACAACAGAGGCTGAAGCAGCTAGAGGAGGAGAGGAACAGACGTGAGCTGGCCGAGTATGAGTGGAAGCTCAGTGGAAAGAAGAAGAAGTACAAGGAAAAGAAGGTTGTGGCAGATACGCAGCAGAAGAGTAGGCTGCAGGAATACTGGATGGCAATATTGCCCATTTTGGTTATGATGATTGCAATGGTTTACTATTTATCTATTATTAATTGATTTTTATACACTACAATAAATGTTAAAGTGATTAGAATTAGTAATTTATTGCTCAGTTTTTGATAGATTACTTGTCCGGTACAACTAGTCGACAACTGGTACCTATATAGTAGAACATGTGTAACGAAGCTGCATACTCGTTAGGATTGATTGTTTGCCAGACATATTAGATGTGAATTACCTCATTACTCATTAGGTACTTATTTATTGTCTTACCCATTGTCTGACCAGCTAGCATGCACTGGTCTACCTATCATTTCCAGTATATAGTTACCAAATAATTGATTATTAACCAAACAATGTGACAGTAAGTTATCTTATGTAAAATAATACTGGCAGAACCTGTGAGGTATATGTGTGATTTGTATTTAAATATTAGTGTAGGTACGTCCTCTTTTTAAGGATGGTAAATAATTTATATACCTAATCACTTACTGACACCTAGTTTCACAAGCTAAGGTACATTATCTATGGACATCAGTGGCTTCAGCCACATTGTACCTATAATAATTATAAATTCGAATCTTAATTTTTGTTTTATTTCTAGTAGGTACATTTCTGTTCTGCTTGGAAAACTAAATTCCTGATTCCACCACCCACAGCAACACCACACTTGTAGAAGGTAGCAGATAGGAACCTATTCCTATCTGCTACCTGTCCCTATCCTGTCCCTATCCACCGCACACTTGCTGGTCCTAACCAGCAAGTGTGCGGTGGATACGGACGCAAACAGGGGCATCTTAAGCAAGGGAACGGTTGCGCATTGGCCTAGGCCCTAGGGCAACAGCTTTATTGTTTTTATGGAAATAAAGCATTTTTGAGTTTGAGTTTCAGCTCGCCCCAGCTGAGAGGCCAGGCAGGCAGGGACCGACCATCCATACCGTCGGCAGCGACGACGTTCTGGGCGCCCATCATCATCAGCGTGGCGGGGCGTGGCGGTGAATGCATGGCATTTGTTTGAAATGACGACCGACGACGCCGCCGTCATTGCGTGTTTATGCCTCATGTAAAACGAAGAGCAATCTCCACGATAGTTTGTTTGAGATTAATATACCTTGAGTTATGCTTCTTTTAGGCACTTAGATAACTATCGCAATTTGTAGAGATATTTCACTATGAAAAAAAAAGACGTGTGGCACTCGGGGACTGCCGCGGTAAAGCTATTGCATAGATTTTTTTATCAACTTATGCAATTATAACCAATGCCACCTAGAGGCGAGTTGCTGAACTAAGAGACAAGCATGATATTTCAAAAAGTCATTAAAAGTTCTGCTATTCATCAATAGATGGCAAAACTAAAAAGTATCACCGCTGTGCCGGTCGGAGTGGGGGGTGTTAGGTTATTTTCGTTACGGAATTTCTGGATTCGGTCTCCACGCTCAAGGTCCGCGATAGCTTCTGCTATGCAATAGCTTAAAAAATATTATAGATATGTAGTTAAATAAACGGTTTACGGGATTCCGTTTAGCTAGCGCAGCGTGAAGCAGCGGTTCAATATCTTTCCATTATTCAAGTCTGCTAAGATTTTTCATAAGGATCGATCGCAACAAAGTCAATAATTGGACGACCTCTGTGGCGCATCGGGCAAAGGTCCGCCTGCGACGCAGGAGGTTGCGGGTTCGATACAAAACACACACAAATGTTAGTACGTTTGTAAAAAAAATATTATCTATAATAAGTTAGTGTATTGTAATAAGTTTATCAGATAACTAGTACCCATAACAAAAGCTCTGCTTTGCTTGATGCTACATAATGTGGTGTGAATTGTCCAGCATTATTTATTTAACTATCTGCCTACCTACCTAAATTATACAGTCTTATTTATATTTATATTTATTTTTTTTAAACATCAAGATATAGGTAACATAACAGGACTTAGCCTAAACCGTTACATCTGTCATATAATAAAAACAGAAAAGAACAATACTTTCACATTCCTAATGTAATGAGTGCGATGCCGATTTATAGTTAATAATAATAATAATAATCGTTTATTTTCAGATAACATAGGATCCATGGATAGCGTATTAAAATATTGTGCAATTTTCTTATTTTCATAAATTATTTACGTGATTTATAGTAATATGTTTCTTCAGTGTTTATCTATTCGTGTTTGTGCAAGATTACAAGAACTGAAGATGCAATAATAACACGATAATTTTGCAGAAAATCTAGGATAATCCTATCTTACGGATCTGGCAGCACTGATGTGGTCTGTGATTTTACAAGAAGTTGAGTTTGTTGTTTGTTTTATTTTGGTTTGGTTTTTTGTCCCGATTTTTCAAAAAGAAAGAAACTCAATTACTTTGCTTAATTTGCTAAATAAAACAATATCCCACACACATCACATTGCTAAAAACAGCAAGAATAACAAACCTATCGTAAGGTTATCAACTCAGAAAAGGGTGATAAGCTTAGATAGGTAAAAAGTTTACCGCTAAGTACCCCGGAGAGGGGGATGAGTCATAGTCCAGTATCATGCTGCAAGCGATAGGTAAGTCGGTCAGGTCAGCAGGCAGGCAACATGCCGCGCGTAGCGACGTACGTGTTCTTTGACACGGAGACCACGGGGCTGCCCGCGCATGAGATAAACAAGACGCGCATCACCGAGCTGTGCCTTTTGGCCGTGAAGCGCGACCATCTGGTCTGCCCGCCCCCCGCGCCGCCGCGGGTGCAGCACAAGCTGACCCTGTGCCTCTATCCACGGAAACTAGTGTCGGAGGAAGCAGGGCGCCTCACCGGCCTGTCCAACGAGCTTCTAGAACACGAACCCGTGTTCGACCTCGAAGTGTACCGCCTCCTCAACTCGTTCCTGGCCGTGCTGACCGCGCCTGTGTGTCTCGTCGCGCACAATGGACTAGGCTTCGACTATCCCATCCTACGGAATCACTTGCTGAAGCTAGCGGTTGGGTTTGCTGATGATTTACTGTGTGCTGATAGCTTCCATGGATTTTATGATATTCTGGAGAAGAGGAAACTGGTGTCAAAAGCAGAAATGCCAGCGACACAATGTGAAAAGTTCATACCACAATGTAATGCCCCTGCATCATCACCGAGTAGTAATATGTCATCACCAGCATCCAAAAAGCCTAAGCTATCAGATGAAGATGCTGTAGACTTGGCCTCCCCCTCCAAATCAGCTGAAGATGACTTCTACACAAACAATTTGTTTATGAAGGCTGTCAACGAAGCTACTCCAAAAAAGAACAAGTGTTTGAGAAATATCAAACCCAATCCTAAGCTGTGTCGCCGCATGCCGTGGATCAATGGCTTCAAACCAAAAGACTCGTATAAACTAGAAGACATCTACATGCGAGTGCTCGGCAAGAAGCCACTGGCAGATGCCCATCGAGCAGAGAATGACTGTGAGTTTGCTCTTGAGGTCTCCGCTGCACTGTCCACGGAGTTTGTAGAGTGGGTGGATGAGAACTGTGTTCTGTTCTCTGAGGTGAAGCCAATGACTATAGGGGTTAGACTGGGCTTCTAATTTAGATCGTTTTATGTTTTGTAAGATATCTGAAAGAGTTTATTGAACAAGTTACATTTAGCTTGATTTTACCTATATTTCTTTTTAAGTTTCTATTTATAATGGCTTTTGGCTTTTACATGCTTTTCCCTGCACATCCCACAGTGATAAACATATTATGTTAGTTTTACCCACAGTATATTATACTATATGATTATGTTAAAGTGATAGTTTGTGTTATAGTGATGGTTTAGGTGATTATGAATTTGATACCTACTGATAATATAGTAATGTACTACATATTTCATAATTCTCACAAAAATGTAATAGATTATTTGGCTGTTCATTGGTGTGCAAGGTTATTAGAGGTAGGTTAAGGTAGTTAAAATAATCAAATTATTTACATTCTTCAATAATTAGTATAATAGTTAATAGTAATAATATTGATCTCATTTATTACTTTTCTTTATTCTTTATTGCACAAAATAAAACATTATCGTAAAACATTTAAAAGAAAAATAATGGCAAAGGCGAGCTTAACCCTAATAAGAGTTCTTTTCCAGCAAACCTTATTGGGAGAGAGAGACAAAGATATAAAAGATATAAAAGTGACTTTTCAAAACAAAATTTAAAAGTACTTATTCGAAATTTACATACCTATCCTAAAATTATTTTGCATTTTTGTGTGAGGATCATGGCCCTAGCTTAAAACTAGAATAGAACAACATAATCAATAGATACATTTATATTTTATAACTCATCATGGTTTTATTTTAAGTACCTCCCTTAGCTGTAGTACTCATTGTAACTACTTATATTAATAATAGTAAAGTGCATAAAATACCACTGGATCATTCATAAGATTCATAATTTGGTATCTGGCGGGTTAGTGTGGCATTTAAGTGCAAATACAGTTTAATCTGCAGAAAAACTGTTATTTATGATAAAAACCAAACTACAACACTTGTAATATAGAGGTACAGTGATACTCACTTGAACTAGGTCCGTGAGCTTCACGGATCACTGCAATGTTCCACAACAAACTTTAAAAAGAATGCTGGACAATCCACACAAAATCATTTAGCCCCAAGCGAAATAGAGCTTGTTTTAGGGTACTAGATAAATGATGTACCTATCAGATCAGAGACGATTCAGAATCCAAGATAATTTATGTCAACAAAGACTACTAAGTTATCAAGTGAAAACTTTGTCATAACAATAACAAAAAACCACAAAATAATAGCAAGGTTATCACTAAAAACTAAAACAACGCTACTTCAACAACGCATAATGTCACATGTGTAGCGAAAAATAATTAAGATTTCGAAAACGAAAGAAGTTTAATTAAATGATGAGCTTTCAAATCCAAAAAACTGTTTTGAGCTTCTGTGCTTAGCTTAGATGATAGGTACCATTTTGGTTAAATATTTTCCAACAATGTTCGTTTTGTAACCTTTTTGTATACAAAAATTATACCTAGGTACCTATTACATTAGGTACATAGATAGATATGTTTTACATAGAAAACACCCCGAACTACAGATAGTACAATACAAACATCTTCCCAAAGCGAAATCGAACCTGCAACCTCCTGCGTCGCAGGCGGACCTTACCTTCGCTCACCGCGCTGCAGAAGTTCGTCACTTATAGAATGGTAGTTGGTAGGTACGCAGGACACCTGCATGAATACATAACTGTACCCCGCGGCTTTGCAAGCGTTGAACCTATGGAAACATTTAAAGGTGTTTTATATCCCACGGGAAATGATTTATAAGGTAATAAATATAGTTCCAAACTTTCGCATTTATATAATATTAGTGTGATACGCAACCGATAGTAGGTATCTTGTAAAACTTGGTGGCGAGGCGCGGCGGTCGTCTGACTTTCATGTCGGGCCGCCGCCGTATAAAGTTGATATGATGATATGCTGGTTAGAAGTGAAATTATCGAGGGGTTCAGAATTTGTATAAAATCAAGTTATCTCTAAGGTTGAACCCACAGGTCTGCTGAGCCTGACGGGCGTGCTGTGGGGCTGCTCCAACCCGTTCATCCGCGCCGGCACGCACGGGCTGCGCGACGTGCACGCCGCCACGTGGGCAGGCCAGGCCTGGGCAGAGGTCTCCTTCCTGCTCGGGAACTGGCGAGTACGTCCTCATAGTTATACCATTCAACAAAACGGGTGGATCTTATGGAAGAGGCAGTAAGGGTACCGTTGTTGTAACTATAGGAAAATTGTCGTATGAGACATGTATATCCCCATACACAACACAGGTTTAAAAAAAATACAGTTAGCAGGAAAATTAGCAGTTTATGAGCAGACACGGTCAAACTTTCGCATTTATAATATTAAGGTGAAAGTGTGATGTGTGATGTCCGATTAACTATTAAAAGACCACCAAGAACGTGATAATAATAATCGCTAACATTGCTATACGAGTGCCGTGTTATTTCCAGTACGTGGTGCCGTGGCTGGTTAACCAGAGCGGCTCGCTGCTGTACCTGTGGGGCGTGCAACGCGCGCCGCTGTCGCTGGCCGTGCCGCTGGCCAACGGGCTGGCCTTCGCGTGCACCGCGCTCGTGGGCGCGCTCAGTGGCCGCGAGGAACCGCTGCACAGAGGTCAGTGCCCTCCCACACTTCCTTTCTAGATCTAACAAAAACTTTCGACAGGTTACGGTTAACACTTGAATTAGCAGCTTTTTATATCGGCTTGCTATAGGACACACAGACTCGTGTTCATATTACGAGACTACCTGTAAAATAGGACCGGTAGAAGGCTTTCTCTTGTCAAAGAGAGAACCCTCTAGTGGGAGTCGCTCCACCTCTCCTAGCCGGAGTCCCTCAAGGTTCCACCCTCGAGCCGCTCCTCTTTACGCTGTACACCAGTGACTATCACACAACACAATGCTATAATTGATATCAGTTCTACTGAGTTTCAGTACCAGTCGGTACCATATTTTTAATTTACTAGATCGAAGGCACGGTTCAGATCAGAAACATGCATAAACGGAGGTTTCTCTGGCGTATACCTGCGCAAGTAGAAGATGAAGAAGTATGACTGACATAACATTACTTTAATTTAATGAGTTTTGTATTGTTTGCAGGTTCGATTCTCGGCATAGCGCTGATAGTGGCCGGCATAGCACTATGTTGCCTCGACAAGACCAGCTGACCAGCAGTGTCTTGTAAGTTAGTTTATTTATACTGATAGCAATGTCTGGGGTTTTGGTATTGTTAATAGGGTATATGCATGTGATTTCAAAATGGCTAAAAAAATATATACGTATTCTCTATTGATATAGAAACATATCTACATATTTATTTTTGCATTTTGAGATGTTTTTATTGTAGAATTTAACCATTGAAAAATTGATATTTTAAATCTCAATCGCAAAATTTCAAAACGCTACGCCATTGACTAGAGCGGTCCGAGGTCGTCACCAAAGGTTTTAATCAAGTGTGTACGTCGACGTCACATAAACATGGCGCCAATATGGCAGCGTTTTTATCACCCGAAAATGATTGTAGTTTTGATTTGTTTTTTTTACCTTGTTAATGCGAAATTCAGTGAGCGTCTTATCATTCCTCGGTTAAATAATGACCTAAAGAATCGATTAAAACAATAAAAAAAATCGATGCATATACCCTATTATAATAGGTTCAAGTTGCGATGAATATGTAATGATCATATAAATTCCCACTGCTGGCAAAATGAAATAAGAGAGCAGAGTATTACATGTTGCATTTATACTAACAATGTTGAGTTTTATATACGTATTAATGTATATTTTCATCACGGGATAATTCAATATTTCAGCAAGCTGCGTCGAATATTGGGAAACAAAAAATGTTACAAATCAAAGAAATAATAAAATCATGGTAAATATCCCCTATTAATGACTTTAGTGTATGACTATCGTAGGTTAAAAGGTTTATTGTTGGTTGTTAGAATTTCACAATAAGTAATTAAAAGAACAATTACCATAAAAGATTCAATTTTATTTCAAAAAATCCTTTACATCAGTTGCAACTATTCTCGATCGAGACTCGAGTCTAGAATGTTACATCATCGTGTATAAAATATACCATTTCTTACCAAAATATTTATAAACCAGGCCCTGACAAAAATAGAAGCAGCAATCTTCAAGTATTTGCTAAAGTACCTCGATTAATTATAAATCTAAATAGGATTGTTCATCAATAGTTAATTTACAATGTAATTGATAATGTTGTTGTAATTATTATTTTCCAAATGTTCTCTTAGGCCTGCTAATGTCAAAATTCATGTGATGCGACATTTTTACTAACATAAATGATAAAAATACTAACATAAAATATAATGTGTAGGTACTTACCTAATAATTATGCATTAGCTAAAAAAAAACGTAACTGCGCAACAATAAATTAAAATAATTTAAATATAAACACAACAGGTAGGCACTAGGTACTATGGACGTATGCAAATTTAAATTGTATGCATCCATGCTATATCGGTAGTCTAGGCAGCTACTCCTAACATAAAAATAATTTCGATTCGCAATCGTTATCAAACTGATATTGTAGAATATCTTTAAATACTACATGTATGTAAGTATTCAAGATTATCATAATTTTTATTTACAATATTATATACCTTTTTCATGTGACGATATATTATATTATATAGACATGACTAGATTCTTATTGCGGTCAATATTAGGTACTGACATATTTCTAATCGACTAATATTTTTTTATATTTATAGGCGTATATGAATAAGTACATTAGCGACATTAGTTATCGCAGTGGCGAAGATCGTATGAGCCAGTCAATTACGGAATGTCATTCGTAGATCAGAAAAGGAAGATAGGTACCTATTTAAGTTTGAGTTTGAGAGTCTAGTCAGAGACTCAATTTTGAGTTTGCAAAATATCAAAACGGAAGTTTTTCAGAATGAAACAGTTTACTACCGCTTAGGTAGGTAGTTTCCTTGTCAAAGAATTACTACGAAAAGTAGTTTTCTCAGTATCCGGTAGAGGCGCTTATTATGTTAAAAAGCTTCGTTCTTAGCGACTATGAGCATTAGTTTCTTAATGGATATTTAATTCCGACCTTCGACGGCTTCGACACACGATTTCTAGTTTATTTTTTTAAGAAATGAGTAATTACATCTATAAGTCGGCCCTGTATTGACATTACCGTTCGTGACTGGCATCAAAATGAAGCCTGAATGAAGGTTCTATTAGAACTAGCCTTAAGCTCTGTCTGTACCAATGCCTGCTATTCCATCCATCGTTTGTACAATGTGAGTGCGCAGTTGCCATTGGTTGATCCATGTACTGAGGTATATGAACTACTGCATCCGTATGAGCTGCACGGCCGCGGTGAGTAGGTCGAGCGAGGCCTGCAGGCGCGCCTCGTGCGCGACCAGCCGGCGGCGCTCGGCCAGCAGCGCGCGCGCGCGGTCCGACTCGTGCGAGGCGGCGCGCGTCACGTGCGCGCACTCCACGCGTAGCGCCGTGTTGCCGCGGTGCAGCGCGCCCGTCTCTTTCTTACGCGCTGGAACAAACAAACTTAGAGTTAAGCTACAACCACACTATTGGCACAGCCTACCTATATTCAATCACAGTCGTTCGACGAAGGCGTTTCGACATGGTTCTGACAGGGCCATCAGCCTACCTGGCTGTGCTATTGCGGTGTGTTGTGTGGTGTGGTGACGCGTTCAATGATCTCAGTTTCATTAATAATGGTTGGAAACATGGATGTAATTTTTGCTTTTATTTCTAAGGTTAGGAACACATTATACATACGATACCGTGTGTTGCGTCGCGGTAGCCATTGCCTGCTGCTATCAGCCTCACTTGTTGATGTCGTCAGACTAACCCCACTAGCCCGCCTGTTGGACAAATATTTTCTTCCCACATTCGTCTCGGTTCAACCCTAACCTAGCAGAAGTCTATCTCTATCAGAATCCAAGAACCGTTACTTGCTACATCCAAACTGTAGACTTACCTATCTCGTATTCCCTGTATTCCTTAATGAAGTGGTCCACGAGGTCCGCGGCGGAGGGCGCGGGCGCGGGCGCGTGCTGCGAGCCCGCGTCCCGCCTGCCCCCCGCCCCCCCGCAGCTCGCCGACGTGCGCGGCTCGTCCATGGACGTCGCCTGGCACGATGACTCTACACTAGTGACTTGGTCGGTTCTTAGAGAAATTATCTTCGATATATCTGGGATTTTTATCCTAGGAAGCTCTTTCGGATCTATTTTGGCCTTTTTAATATTCTCGCTGTCGAAGCCGGGGTTCAGATCCCGCTTCCTGGATTCTTTCCCGCTGAACAGCTTGACGCTGCGGTCCGCCATTTCGGATAGTCGATTTAATTCTGAGAAGTTCTTCTCTGCCAGTATCCGTATGTCGGACCGTGCGTCGAGCTCGGAGTCCAGCCGCCGCTTGATGCGGTCGTTGTTGTCCAGCACGGCGCGGCTGATGGCGCTCAGCATCTGCAGCTGGCCGTCGGGGTCGAAGGCTTCCGCCGCGCGAGTCTCTCCGTCCCTTCGATCTCTTTCATGCAGTATTTCTTGCCATGTCTTCTCGTATTCTGGAAGTGATAAAGTGTCTATTAAATCTATGTGATAAGATGGTACTCTACTCTGTCTTGGCAGGTTGAGGTGACGACACGTTGAGAGATAAAACGGAATGGATTAACAGTCACTTAATGTATGTTTTTTTTTATATCGCAGCTTAAAAAAAGCCAAATCGCAGCTTCAAAAGAAGCAAAATCGCAGGACGCGGAAAAGCTTCGGACAAGCCGAATCGCGGCGGCCAAATCGCGGCAGTGTGCGTCAACGTTTGCGTTTTAGTACAAAATGTTCTGCAAGCAAATATCGCAAAATCGCGCGTCACAGGACACGCGCTTAAAAATTTGCGTTGATGCGAGTAGGGCTTAAGATAGTTTTAGAATCTAGGAAATAGCCTCACCTGCTTTATACCTCTGTGAAACCTGCATGAGACTGAACTGTGCGAGGAACTGACTCTTGTCTTCAGTGGTCCACGGGATGTTCGCGGTGGTGCCCACGCGGGGGGCCACGGCCTCCTCGCAGGTCGCCTGGTCGCTAGCAGCCCCCTCGCAGGCGACCCTGTCGCTAGCGGCCAGGTACGCGGAGGCCACCGCGTCGAACCGGAGCGTGCGCTCGTGTCGATCCAGCTGCTTCTCTAAAACATTTGAAAAGTCATTTCTTTGCATTATCATGTTGGTGTCTCTTCTTGCGTTTCGCTCGATACATTTTCAGTATCGTGGCTTTATAGCGGTCCTGTAATGATCTTACCTCTAAAAACTTCCTTGGTCGCCAGATTAAAGCCAGCTAGAAAGTCAGCCTTCGCGTCATCGTTGCGGTGCGGTCCGTAGCGGTCGAGGATGGCGCGGTACTCCTGCAGCTCGTCGTCGGAGTCTCCGCTGTCGCTGGCGCCGCTGTCCGCCCCCTGCGCAACCCGCGTGCGCGACATCTCCCGGAGTATCTCCTCGTGCATGTTCGCAGGGGTTATCACGTTGACGGGAGGTTTAGCCGCTATCACCTTTTTAACCGGATCTGTTTCGACTTTGGGGACATCTTTGTTCGTGTTCGTGAGGTACTTGAGTCGACGTAGTCGCTTTTTCTGTTCGTAAATGTCTAGTGTGCTGATTTCATCTAAAGCTTTAGGACTAGTGCAAATTTTTGGCCTTAAACTTGTGATTAGAATCTTTGGTTGTTTCGCGTCTACCTGGCATGTTATTAACATTTTTTCTGTCTTCGTCTCCTTTTGTTTTGGTATTTCTATCTGTTGCGTTGGTAGTTTTGCTTCAATCACAGCGTAATTATTATTGTCGGACCTAGTTACAGCTACAGGCACTTGAAACACCACTTGCGAACTTATAATCACTTTTTGGTTCGTTTGGAATACTACCTCTGTCTCATTGTTGTTATTGGACAGAGTTTGTAAAACGTTATTGCTAGATTTCACGTGTATTTCGCGGTGAGATATTATTTGTGGGTTTGCAATGTTTGCTGTGTTGGTTGCAACGTAATTGTTATTACTAATGTTCGCTTCTGTGGTTATGTTTTCGTTAGAACTCACTCTCATTTTGGTGGAATCTGTTGTCTGGCATATATTCTTCAATGGGTTCTTTAGCATCATGAAATTACTAGCAAATTGAACATTACTTAAAACCACGTATGGTTGCAGAAGACAGTTTTTGCGTACCGCTGGTGTGTCTGTTCCAACATCAGCTTTGAGTTTGTTCTTTGAGTCAGGGTCCGCCTGCCTGTCTTTGGCCTTCCTGCAGTCTTCCTGAGTTACTTGCGACTTCTCCTTCACGAATATCTTATTTCCGTAAATTTGATTCTCTGTGATCAGATTTTCGAAATCGTTTTCATCACAATTGTCTTGATGTAACTTTTTCAAAGCAACTACTTTGGATGAAGTGTCGGCGGTCACTTCATTACTTTTGCTTTGACCTAACAATCGTGAAGGAGCTTGCAAGTTTTTTGACCCGAAATTAGTTCTTTGGAGCAAAACTTGCGGGTTTGGCTGAACGGTCACTACCATTTTAGAATTTTGAATATTTTGGTTAACAATTAAGTTTTTCTGTTCGCCCCCGTCAGGAGGCTTTTGGGAAAAATTCTGCTTCGGTCTGTAGTCACCAAATGCTTGTCTTATGATTGCGGGAGGGGGAGGCAGAGCGTTCGATTTAGGTTCCACCGTATTTCGGATCGAGCGGACCTGATTAACAGTAAGTGGAATGGGCTTACTGGAGTCTCTTCTCGGAGCAAACAAGTTCCTTGCTACAGCTGGTGACTCTCCCGTGTGATGTTTCAACTTCTTCGCTTCAAGAGACAGATTGAGCAGGGGTGTCAGTATTTTAGTAGGTTTTGTATCTTTTGATTTAAACTTTGGCTTATTTAATAAAGTCCGTGAAACTGGTGGATCCGCCTGTTTCTTTTTCTTCACGTCTTTTTGAACAATCGGTTTCGGGACCCGAAACTGGCCATCACTCTTATTAATAGCTTCAGCTGCGTTTATAAGAGTAGTTATGTTGTTGTTGTTGTTGTTGTTGTTCAAAAGTAGATCGAAAGCTGATAAAGGTTCTTGTGGCTTAACCACAGGCGGTGACTTGACTGGCGGAGGTGGCATGGCTACAGGCGGTGGCTTAGCTGAAACTGGCGGCTTGGCAGTCGGAGTCGTGGTCATATTTTTGGCGCCGTCCCGGTCACTTGCTAATGGCTTTTCTTTTGTATTAGTCTCTTTAACAACCGTGGCTGGTTTGATAACTATATTGCTCTGAATCTCGAGTTTCGGCCTCTCTTTTTCTTTAGGGCACGCTGGGTTAAATAAAGGCTTTGTCACAGCGCTCTGAAAGACAGTGTCTACCGGAGCGGAGACGCACTTTATGTCTATCTTCGAGATCGGGATGCTGGTTTTCAGGCTGAACCTCTCGGGCTTCCGGAGCTCCATGGAGAGTGGCGTGCCCCCCGCAGGGCCCGAGGCGGGGGCAGGCGCCGGGGCGGGGATTATCACGGAGCCGCCTGAGCCCTGCGCCAGAGACGTGATGCTCATCTTTGATTCAATGACTTGCGTATCAATCAATTTGTCAGTCTTTAATGTAGGCGAAATGATTTTTAAAGCGAAATTATCTTCGAAATTGGTTTGGTTCGGAATATGAACTCCTATTCCTTCCTTCTCTTTTCCTTTTTCATAAGGTTCTTCCCCAAAAGTTTTCTCCAGTTTCACCTGCTCTCGACTGTCGGTGATCGTGAAAGGCTGGTCAGGATTGTGGGTTTCGGTTTGCATGGACATGGACTGGGAAGTCGGTGGTGGCGCGGGCGTGGCCATCATCGGCGCAGGCGCGGGCAGCACTGGCGTGGGCGCGGGCTGCATAGGCTGAGGCGCGGGCATCATGGGCGAGGGTGCAGGCATCATCGGCGCCGGCATCATAGGCACAGGAATCATGGGCATGGGCGTAAGTATTGTGGGTAGCGTATTATGAGGCATCATGGACGGGTGTAAGGGAATCATGGAAGTGGTCGCAGAAAACATGGGCGTAGTTGCAGAATACATCTGTGGGAGAGCTGGTATCATCGGTGCGGCCGAAGGGAACATGGACGTCGGCGCAGAATACATGCCCATGGGTGCCGACATTAAGGACGCGGCTGAAGAAAACATGGGCGTGGGTGCGGTCATCATGGACGTCGGTGTGGAGTATAGAGGCGTAGGTGCGGGCATCATGCTCGTCGATGCGGACAACATAGGCGTGGGTTCAGGCATCATGGACGTCGGTGTGGAAAATATTGGCGTGGGTAGCGTAGGGGGCATCGTAGACGTCGGTGTGGAGAACATAGGCGTGGTCTCGGGGAGTGAGAGGGGTGGTGGCGGAGGCATAGGCTCGAGTGGGGGCACAGGGTCGGGTGGGGGCACGGGCTCGAGCGGGGACACGGGGTCGGGCGGGGCCTGGCTGCTGGAGCTCACAAAGGGACGGAAGGCGGAGAACCCCGGAATGTTGTGCAGATAGCTGGAGTAGCTGGGCATCTCCTCGCTCGCCGACACGCTGGGACTCGGGTTGGGGATGGACGATGGGGATATGTTCGGTGGGTGGGGGATAGGCTTAGAGGGGAAGAAATGCCTCTCGAAGAGTTCCTCCGGTTTGAAGGCCTCTGGCTTCTGGATCACGGCAGGTTGCGGTTCCTCCGCGGACGGTGGCCGCTGACTGCCTGCAAGCAGACACATGTTAGCACCGCACAAGGATTATCCGGGGTTATTAGCAACGCACTGACACCGCGTAAACTACACCATGAACATACGTTAACATAGTTTCAGTGAATCACTAATAACCCTGTATTGCCTTTATGCTTAGGAAATGAGACAAAAATATTTGTATGTAAATGTTTTACATTCAAAGTTAGTTAATCGTATTAATAACAGAACGATCTAACCTAATAACTTAATCCACTGATTGTACCAACAAGTGGAAAATATGGTAAAACACGTAGCTATAGGTACTCAAACAGAAATACTTTGGTCAGCAAAAAATAAATGCATGCACTCAAAAATGCAAATAATTCGGTAGCCATCTAACCATGCACGAAATATTTCTGGACACGAAAGCGTAAGTGAGACGAAGCATGTGTGCAGCCTGCACGGAGAGCTGCTCTAGCTGGCCTTTAAGCAAACTGAATGCCCTCCCTATTGTTTTGTTTACCGCAAAGTTTACGTTACTCTATTCTATGTGGAAATCTGACCGCGCTCCAACCGGGAAGTTTACACAACTTTAATAAGTTACCAGCTGCTCTACGTGAGTTTAGTCTAACGATATTTAGGCAAAAATTATAATGCTACTATTTTTTCACTGACTCCAATGTTACAATTGTATAAGAATAATATTACAGCTTTATATTTGATATTTGTATACTTACCTAATTGAAATTTACTAATCTTTTTGTTATTTTGTATGGACCAATTTTTTTTTTGTCATGAGTCTGTAATTTAAAAAAAAATCAGTTCTGCATGTAAATTTGCTATATATTTTTGCACACCAAAGCTGGTAAGCCATCGCAATTTAAAATAAGCTACCAACTCGTATGGTATACTGCTTTGGGGGAACGCTGCAGATATTAACACCATATTTGTGCTGCAGAAGCGGGCTGTTCGTGCCATCTATAAAATGGGTCCCAAAGAATCCCTACGTGATAAATTCAAAGAAATAAATATAATGACAGTACCAAGTCAATATATTTATGAAAACTTGTTGTATACTCATAAAAATATCAATAGTTTCCCAAAAAATTGCGATATACATATTGTAAATACTAGAAATAAACATAAACTCGCTGTACCCACAACTAGGCTGCATAAAATTAATGTATCTTTTAAAGGGCAATGTATACGCTTCTACAACAAAACCCCTACTGAGCTGCAAAAATTATCAGTAAATAAATTCAAACAAATTGTCAAAACTTTATTATGCAAAAAGGCTTACTATAAAATATCAGATTATCTAGAGGATAAAAAAGCTTGGGACGGATTTTGCTCCAACTCGAAAAATAACAACTAACAGGCTAAAGGTTTCTTCGTCGTTTCTTTACTTTAGTCTACATACCGAAGCGATCGAAATCAAAAATACCACTTTATTTCCGTGTCAGTGTATTTTTTAATATGATTTGACCTTTTCTAAGTGTACATTTATTGTATTTATGGAAATAAAGCATTTTTGAGTTTGAGTTTGAGTAACCGTTGTCTGCAAATACATGATTTGATTGATTGATTCATTAGCTTATTGGTATGTCGAAACATTTTTATTGCAGGTAACGTAACGTCATGATCGACGGTATTTTGGACTAAATGCCTTCCTAAATGACTTTTTAAGCATGTAACTTTGTCTGTATTGTAATGCTAAAGGCTCTTACACATGGACTACACGTCTCAAATACACGGACGTCAATTTTTTTTCTGAGTGTCTACCGTTCATGGCATGCACCCGGTTCTACCCGGTTTTTTCAAGGTACCTATGTGTTGAACCGGTTCCAAAAGCATTAAACCCGGTTCATTTCAGGAATTCAAACCCATAATAAATTAGGAAAAATATGTCCGAAAAAGAATAGGTACCTTCTTTACTCGTCATACATAATAATGTATGACGACCACCGATATTTCGATATTTTAGACCTTCCTTAAAAAATAATTTTACTTTGTTAACAATAATAATCTTCCTAATATGGTTTTTGTTAAATTGTTAGGTTTTACGAATCCTTATATGAAAAATATGTGATTTAAGTTTTCCAATTGCTCATATCAGCCCACAGACCTCCACAGCTGGACATACGCTCCTCCATACATGCGACGAGGACGCCTCCATTCATCGACTCCCTGCGCCCGCTACACTGTCGTCGGTCCATCGATGGTCTCCGAAGCTCCCAACTCTTCGCATCGCGTTGCATCGCCGTCGCCACTCGAGAACCTTTACTCCTCAGCGGATATCAGTTCTGCGAGCTGATGTTTGTTTATATTTTCATTTTATTTAGGTATCGTATTTTACTTTTTACAAAACTTCTTACACACCTACTTACATACCTACATTTAAATACTCAGATTAGTTGTGCATCTAACTTATAAACTGTGAATATTTCTGGTAAGAGCAGCGGTGTCCTAAAATACTAAAATCTACAGTCGCTAACTCACGCAGGTTAGTATTATGCGTTAGTAAGCTTATGTGCGCGTTGGGTTGGGGCGCTTATGTAACGCGGAGCCGCGTTTATTTCATTGAGATATAGGCAAATATTGCTTCATATAAGAATAGACAAAACTCTTGTTTTTATGTTATTTTTGTAATTTATCCAATAAATATATTTTTTTAAATGACCAGTAATTCTGAAAGCCATGCCGGTGACTTCGGCTCCTATAAGTACGGATTTGCGCATTCCGGATTCTATCAAGATGAACAACTTCATAGGTCATACATATTACAATCATAGCTCCCTCCAAATCTCGCTGAGCGATGAGTGGAGACTTTCAGAAGACTTTATATCTCTACCTAACTTCTGCTCTCCGTACTTCAAGTTAAGTTTAATACCTGTAGGTATGCTGAGTGTGACCTGACATCGACTGTCAAACTGCTTTAATCTATTTTCTATGAAAGCTCCAAGCGGGAAGTTTATGTTATTATAATCTTATCGTGCTGTTACATATCCATAGAAAATAAATTAACGCCAACTTTGTTGTAAAAAGTATAGCAGTGCACACTCAGCCAGCATACGTACGTTTATTACGTATACCTACCTAAATCGTCACACGTTGTAATTTTTTAAAGTAATAAGCGGGTGCAGAATGTTATCGGGGATATAGAACTCAATAGGGTATATGCATGTGATTTCAAAATGGCTAAAAAAATATATAGGTATTTTCTATTGATATAGAAACATCTTCTTTAAACTGAACATATCTACATATTTATTTTAGCATTTTGAGATGTTTTTATTGTAGAATTTAACCATTGAAAAATTGATATTATAAATCTCAATCGCAAAATTTCAAAACGCTACACCATTGGCTAAAGAGGATGTGACATCACTGTTCACATTCTTTTTTTATTCTGCTTTCTGCAGCATGATTTGACACTATTCTGCTCACTTCACATTTCGTATTGTCGGTTATTTTCAGATTTTTCGGAAAACCTCTTTCCTGAGATGATCACTACTGAGGTCGTCACAAAAGGTTTTAATCGATTGTGAAGGTCGACGTCAAAAATAAACATGGCGCCAATATGGCAGCGTTTTTATCACCCGAAAATAATAGTAGTTTTGATTTGTTTTTTTTTACCTTGTTAAAAAATGACCTAAAGAATCGATTAAAACAATAAAAAAAATCGATTCATATACCCTACTATTTACATTCTTTCACGTTATGCTAGCCTAGTTCCATAGTTCAAAAGTACTAGGCGAACAGAAATTCATTGGAGATCAGCATTGGTAAGTCTGTTCCGCGGGGATGAACTTTGGTTTTGAATAGCAAACTTTAAAAAAAGTTTGTCCGTCTTTTTTCATAAGAAGGTATTCGTGTTCTTTCAAGTGTATTCTGACGTAAATAATATTCTCTTCATTACACATGCTCTGAAAGTAGGTCTAAAGTTTCCTGCGGAGCGGGATGAAAGTTACACTTTTCGTCCCTAGGAACGAAAAGTAATGACATGTACAAAACAAATGATAGCTGTCACTTCACTTTTCTCTTGAACCATGCATTCTACCTTTCTATTAGTTTCTATACAGTTACTCAACTTCAACTTCTTGTGAGATGGCTTTTGCGTCTGGTTTGACGCAATTCATACTAATTATTCATAATTAGAAAAAAAAATCTATCTATGTAGTGTATTGTATTAAGTATATCAGTTATCTAGTACCTACCCATAACACTAGCTCTGCTTAGCTTGGGGCTAGATAATGCTGTGTGAATTGTCCAGCATTTTTTTTAAGCTATTGCATAGCTTCTATCGCGGGCCTTGAGCGCGGGGACCGAATCCAGAAATTCCGTAACGCAAAAACCTCACGCTCCCCACTCCGCCGGGCAAGGTGTGGCTTGAAGGCCGTGCATCGTCTAACGTCGTTTCAGTTCGGCAGTCTTCGAAACGGCGTTGTGTGCGTGCGATTAGACGTATTGTACGATTCTACGAAACTCGCACGAATCGAGACGAGCTGCTCCGAAATCGGACGAATACATAAGCTAATAATGCTAATAATGTTTATGAGAAAGTATATGTATAGGTGTATAGGGTCACCACGCTCAAAAAGTGTAACTTGAATTAATATCAAAGAAAAAGCAATACGACGACCTCTGTGGCGCGGTGGGCGAAGGTCTGCCTGCGACGCAGGAGGTTGCGGGTTCCATTCCCGCCTCGGGACAAATTTGTGTACGATCTACAGAAATGTGTTCAGGGCGTTCTGGATGTTTTTCTATGTATAATAAAAAATATCTATCTATGTAGTGTATTGTATTATGTATATCAGTTATCTAGTACCCATAACACAAGCTCTGCTTAGCTTGGGGCTAGATAATGCTGTGTGAATTGTCCAGCATTATTTATTATTTATTTATTTATATTTATTAATACTGCATGAATAAAATAAATAAATAAAATTATATTTGCATAAGTTGATACAAAATGCTATGCAATAGCTTTACCGCGGCAGTCCCCGAGTGCCACACGTCTTTTTTTATAATTACAGCGTAATGTAAAATTGAAATAAATTAGAAGTAAAATACCATTTCTTTAAAATAACATAGATTTCGGCAAAATATTTACCGTTTTATAATGATAAAAATTAACCATGTCTATTCAGCCATGGTAGAATAACAAAAGCTACCATGGCTATATTCTGCCATCTCTAAGGAAGATTTTCTATGCCTAAGAAATAAAAGCGGAAATACGTCAATCCTATCTTCGTATGATTTTTCTAGTTGTACAATTTTGTGTGATTATTACAATAAGTTCGTTCAGACATTGATTTAACGCCTGATTTTATAAAAGAAGAGTAGCTAAAGTAGTAGTGGAAAACCTTTTACCACCTAAATCAAAATGATGGTACCTAAAATCGTACAACGATTTTATGAAATGTCGCGCTGAGAAAATAGTGAAATCGTTGGAGGAAAACGTTTTGTTAATAAGTATATTTTTACAAATTCTCCAAGACTTAGGTACAAACCTTCAACATTATGAAGCGTGCGTATTCTATGTTAAAGACAACATACAATGTACATTTAAAGGATTTCGAGAGACTAACATCGTTTCTCAAAACACAATGATGGATTTAACCAAAAAAATACAAGGTTTTCACTTCTCAAGAGGTACCTGGAAAAAACCTTTCACTATCTATAACTAATAATTGCTCTAATTTTACCATATACTTTAAATAAATATGTATCTCACCATTCTCACCTAAGTTGTTGATTTATGTAAAATTTTATGTATATTATTTATTTTACATAACTATTTTACATTCCTTGTATTCGTAATGAAAAGAACAGTGTTTACCTCGGGTCAAAGTAACATTTAGTCCCTCGAACTATTAGCGCCCCCGCTACGCTCGGGCGCCAAAACCCGTCTCGGGACTAAATCAGTTACTTTCATCCCTTGGGTAACAATCATCATGATCATCATCATCATCAGCCTATATTAGTCCACTGCTGGACATAGGCCTCCCCTAATGAGCGCCATAGCGCCCTAGTAATAATGTACTATTGAAATTTTGCTCTCGATATATTTTATTATGTAATAATTTCGGCACGGGCTGGTTTCGCAGCAACTTCAGCGGAGTCCAGAGGCACAGATCGGTCAGTATGGGAAACTCTGAAACTATAAGACATACGAAGATCTCTTCTTAGGAACCATGTCATTAATTTAAGTAACAAAAAAAACTGCATTCATACATTTGAAAAAAACTTGTAGGTACTCAGCTCGGGAATCGAACCCGTACCGGTACCTAAGTCAGTGGGACCTCACACGTCGACTACATCAGCACTCCCTCGTCCACAGCTGGACATGCCTCCCCCAAACGAGGTCTGTTTTGCCATCTTACATAACTAGATTGCACTCCCGCACGACGACGCTTGGCAACCTGATAGGTGTTCGTCTATATAGATTCTTAAATTCGATCTGTGAAAGACTGCAGGCAGATGCTGGATGCGGTGAGCTGAAGACAGGGCGCTATGGCGCTCATTAGGGGAGGCCTATGTCCAGCAGTGGACTGATATAGGCTTTACTTACACTACGACCTATAAATTGCGTATCTGATAACCTTTATGTTGTAGATGCCTACCTACCTCAACCTCAACAGCCTGTATTGGTCCACAGCTGGACGCAGGCCTCCCTCTGATAAGCACTTACGACACCCGCGGAAAGAGTTGGGGTGGTGCAAATTCTAAGCCAGCAGCACACAGCCTACCTACTACCTAATAACTGCCTGGTGCCTGCCTATAATCAATTAATAATGTAAGAAGTGATCAATCAGGTCCTAAATCATTAGGTAGTGATTTGATTTCTCACTTTTGTGGGGCTGATGTCGTTTTAAACTAGAATATGTTCATGATTAAATAACTGCGATTTCGACATTGATTAATTAAAAAGGGAAGATGAGGTACTAGTTTCTCGAAAATGGCAACCTCATATTGTGTAAAATTGTGTGCTCCCACCTCAGTCACCGTCGGACCGGGGCGGCACGGGCGGTCGTGATTCGCGTGAAATATTGTTGTCTCGGGCTCACTTCGGTCCTAGATACGTCTTTCCGTCTCTTTTCTTCTTTGTATTGCACAGGACTGGAAATATAACTGTGAGCGTATGTGTTTGCGTGTAGTTGTAACACATGCCAATTTTTGAGTAAGCGCTGGGAGAACGTAACCTATCTTCCCTTTTTAATTAATCAATGGATTTCGACTACCAAAATAAAAAGACAGTTGACACTTCCATCCTATATTAAAGTAGAGTAAAGTAATTATCAAACTACCTAAGTGTTAAGAGTTACAAAGAGGCGATGAGTTACATCAAGGCGTAGTTACGTAGAGGCGTAGTGTTGGAGTCCGGCAGCGTTACGTAGCGGGGCGTAGAGCTGAAGTCGCTTACGGACGGTGAGGGACGAATACTTAGACGTAGAGTTACGAAGTGCAGCGAGATATGTAGACGTGTTACGTAGAAGTGCAGAACTACGCCGAGGCGCTAAATAACGAAGAAACGCCGTGTTTCAGATTTCTTTCTTATTCTTGTTAAACGCGACGATTCACGTTGGAAACGTAGAGTTCCTACGCAGCGTTCGTGCGTATCCACGGTCTATAGGTCGGTCGGTATATAGGTCTACTGCGAAGGAGGCGCAGGCGCCTGCTTGCGTCGAGTAACGTAGACAGAGGCGACGCCTTGCGTAGAGGCGAAGAGTTACGTAGAGTAACGTAGAACTACGAAGAAGCGATCCCGAAGAAGAATCCTCCAATAAAGCCGACCGAGAAGCAGCCGTGGCGCACCAGCGCGGCCAGCGCGCGGTCCAGCTCCTGCTGCGCGTGCGCGAGCGCGTCGCGCACGCGCGCCCAGTGCACGCTCACGTAGCCTCGCTCCACGGCCGCGTGTAGCGCGAGCACGCTGCCGCCCAGCCCCCACGCCGCCGCGCGCCCCACGCGCGCCGCCGTCGCGCCGCACACCCAACCTGCGACACACTCGCGGCGTCAAGGGAACTCGGATCACCAGGGGTCGAACCTGGCGTCCGCTCCCCGCCGCTCCACTCGGTCTAGAAGGAGCGTTCTCCAGATATAATAAACATCCCGTCCAGCAGTAGAATTACGGAAAACCGCCCATCCTTTAATGACATTTGAAAGCCCGATAAATAACCTTCGTAATTTGCAATTTTATCGCGGAAGCCATTAATTAGTACGAAGAATTTGCGTGAAATGGTTTTCAATGCCATCAAAATTTGCAAATTTCAAATATAGGATGAGAGATTTTGCCGTTATCATTATCAGTGGTGCTGAGCGTGTCTAGATGTGAATGCACTAGCGCGTTCTCCATAGCGGTACTACTAGATACTATACATCCAGCCCAGCTGTGCGCCCCTATCGCCAATCCCAGAGGTCATTCAAAGGCCTTTCAAATGTCAGTATGGGTTGGGTGGTTTTAGCGTAATTCTAGAGCATTCCACAGACGCTGCCGCGCGTGTCCTCACTCGCCGTGCATCGTGCCGGACTCGACTCGCGCTTAAAACCACCCTGAACAAGCTCTACGTCAGCAAATTTTCGCTGACTGAGTATGGGTTATCTGGCTCGCCGCGATACGCTATACCTAGTTCTCGGCCAGTTCCGTTTTTCTCGCCTTTAAAACGGGCGGGGATCGAACCCGCACTATAGGTTATTTCCTTTCTAAAAGTTTCAATGCCTTAACGAGATGCCTGTTTGACCGACGGATTTTACGGCGGACATTTTAGAGGCGGGCCGCGTGGCGGAGACCGAACTTCTTCCAACCTAGATGCACTGTTGTAGCTTATTCTTAAAGGTAGAATATATTTATTCTGGACATGTAGGTACCCTATCTAGACGGTAACTGCTGGACAGAGGAGCCACCGAACTGATTGCTTTGTTAATTTGACTCTAGGACTCAGGATCACAAATCACGAAAGTCATTCAAAGGGCTTTCAAATGTCAGTATGGGATGGGTTCTTTTAGTGTAGTTCTACATCATTTCACAGATGCTGCGCTGTGGAATCCTGTGGTAATCGCTACAGAATAATACCTATAAAATAGTAGAGGGTACTTGTTTCTTCAGCAGGGAAAAGTGAACATCTCTTTCTTCGTCAAACTCGGAAGTTGGATATAAAACGATCAAAGCTTAGAATACCTAACTACCTGTCAATCTATTTATTTTTGTGAGGTTCTCAAAAGGATTCCACTCCTACTGAAAATAGCGTAGAGATGTACCTGATAAAGTTCCAAACACGAGATACTTATAAGTCTTGTCTCGCAGAGTCTCCACCGCCTTGTCTACGAAGGTGGCGCCGGAGCCCCAGGGCTTAAGGGGCCCGCCGCCCCCCAGGGGCCCCGGGGCCTCGCTCGGCAGGTTGCTGGGGATGGGCCTCGCCATGGGCCTCAGCGCCTCATGGCTCACGACTCCCCCTGGTAGTCGTAGGTCGCCTATTGGTTTACTATGTATTTGTTGTGAACTCTTGCTGTGACAGGTTTTCATTACGGGGTGACAATGGCAGGCTGTGGGACTGTTTTGTCTAGTTCAAAGAGAATACAATAACTTCATAAGAGTCTAGTTGTTTTTCATTGGATGGATGTGATTGTTTATGGTGTTTTAAAAAGTTAAGACGATTCTTGTTGTCTATGCTCGTTATGTTATTTCTATCCTATTAGGGTTGATAGTTTGTTAGCGCGAAATTCATAATTTTTGTGGGTTATTTTACATAACGGAAAGTAAGTCATTTGCCGCAACTTGATAACATTATTACGAGTCATGAACTATCAATCGTGCAATCTGAAGTAAGTTTTACCCGTGTGGGTAGAGCGCTTCTTCTGATAAATCCTGTGAGAAATCCTGCGAATATTTCTCAGGGGCCTAGATTAGATACAAAATTAGTTATGATTATTAACCGAAAAAATAGAATACTTCGTTTCAGAACTGCGTTAAATAGGTACCTACAGCTATCTGTTTCTTTAACTTGAAGCAATAGTGCCGTGCTAAATATCGATAGAATTTGTCGATGAACTGCTCAAACCTATAGTAAGCCTGAAACGTCACAGAACATCACAACTAACTACATGCGCTATCGAAGCTTTGGGGGAAGGTGAAACAAAAATAAAAGTAACTACACTCACGGCCGAGACGCGAACCAAGTCGGGTGACAGACATAGCACACCTTGCCCACCTGGGCAAGCCCACCTGCCCAGCTGGGCGGCTGTGTGCGTGGCCCGTCCGTCCGTCGGTTCGCACTCGCTCGCGAGACTAGCATGCACATAGAAGTAATTTCATTGAATTGTATTTTTCAATAAAACCATATTTTTCACTTGTTAGGTATTGTCCATATCATAACTAACTAAACATAATATTTACAGATCGGACACATCGACATCGACATCGACATCCGTCGCCATCCGCCTAAATGCTGCTCGACAAAATATTTGATAATATTGAACACCTATTAAAAGCTAAAATTAATAAAAACTATCTAAATTTAAAATATAAAGAGGTTTATTGTTATAAAAGTTCGTTCGAGTCGCTCGCGGGGTCAAAGAAACAATACTGCAAGGAAAAATAAGTCTTATCACAAATGCAGTAGAATCTATATTGCGAAGCTGATTGGCAACTCAGAGCCTGACGCTTGGTTGCGGCCCGCGAGCGTTACATTCTACTGTCGATGAGCCGCCCGCCTCTATCGATAGACCACCTCTAGTCGATGGAGTGTATCGATGGATGCGGGCGAGGCGCGTCCCTACGAACGCTAAATGTAAAAGTATCGCGAACATAAGCTGCTCCCGGCAGATCGCACTAACATACCATTTGATCGACGTCGACATTCGTAACGAGATGAGTTTCAACATTATTGGCGATATTATAAGCGTATTATTATGTCTTCGATCGTTTCGGCTTCCATCGGCGCGGCGCGTTAGTCTCCTTAAGTACATTTCTACTTTCAATCAGTTGAAAGTTTAGTCAAATGGTTGGTTACTTATTCTACATTGCATCTTACATTTAATAAAGGACAGAGTTCACTTCGTAAAGTACGTTATGATTCATGAATGTTCGCCGATGAATTCCAAAATGTCACAAAAACAGGAAGTACTTTATACATTACACGTAAAAAATGACAATCAATGGATTAAGTTAATCTTTCTATATGAGGTATACGAACTAAAGTAATGCTTACATTTTATATATTCAGTCTGAATATAAGGAGATATTATACAATTAAATTCGACTTCGAATTACAACATCTGCATACAAAACCATTTCGGGGAATTTTAGTTCAGATACAAAGTAATGTCGAACACAGCGGCCGCACAGCGCGGGCGGGTAACAAACAGGTTTAAACGTAATAAAACAACGAATAAGATTGCGAATAAACGTATCCTAGATTGCACATTACAAGTCTTCTAGCGAAACAAGTACAGTACCAGTTAAACAACGTCAAAAATATTTACATAAACATTTGGCTGTCAGTAAAAACATACGAAAACGTAATAATTGTAAAGTGTAGTCCGGGTCGGAGGCTCGGAGGTTAACGGCCGACCGGCTCATATTGCATCTAAGAAGGAAACATTGCGAGATTTGTAAGATAAACAAAGAGAAGCACTGCTGCCTTCTCGCATCGGACATCCAGTACCAGATGTCGCTACTTATAATATAATTCAGCAAAGACGCAACAGTTCCCGGGCGTGTGCGGGGGCGGGGGCGGGGGTGGGTCACGTGTCGCGCGTCTCCTCCGGGGCCTCACCTGCCTTGTGGTCCGCGGGGTCGGGGGGCGGGGGCGCGGGCGGCGTGGGGGCGGCGGCGGGGGAGGTGGCGACGGGCGGCGGCGCGGGGGCGGGCGGCGCGGGCGCGGGCGGGTCGGCGGGGCGCTCGTAGGCGGCGGGGTAGGGGCGGTAGGGGCGGTAGAGCAGCGGCGGCGGCAGCAGGGGCCGCGGCAGCGCGTACCCGGGCGGCGGCAGGAGGTGCGCGGGGTGCGCGGGGTGCAGCGCCGCCGCCATGGCGCGCTGCTCCTCGCGCAGCGCCTCCCGCGCACGCGACTCCTTCTCCCGCTGCAGACGCTCGCGCTCTCTTTGCTCTTTCTCTCGCTGCTCTCTTTCTCTTTCGCGCTCTCGTTCTCTGGAAACGTAAATCGATGATCAGAACTACTGAACTACCGGTAACTATATCATCTCTTCGTTAGTTTATACTGTTCAAACAGAAACTACGATTGAGAGGCGAACTGTCTACACATAAACAACATTCAGATTTCTGATTCAGTCACATAGTCTGAAATATGTCTGATCAAATGATCAGACATATTTCAGACTATGTGACTGTGGTATCTACCTGTGGACGACCCGCCTTTTCATTGTACCTTTATAGGGTAGCGCCTATAAAGGTACAATACTTTTAGAGGGTAGCGCAATAATCCACTTGGATCATTGACTTATGCCTTCAATCAATGAAGTCCCGCTATTTATATCTAAAGACCGGCCAACAAACTGGAAGACTATATTCAATCAACATAATCAATCAAACTGTAGGTGCCTATCGTCCACGATAGACACCGCTCCAAACTGGAAACACACTTGACAAGTTGCAAGTGCACCCTTAAGTGTCTTAATAAGAAGACTTTTATTATTAGAAAGAAAGAAATATATAAATTTTTATTATGAATGTGGTCACCTCTCTCTCTCCCTCTCGCGCTCCCTGTGCGCGGCGACCTCCTTCTCGTCGAGGAGCGCGTGCGCGTGCGCGTGCGCGTGGTGCGCGTGCAGCAGGCCCGGCGGGGGCAGCGCGGGGGGGCCCAGCGGGGGGTACAGCGCGTAGGGGGGCAGCCAGCTCACCCCCCCGCGGAACATGCGCTCCAGGTACATCTGCTCCTCGGCCGCTAGTCTGCAAGTACGAGCAGCCTGTGTCAACTATCATTACGGAACAACTCTCGCGACATCAAGTCAAACGACATCAAATAAAATAGTATGGGTCCCTCGTTCATAAGATCATACGAATTCTTTGATTTCTATTAAACAAATTTATAAATTTAATAAAAACAGAAAACACATTGGATTGGATTAAATAAACCTTACTTGACTTACAACTCTGAACTAAAAATTACAGATAAAAAAAATCAAAACAAATCTAAGTGAAAGGTAACTAAACTAATAGCTTAAAATGAGCTTGTATGGCTTAGACACTAGCGTACCAGCAATTAATAAATATAAGAAAAACTATTTTCTAACATTGGTAGTTTTACAGCTATCGTTCTACTTTTTTCGCAGTAAGCTAGAGGCAAGCTCTTATGTTTCAATTATTACGTCGACGACAGGGCACATACTGACAAAATGTTCGTTCCACCTGCGAGCCGCACTCGCCCTCCCATGCCGTACTAGGGGTCACGGGCTGTCAGTCTACAGACTTGTAGAGTTGAAGGCCAATCCGGATACCGATATATTCGCGGACGAGTAGAGAAGACCACGTTCGACACATTCATGGCCCACGACGGACATCTGCAGGTTCTGATTGACTACGACTGACTGGGCTAGGGACTCTGGACAGTCATCATCACCAGCCCGTTTACGTCCACTGCTGAACAAAGGCCTCCTCCAAAAGACGCCGCGAACAGCGCTCCTGAGCCGCCTCCATCCATCGACTCCCTGCGACCGCTACAATGCCATCCGTCCATCGAGTGTGAGGTCTTCCTACACTCCATTTCATTGCATCGCGGTCACCACTCGAGAACCTTTACTGTTGACTAGCGGCCTTTACCTTTATTTTGTAAGTCTAAAGAAATTTGACTCTACTCCTAAACGGTTATCGGTTCTGCGAGCTATATAGCCTGTCCATCGCCACTCTGGATAGTAAATGCGTTAATTGTAGTATACCTGTATTGTAGCGCGGCGCTGGAGTAGAGCGAGGGATGCGCGTAGGGTGAGTACTGCGGTTCCAGCAGGGGGAAGGGCGCCGCCGCCGGGTGCGACAGCCGACTGGAACAGAGGACGGAGCTGTTAGGTGGAACATGGCGGACAAACAACAACATTCACGGCAGCACGGCGCAACGGATCCACATTAATACCAGCTGGACAATCCACACAGGAATAACTAGCCCTAAACTATGCATTACTTGTGTTTGGGTTCAGGATAAGTGATATACTAATAAAAATGCAAGCAAGGGGATGGATTGTATCATGGCAAAGAATAAAGAATGTTTTATCGTCCCCAATATAATAAGATAATCTACAAGGTTACACAGATTGAAAGAAACCCAGGGAGTGTGCCTACAGTATGCGGGCAGAAAAACTAACCTTAATTATGTTACGTGAGTTTTTCAGCTTTTACATCTGCTGAACATACTGCCACTCATTGTATAACACATTAGCGGCCTTATACACGGAATGCATCTCCCAAATACACGGAAGGTAAGTTGCCGACGGCAAGGCTCAATTGCAGGCGACTGCAAGCAACGGCAGCCGTCGACTGCAGTTAACTGCAGTCGACGACTGTCGTCGCTTGTAGTTGACGCGTGAAGTTGCCTTGCAGTCCGTGTATATAAACCTAAACTCATTTAAATTAAAACAAGTAACAAAGCAAAATCTTACCTATCATCAGGTCTGTAGGGTTGGAATCCGCTGGTGGGCAGGTGGTGCGGCGAGGCGCGCTTGGCCGGCGCCGGCGGCTTGTCCTTGGCGTCCCGCTCGGCGCTGGCACTCGGCGTCGCCCGCTCGGAGCCTGGACACTCGCATCATCAGGCTCGGCTCGCAGCCGCACCCGGCCTTGGACCCACGCACTTGCACTCCACACAGAGGCGGTACACAACCAACCACAACGGTTCTCTTTCATACTTGACATAAACCCTCTTACTTATGAACAAACCTCTCTGAATTTAAGCTTTAGCTAAGAGTTGTTCGTTTTCTTTTGTTGACATAAAAGCAAATGAGAAACAACACTGCTTCGTCATTGCATAAAGTTTATGGATTTCAGAAGCAATAGGAGATTCCAAGATGTTTTCTGAAATGCTTTCAACAAACGCTGTCTTTGATGTTTACTGTGTGGAGTTAACAATTTGCGTGGATCCAAAGCTCTGAGAAAAGGTCACAAGAACACATTTGTGTCTCGCACTTATCACACTAATTATATAAGAAGTAACAGTAAATCAAACGATAACAAACTTAATCTTAGATATCTAAAATACTTCTGACATAATAGAAGTTTTTACACAGCTCGAGAAAATTTCTCTGGTTGACAAGAGCGATGCTTCAGATAACATTATCACTTTGGTCAATCATTACAATAAATCACGATTAAAACTATTTAGGTAAATAATAATCGATAATTGAGCGAAAAATCAAACTCATGGACAAATTCGGAACCCAACAAGTGCTCGTTGGAGAATTGGAAATAAGATCAGAAACAAAAATAAGTAAGGAGGAATCGTTGGAAGCTGTGAATGAATGACGAACCATGGCGACACTACTGTTTTCAGAAGAAAATAATTTGTTTACTGTTCCAAAACATAGACGGATGCCTGAATCCAGAGTAAGTTTAGCTTATTTATTTGTTAACTTTAACTTTAAACTGGTGTTCTTTTCTATGTAAACGTGCTTGGTTCTTGATTTAACGTCTTTTAACAGTCGCTGCACGGTTCCCCCATTCACCCACCCTCCCAGAGAGCAGTGCAAGGCGTCTACGTGACTCACCGTCCTTCCCGTCTGCGTTCTTGGCCAGCGTCCGCAGCGCCGCCGCGAAGGGCCCGCCCTTGTTGGCCGGCAGGTCCGTCCGCTTCGGGATCTTGTTCGCACTCACACCTACAACAACAGGCATACGGTTAACAACTACGTCACCGGTTACGCTGGGATCAGTTACATATTAGCCCTAGTCATTTGACACTATATCCTATACAAAGATGTTTTTTTAGCATAAAGCACCATTATAAATTTATCCAATTGTTCACAAGTGATTTTCAAACATAGAATGAAGTTTTTCCTAGACAAAGTTTGTTTTGACAGATAGAGGGGAAATACTTTATTTTGTGTTTGAAAATCACTTGTCAACAATTTGAGAAATTCATGGTGGTGCATTATGCCAGTGAATTATACTTCTTCCGATAGGGTAGCTATAGAGACATTGTACCTAACGATTTGAGGTCTTCAGAAAAAAAAGTTTAGTCATTTATTTTATACTTTTCGCATGCGTTGCAAGTAATGCCTGACTTGATTTCGACATTTCTGTGAGTGTCTGTAAAGCTCTATGCAATTTGCCCAAAGGAACCTAGTAGTAGCAAGCAATGGTCGAAGGATTTGAGTTGTATGTGGGATTCCGTGCCGTCTCGCCCTTATAAATAATAAATAAATAAATAATATTATAAACTTATATTAGCTAGGATCTACCATCCTACCTCTTTGTGACATGTCATCATCATTATCAGGCAGTGTGGGCACTGCTGCAATAAGTAGAGTCTATAACTCCCTTAATGAATAAAAAAAAAATGAATAGGTGTGAAGGCACGCTCCACAATAAGTTGAACGGTGACAGCAGGTGAACACAATCTATTATCCCCACATGTTCATACAAACCATCATTACCGTCAGTCGGGTCAAATTATTTACGTTTTTTTAGTGAACCGTGACGGAGGGAGGGCTTTGTTCGGCTTGTTCTATTCAAAGGGGTCTATCGGGTGATCTCTTGTTCCGCTACTATTCATACGAGACGCCCTCGGCCATACACCCTATAATTACGTTCACACTTAGTTAAATATGGGAAAAGTCAGTTGAACGTGTTCTGCTGACGTGCCGTTTGTATCGAGGGGTGGAAAGGTTGTTTGTTAAAAGACCAGATGTTTGTAAAATTACTGGTTTTTGTGGTTGAGCAGTTGTTTTGTTTGAATGTCTGACTCGGTAATACATAATATGTACGGCATATGCCAGTTTCATATGCAGGTCCTCAACTGAAGAGACAGACTTACTCACAAGTAAGACTTTTAAGTTAAGACGCGCTTTCTCAACTTTGTCATCTTATTATAAAACCTATATATCATTAGGATTGGATACGATCGGATCCAAAACGAGAGAACCGTTTTTTTAAGCTATTGCATAGCTTCTATCACGGGCCTTGATCGCGGGGACCGAATCCAGAAATTCCGTAACGAAAAAACCTCACGCTCCCCACTCCGACCGGAACAGCGGTGATACTTTTTAGTTTTGCCATCTATTGATGAATAGTAGAACTTTTAATGACATTTCGAAATATGACGTTTGTCTCTTTAGTTCAGCAACTCGCCTCTAGATGGCATTGCAATAGCTTTACTGCGGCAGTCCCCGAGTGCCACACGTCTTTTTTTTTTATTCGCGAAGAATTCTTGCTGTCCTGGTTTTTTTGTGGCCAGGGTCCAAGTCTAGCTCTTGTCGGTGCAGCGGTCTCTTTTATTTCTTTATATGACATGACAGCGACTTCCTCCTTGATCTGACTTACATAGTTAAGTCTTGATGTTTCCCTGCCTCGTCTTCCTTCTACTAAAATACTTTCTACTACAAAAAAGGAAACTTGTAACCTGTAATAATGCTATTTAACTGGAACTTAAAGTAGTTGTACTCCGCGCGAATAGAGTCCATCCAAAAGAGATTTCTACGTTACCTGCAGTATCGAGCTGGTATTTATTTGCCAGATTACGAGACTAGATGCCGCAAATTTCACTTTCTTCCCCTTCACAAACGCAGAGAAATGGCAGATTTGACTTACTTAATGAACATAGCAAACGGCACTGTTGATTGCCCGGAGCTCCTTGAGCAGATAGGACTGCGCACATGCACGGTTGCACTGAGAAATCCGAACACCCTTTACGTTCCTATAGTTAAGACCAATTATAGGCAGAATGCATTTGTTTATAGAGCGTCTTGCTTGTTTAATTCCTTAGTAAATCGAATCAGTGAGGTGGACATATTCAACACCAGTACAAGTAAGCTTAGACGCTTACTTAGTGATCTATTCTTTCAAGTGTAGCTAACTATGTACTACTTTAACGATAACCACTAACATTAAGTTACATATTTTACTCAATTCTTGTTGTATTTAAGTATTTTTCTATTCATTAAGTTTATGTTATTTCTAATAAGTCGTCAACTTAGTTTGTATTATACAATTTTTTAAGCATACCTATCAGCGGAAACTTGTAATTAGCCGTCAACAAACATGTACCTTCTGGTCTATCCAGGCATGTTCTATATTTTTATCTAAATATTTGTAACCTAGCTGTAAGTTTCTCCAAAAAATTGAAAATAAAATAAAATAAATAAATAAATAGATACGTAAAGTTTAATGACTATGCGTAGGATGTTAGATCAACTGATGCACACTTTCACACGCAAAATGATGATGATGAAACAGAACGAATGTAAACAACAGCGTCGAACACAGTGTCGGCCGCACTGTGGACACAGTGTAACGAGCGTGTGATAGGGGGCGTGTGCAGCGATGTCGGACAACAGTCAGGCCCGGCACGCTCCACTGAGCGGGGCTGGTGCCAGTAGGTGCGATAGGATGAACAGGCAGACGGATCGCATGGTAGTCAGTTGGTATATATGTCATGCACCGGTAGCCAAGAATTAGCAAGCTGAAGTGGGAGTGGCCGGATGTCGCCCAGTTCCACCCAGACAATAGTATGTAAGACCAGTTAAACTTAGTTATTCCTAAGATTGTATTAGTTGATAAGCGATAAACTTGCTAGTGGTTTCTATTTCACTTCTTCCGCTAGTGGACAAAAAATTGAAGTGAATTAGAGTCAATTGCACTTTATTTTTGTTTGATAGTAATAACTATTTATCAAGCTGTTTATATAGTAAAAATTTGACTTGTCTAAGTACTTATTTTGTAAGTCTAAAGAAATAAACGATTTGACTCTGACTCTGACTCTGAGTGGGCCTGCCATATCTCGGGAAGAAACGACAGCCGCTAGGGTAATCGTGTTCGTGAGTGGAGACCGCGACCAGCCTAGCCAGGTGTGATGACGACTTATGGAAGACTGCATGCAGATGCTGGATGCGACAAGTTGAAAACAGGGCGCTTATTAGGATAGGCATACATGTCTGATTAAATATAGGTTGATGATTTGGACAAGCGCGCTTTTTGTTGAAGCACGGACTTCAAAGAAACGGGAAATGTCGACGGGTGATTAACAAACCTACAGATAAATTAATCTGCATGCGCTTGTTTGTGCTATTAAATCTTCAAACATGGAAACATTCATGAGAATTCCATGAAGTACGTTATACGTAGATCCAGCGATATAAGATTTATCTTATTTCCCGGAGTTCCAGTTCCATTCGTGTCTGATTCGCGTAATACATAAATGATTTTCGTTTCCCCGAACCAGGGTCTCCGTACAAGCTTTGACTTCATAGAAATTATTGGACATTGTAAGCTATTCTGTTCTCTACGTATCATTGGTCAACTTCCTAACCGGCTCTCAAATGTATCCCAAAAAAAAATACAAGTTCAAGCCTGCTTTCCCCCTTTGACGAAATTTTCTTAAAATAGTCAATTCACGGAAAAAAATCCTTTTACTAGCTACTGCCTGCCTCCGAGAAATCCTACAAAGGACCAAGCAGGATATATATCCGTATATATATATATATATATATCCGATCCACATAGAGCTTCGAATATACATGTACTATTTTCAAACATGGTTGAATAGAGATTTGAGAAGGCGACTTTGTGCCAGTGTACCATTGTGGGCAGTCGTCGGCACCGGTCCTTAATAACTTAACGGCTGACAATTGACAAATCGGCGAGTTCCGCCGCCGCCGTGCGCCATTCGCGGGAAACCAGAACGAGGGTAGATTCATATCTGAACACAGTGCGTTGTAACAGCTACGTGATATTTTAGCTTTTTCAGTATACCAAGGCCAAAGCGACACGCATATTCAACTTTATGAACATATTATTTTTAAAAACTAAAGAGCCTAGCTCTTGTCGGTGCAATGATGCAATTTCCTCCACTTTTTAACCGACTTCAAATAAAAGGAGGAGGTTCTCAATTCGACTGGGTGATGCTATTATATATTCATGAAACTTTTTTTATATGAAAGCTGGTGCTTCCGTGTGATCCCATTTTAATTTGGTTCAGTTCTGACAATAGAAACCATGAAAAAACTTTCAAAATTGAAGTCGGTTTATAGTTTTTTAAAACAAAATTAATTATATCTTTCCATGATTTTTGTGATAATTGGTCATCTTTACTACAATCACTCACATAGTTACCACTTTATCAATATGTATCGAATAAAAAGTATCAATTGAAATGTGAAAGCCATGACAACAGGATCCGATCGCCGGCAGTCATTCACCCCCGGAGATACTTGTCTGCAGCAATTCGTTTAGTTGTTCCTCATTGAATCAGCTCCATGCTAATGTGCGGGGCACACTGCTCAGGGGTCAAGTGGCGGGCGAGTGCCTTGAGAGACCCTCGGGCTAATCTATATGACACACTTTGTACATTGCTCAGTTGTTGTGAGCAGTAAAGTCTTGAATATTTTCAAGCTTACGCTGAACACGGTACTATTCGTATGGACGAATTAGTTATTGGACGGGTAATTATCGCGGTTATCCACCTATTCTTCCCGATGTTTCAACAGGTTTACTAACTGTCGTGGTGTTACGGGATGACTTTGATTGTTTTTGTTTTGTTTCGTTTTTAATTAGGAATACTTGGTGTAGGAAGTCTTGGTGTTTGGTTTAGTCCTACCGGGCTAAGATGAAATTTGACGGATTAACACTCTGGCTTCCAAATCCTGAAAAAGCGGTGGATTTAGATACGATAAACGCTTCCTATCCCTATTTATCAAGCTGTTTATATGGTAAAAATTTACTCGTCTAAGTGCTTATTTTGTAAGTCTAAAGAAATAAACGATTTGACTCTGACTCTTCCATTTTCTGCAACAGAATAAGTCTGAAAGAGTTCAGACTTCAAGAATTGATTATTCCGTTTCAATTGTATTGTAGACTTCGATCAAGCTAATTGCCTTGATCGTGAATGGGAATTAATTTATGATCTAAAGTTCATATAACTACACAGACAATTGCTTTGCAGTCGACATGCAATCCATGTATTTGAGACGAGCTGTCCGTGTATAGTCGGCATCGTGCAATCCATGTATTTGAGACGAGCTGTCCGTGTATAGTCGGCATCGTGCAATCCATGTATTTGAGACGAGCTGTCCGTGTATAGTCGGCATCGTGCAATCCATGTATTTGAGACGTGCAGTTCGTGTATAATAAGAAGCTCTGACTTTTCGATGAGAATAGGAAACGTAACACGTGAGACGTTGGGAATGAGCACGTCTTACGTTAAGACTTTGGGAATAACTCGCCCCGTGCATCATGAGACGTTGGTGTTCTTCCAACACAAACTAGGTCCTAGGTCCATAGTTAATCACTTACATTTAATTATTCCTCAATTAAACTCTCTTTTTGTAGGATTGCTTCCATAATACCTTGCCACTGTATTTTAATTTTTACTGTGTTATCTCTAGTTGGTAGTCTTGATAAATAAATAAATAGTTAAGTGTAAGCGATCAGCAGGCAGGCCCGTGTGTGTGGAGTAGTGTCCTGCGTGGTGCGGCGTGTCGGGGTGACGTCAGGGGGCGCGGCGCTGATCAGGGGCAAGTGGGACTGCGCCGGCGCAGCGCTGCGGTCTCGGTTAGGGCTCATACACACAGACTGCGAATTGCCGACTGCAAGGCTCAAGCGCAGGCGACGGTATTCGTCACCTACCGTCACCTGCAGTCGACCGCATTGTAGGTCGACTGCAGCCGAAGGTGGTCAACGACTGCCGTCGCCGACAGTTGAGCCTTGCAGTCGTCAACTTGCCTAGTATTAGAGACGTGCACTCCGTGTATAAGCGCTTAGGTATACAACTAGCTGGGGAGTATCTACAGCGTTGTTGTTTGTTCTGATGCGTCTATTTTGCTTTGTTTAGTTCTGCACTCGATAATCCAACGCCGCTACCGCACCGCACTAAATTTGCTTCGTTCTTTAGATAAATTTTTACAGTGACAAAATCGCTTCAAACGAGTGGTCTGCGACCTTTCCGTCATCTGATGCCGTCAATATGTTAACAGTTAGAGTCTATATTTGATTGCACATTTTTGTACTGTTACACATTTGATCTGCGACCACCTTAAGGGTTAAAATTTTCGTTTTCCTTTTTTAGGTTTGCGGATAAACTGCATACAACTTGCAACTACATACAACTGCAAAAAAATCATCCAAAATGAAAGAGAATTCTAAAAAACATACATAAAAAACCTAGATAATTAAAACAGAACATAGAACATTATTTGGTGTTATTCCAACACAAATAAGGTTCGTAGTTAACCCGCTTACATCCGTAATGAACCTCTTCTTTATTTCGAAGTCGGTTAAAAACATTGAAAAGCGCTCAAGCCCTCAGCAAATCTTACCGATAACACACATCGGGCTTACAAACAACATGAAGTGGTCGAAGTACTACATTTAGATTAGGATGTATGCGTGGGGCCAGAGGCATTCAGCGGGAGTCAAGTGGCGGGTCGCGCACAATTGACCTGCGACCGACGCTTCATTAGTCGCGGCCCGCAGCGCCGGCCGGCACGTCATGCGTCATGCGTCATGCGTCATCTTCCACTAACCTAAGCTTGGCGAATAGGAACAGCTCAGTACATAGCATCTTTGATTAACAAGATACGAGGTCCTTCGAAATAAGTGACAGGTCAAAGTTGGTACCCACCTCCTACTAAAATAATATATACCTCAACCTCAACCTCAACGGCCCATATTGGTCCACTGGTGGACGCAGGCCTCCCCCTGGCAAGTGCCTTTATTGGCTGTTTTCTCACGAGGGGTAATGCCCATAATCCCCACGCTGGGCATGCGGGTTGGGGATCGCAGTTTGGTGACAGAATTGTTCGTCAGGATGCGCTACTGCCCGCCCCCGGTAAATATCCCTAAGTCGCCTCTTACGACACCCGCGGGAAGAGTAAGGGTGCTGCAAATTCTATGCCGCCGGCACCACACGGCGAAAAAATAATATAAATAAATAACAATAAATAATGTTGAACAATTAGATACATACATAGATAGGTATGTATATTCATTATACATAGAAAACATCCAGAACAACCTGAACAAATATCTGCAGATCGTACACACATTTGTCAGGAAGCGGGAATCGAACCGGCAACACTCCGATATCGCAGGCGGACCTGCCGCGCCTCAGACAGAAGTCGTCAAATTAAATGGTATGGCATTTATCAAACTAACATTAAAACGCCAAAATTACTGAACGGACCGGACTGAAATTTAGCATATAAATACACTCGAGAGCAATGAATCCGGGTCACTTAAAGAATCCTAAAAATCGTAAATTGGAGTATTGAAGATTGGTCAAAAGTTATGTTCTCCGACGAATCAAAATTTATGCTCTACAAGCACGATGGAAGACACAGAGTGTATCGAAGACCAGGGGAAAGATTCAAGCAAGCATGCATCGAAGAAAAAGTAGCCTACGGTGGTGGGTCTGTACTTGTGTGGGCCGGAATTTCTTCTGAAAGTCGCACAGAGCTGGTGATCATAGAAAACGGCTCTTTAACTAGCGTAAGATATGTGGAAGAAATCCTCAATGATCACGTTGGTCCATTTATGGTCAATTTAGGTGAGGATGCTATATTTATGCATGACAATGCCCGACCTCATACAGGTAGGATTGTGAATGACTACCTTCAAGAGATGAACATTACTCGTATGGAGTGGCCAGCGCGCAGCCCGGATATCAACCCGATCGAGCATGCTTGGGACGAGCTAGGCAGATGCGTAAAACAACGAAACCCTCCCCCAATCACGCTTCGTGAGCTCAAAATTGCTCTCACAGAGGAATGGGAGAATATTCCCCAAAATCGTATAAGGAACTTGGTGTACAGCATGCCAAACCGCGTAAACGCAGTAATGGAAGCACGAGGAGGCAATACGAAGTATTAAAATTCAAGAAAATCGTAATAAAGTTCAAAAATTTCATGTTTCCTATTTTTGTTTTAAGGAGAGATCAGCAGTTTTTTTCTTTATGTAATTTTGTGTTAATAAAATGTATGGTGACTCATATTTTTTTTACTTTCATTTAAGGAGTATTACATTGTCTATTAAATACAATTTATTGCATTAACCTATCATTTTTAGTTTCCGAGATTTTTAACATTCTTTAAGTGACCCGGATTCATTGCTCTCGAGTGTAGTTTTAGAAGAACACCCATCGTTCCCATAGGATGGGAATAACCTTCAAACGTTTCCATAGCCGCACAGGCAGAAACTAGAGTACTTAGTTTGAATTAGGGCTCGCACTCCGGAATTCCGTTTTGCTGTAACTCCGGAGTTTCGAGTAATTTCATTAAAAAAATCAAACGCAAGAATGAATGCAAAATAGTACCTATAGTAGGTATGAATGATCGCAAAATACTACTCGTATTTTGCGATCATTCTTTTAAGCTGAACGCCCACATGTCCGCTCCGCACGCGCGGAATAAATCACATTTTTAAATCTTTGTATGAAATAATATGCACCTATCTGCGCCGTAGTGTACTGAAATCCTCTAGATATACGGATTTCAGCGAAAGCGAGGCGGACGGGTGCGTGGCCACCTTTAGGTACCTACTGATGCTGTATGAAGGTAACAATAACAAACCACCATCGCCATGAAACTGGTTCTTACCTGTAACAAAGAAAAGATCCGATAAGTAAATGTAACAAAGAACAACTTACTGAAAGATACAACGGATGAGAATTTCCGGGAAATCTCGCCCATTATGAATCGCTATTTAACATTAAAGGGAGGAGAATTATCAAAATAATCCATTTCGCAATTATAATTAATTAAAATCAAGTCCGAAACAAAATGTTTCAGTGTATAAAGGAGAGTTATTATACTGTAAGCCTCAGCGACAACCCTATTGCGTGTTAGGGCTGTCAACACTATGAAAATGTTGTTCTCTTTGGAATAAAATTTAAATTGATTAAAATAATAATATTGTCTTTCTTAGTTGACATATTCAATTAAAGAAGAAACGCATAAACAGTTTCGATATCACACCATAAAATCACCTCTAATCTAATAAAAAATTCTATAATTATATCAGTGAGATATTTAAAGGAAACACAAGTTACGGCTCGAATCTGACTGCTTTATTCAGCACACAGCGGGTAGATCATAAAATAATAATTCGGAAGTACCTACAAATACCCAACACCTCCTTACTTAATTATGACAATAAATCTAGAAAAACCTACTAAGGAAAACTAATGTTTTATGTAGGGTACCTAGATAACAAGAGTTCCGTGTATCACGGATAAGTTACACTTAAAACTATATACTTATGCTAGAGTTGTCTGTTATGACGAGAGCGCAAATTATAGTCTCTTTTTAATAGAGGCGATGAACTGGCCATCTTAAATTCGTTATCTTGTTCTGAACTAGGGTCCGGGCCGTCGTCGTCGGCGGCGCTTCCGGCGTCAGCGACGACGAGGTCCCGCTCCTGCGGTGCGCACGACACAGAGGCCTTAGGACTCGTCGCAACCGGCAACTCTTTACATTTTGCATCTGTGGGATTGTTATTACAAGACAATGAATATCTTTTTCTATTAATAGCTTTAGGTACAATCATTTGGTCAACATGGCGTTTAACAGTACCCTTAGCAGCCGGTAGGTTTACCGAGAAAGACGAAGGTCCCACGCGCTCCTTAACCTGTCCTTCCACCCATTTATTTCTATGCTTACTATACTCGCGAATATATACGGTGTCGCCGAGCTGTACGTGTCGCTGCGTGCCCCCTGCGCGCGCCTCCTGCTGCGCCTGCCGCGCGCACACACGCCGCGCCGCGCCCGCGCCCTCTCCCCCCGGACGCAGGGCGTCCAGGCGCCCTCGCAGCCTGCGCCCCATCAAAGCTACTGCCGGAGCTACGTTAGTTGTGGCATGTTCACAATTCCTGTATTGGAAAAGCATCTTGCTTAAGGCTTGGGTCACGTCTACTCCTTCATTGTAAGCTTTTTTAATACAATTTTTAACTGTACGGACGGCATTTTCTGCCGCTCCGTTACCTTGAGGCCGGTAGGGGCTGGTTGGGGTATAAACTATATTATTTTTAGCAAAATAATCCTTCAACTCACAAGATGAGAAAGGGGGTCCGTTGTCGGTCACTATCTGTAGTGGAAGTCCGAAACGAGAAAACATTTCTCTGAACCTATCTATGACAAACCTGGCAGCAGTACTGTTCATTTGAGAAACTTCTATCCATTTACTGTGCGCATCGACGACTACAAGATAGTGCTTGCCTTTGTACTCTGCAAAATCGGCGTGTAAGCGTTGCCAGGGACGTGATGGGAAGGCCCACGGCGTCAGCGGCGCGTGCGGCGGCGCGTCGCGCTGCTGCAGGCAGGCACCGCACGCGCGGCACGATGCTTCTATTTCCGCGTCCAAACCCGGCCAGTACACATAATTACGGGCGATGCTTTTCATCTTTACTACGCCTAAGTGACCCTCGTGTAGCTCGCGTAATATGTACTGTCTGTACTTAGGCGGTATGACAATGCGATAATTAAAAACAATGCAACCTTGCTCAATAAATAAATTATCCTTTCTATTAAAATACGCTTTCTCTTGCTCAACATCTGTATTATCTGGCCATCCAAATGTTATATTTTTATAAATCACACGCAAAACGGGATCGGTTTGGGTTGCATGAGCGATATCTTTGTGACTAATGGGAAACTCATTCTCAATATACATTAGGTATGATACGGCGTTATCGAGCGCCGATGGTCGACTGCCGCTGCCGCCGCCGCCTGCACTCCTCGCCGCGCTCGCCTCCCGGTCACGCCCTAACGGTAATCGCGATAAACAATCGGCAGCTGCGTTTTGTGCCGAGCTTACCCATTCCACTGAAAAATCATAGGCTGCTAATCGCGCCGCGTAGCGCTGCAATCGACTGGCCGCTGTCTGCGGGATGCCCACCTTATCACCGAAAATGTATGACAAGGGTTTGTGATCAGTGCGTATGATAAAACGCCGGCCGTATACATATTGATGATTCTTTGTAACCCCATAAAATATAGCCAATGCTTCTTTGTCTAATTGGCTGTAGGATTTTTCAGCGCTATTTAACGTGCGAGAAACGTAACAAATGGGGCGTTCAGTCGCGTCCGGGTACCGGTGCGCCAGCACGCCAGCACGCCGTTTGGAATCACAAACAATCGCAGGTCATGCGCCTCTCGTTTCTCCCCCGCGCCGGCATAACAAACAGACACATTAATGTAACCTATAGGAAGTATATTACCACCCGTATAACCTTTGAATTTTAAATTACATTCAAAAAGCTGGCAGTCCTTAAAATACTTCTTGAAATCCTGATCGTTGATAGCAGAGATTTTACTTCCTGTATCCACTTCAAAGTTCATAGGCATGTTATTTACAAAAATTGAAACTACGTACGCTTTATCGTCCTCTCCATCCACCACAATATTGAAGAAATCACTGTCCTCGCTATCTGAATCAATCTCGATGTAAAACTGATTCTTCCTTGGGGTTTTACCTGTAAAACGATCACTCTTATCACCGAATGAACGCGCACTTTTGCACATAGCTTTAAGGTGGCCCCTGGCCCCGCACTCATCACAATTATAACTCCTATAGCGACACTTATCCGGCGCGTGCTGACGACCACATCTCCAGCATTTCTGAAAGGTAGGCCCGCCGCCGCCGCCGCCACCGCCACCGCGCGCCTGCTGCGCCGCGGGCGCCGCGCCTGCTGCGCCAATCCGGTGCACGGGAGGGTCCAGCCCGCCACCGAGGACCGCGCTGGCCGCCGCGGCGGCGCCCGCCGCGCGCGCTGAGCCGCTGGTCTCCGCGTGCCTCTCCGCCGCCTCCAGTGCCAGAGCCAATTCTACCGCTCGCTTGTAATCCAAATTTTGCTCCGCGAAAAGTCGACTACGCATCTCGTCACTTGCAAGGCCTGACACGAACTGGTCTCTGAGATTCTCTTCTAGTTTCTCACCAAAGTTACATGTACACGCGAGATGCTTCAAGCTTTGTAGATAAGCACTAAGTTCCTCGCCGAGTGCCTGCCGACGCAAACGAAAAATGTGCCGCTCCGCAATATCCGATCGCCTGGGTTCTAGATGTTGTTCGACGATGGTGACCAGCTCATCAAATGTTTTGCTTTCGGGCGTGAGCGGAGCACACAGATCACACATCAAATCGTAGGTCGGTTCGCCAACTACGGTTATCAACGTGGCCACGTGCAGTGCTGCTTTTATTTCATTTAATTGGATAAACTGTTTCACTCTGTTTACGTATTTAGTCCACTTTCGCGAAGATAAATCAAAACAGTCAATTTTACCGTACGGCATCGCGAAATTAACTGTTTAAATCGGTAAATCGTCGCCAGTGAGATATTTAAAGGAAACACAAGTTACGGCTCGAATCTGACTGCTTTATTCAGCACACAGCGGGTAGATCATAAAATAATAATTCGGAAGTACCTACAAATACCCAACAATATCAAAGTCAAACAAAATACCAGCTAACCATGTTTATATTTCAAATCGTCGCCAACGACAAACTCAGGCGAAAAACAATGAATTATCCAATTAGAAATGCAGAATGTCTTCAGAGAGTACACGGCGTGACACGGGTGGGGACGACGCGACGCGGCAACCCTGCGCGGAGGTTGTCGAAGCGACGAGCGGTAATTAATTCAGTCTGAAGCGCTAATTTGAGTTGCGAAGTCACCCACGGCCATGCCACCCCGCGCCCTCATTGATTAGGCAACGTTACAGATGGGACAATCTGTAAGCTCTGCCTCAGTGAGCTTGTGAAACTTGTGACAACTATGCAAATTGTGGACAGACGTGGGACTTTTAAGATTATGACACAGCAGTTTTATCCACTTTACACCTACACACTGATACATGACTAAAGTTCTCAGAGATAGAGGTAAATAGCATCTTATGTAGTGTCGCTCTTACACGTCTATTATTCCGGACACTGACCTATCATCATCTCAATGCTGATGACAATATTCATAAGCAAATGCGATAGGTATAGACCGGGTCTGCCTGCAGTATCCACAACCACCAGGCAAGTGATTACCTCCTCACCGAGCTGACTGGCCAAAGTTGAGCACTCGTTAGGACATTAACGCGAACCGCCCGCGCCGCTCGATGGAGAGCAGTTTTGGCTTAGTTTTGTGTTGTGAGCTGTTTTTAATTAAAATAGCTTAGCTAGGGAATTAACTGCGAATGTGTTGTCCTGACCTTTGTAGCATAATAATTACGAACGATGCTTTTATATTAAGTTTTTAGTATATTTTAACGTAAAATTGAAATGTAGCTGGTAGTTTTCACTTGACTAAACGTTTTTAAACATTACTGATGGTTTGGTGGTCGTAGTTTCTTTTTTAATTATTAATTAAATCAGTCAGTCTAAGTAATTGATTAATTAAAAAGGGAAGATAGGTTACGTTCTCCAAGCGCCCACTCAAAAATTGGCATGTTTCACAACTACACGCAAACACTTACGCTCACAGTTATATTTCCAGTCCTGTGCAATTCAAAGAAAAACAAAGACGGAAAGACGTATCTAAGACCGAAGTGAGACCGAGACAACAATATTTCACGCGAATCACGACCGTCCGTGCCGCCGGTCCGACGGTGACTGAGGTGCTCCCACACAATTTTACACAATATGAGGTTGCCATTTTCGAGAAACTAGTATCTACCTCATCTTCCCTTTTTAATTAATCAATGGTCTAAGTGTTAGATATTGGGTCACCATCAAGTCCATCTACATTTCCGCTCGTTGATCTATGTCCGTCCGTCCGGCTTATATTTCCAGTCGCGGCTATAGCCATACGTATTGGTTTCGACAGCCCTGCGTGCATTCTAATTGGACGATGGCAGACAGGCACACGTCTGCCTATGCGTTAGGGTTGTCACACAGCCATTCATTTAAGTGATCAGACAAAGGCTTATATTAGGTCCTTACATATGAAATTGGCGTTTTGTATGGGAGGAACAAAAAGTCGAATATTTTTTAATATAATATATTTAATTAATCAAAGTATGAACCATTATTTTCTATGCACTTTTGCCATCTTATAGGTAGTTCATTGATCCCTTTACTAAAAAAACCAGTCGGGCGGGAATCAATAAAATCTTTGAAGGCGATTTGGACTGCCCCATCGGAGTTGAATTTTTACCCTTGCAAGAAGTTATCCAAATTTCGAAAAAAATGGTAATCTGTTGGAGCAAGGTCCGGGGAGTACGGAGGATGTCTTAGACTTTCCAATTGAAGCTCTTCTAATTTAGTAGCCGTCTGTTGCGCAGTGTGTGGTCTAGCGTTGTCGTGAAGCAGCAGTGGCGTGGAGCGATTGACCAGCCTAGGTTGTTTAGCCGCTAGCTTTTCCATCATGGTTTGCAATTGCTGACAATAGACATCAGCCGTTATAGTCTGGCCAGATTTGAGAAAACTGTAATGAACAATACCGGCACTAGTCCACCAAACGCTTACAAGTAACTTTTTTGGGGTTAATTTTCGCTTGGGGCAGGATTTGGCTGGCTGGCCAGGATCCAACCATTGCGCTGAGAAAGAAAGAAAGAAAGAAAATACATTTATTTGGAACAATTACATAACACACACATAACACGACAAACGTAAGGATTATAGATAAGTAGGAAATAAGCAAAGAATTACATATAAACCAAGGAAAGTAGTACATAAATAAGAGAGGAGCATGTTAAAGGATGTTATATAAAGGGCCAAAAAGGTCCCTGTCTCAGCATTATGCCGCTACAGCCGAAGCTATAACGGCGCTGATTTTCTGACAGGTCCTGGTGTGGTGGCACAAAACTAGAATAAAATAAAGCAAAACATTTTAGATATTTACAGCAAACAAGATAGACGTATGGAAAAAACAAAACAAAAATAGTCTGTAGCTGGCCTAAACACATTTTCCGAAGCTATTTCTGAGCGCTTCCGATTATCGTAAAGAACCCATTTTTCATCACAGGTAATGATTCGGTTTAAAATACCTTCATTATTGTGCCGGTTTAGTAATGTAACGCAGCAGTCGACGCGCGTTTGCCGGTTTGCTTCAGTCAATTCGTGAGGTACCCACCTTTCAAGCTTTTTAATCTTCCCAATTTGCTTCAAGTAAATTAAAACAGTTTTATCACTAACATCGCAGCCTGCAGCTAACTCGGACGTGGTTTGCGATGGATCCGCTTCCACAATAGCCTTCAACTCTTCATTATCAACTTGAGTCTCAGGCCGTCCACGGGGCTTGTTCTGCAGGTCGAAATTTCCAGAACGAAAACGTTGGAACCAAAAACGAACTGTGTTTTCTTTTGCAACACGACCGCCATACACATCATTCACCCTTCGAGTTGTTTCCGCAGCACTAGTGCCACGGCGGAACTCGTACTCGTAAATAATGCGATATTTTAAGTTTTCCATTTTGTAAAATGAGTGACGCAAACAGAAAAAAACAGAAGAAAAAAAACAAATGAATGACGATCATCGAAGCACAAATACATGAGTCTATAGCTGTACAAATTTGAATTTGGAATTCCTTACCAAAGAGGAGAAATTTGTGATTAAAGTGGCCAGTACGAAAAACGCCAATTTCATATGTAAGGACCTTATTAAGTTGAAAATGTAGAGTCTAAAATGTAGAGAACAGACATTTCAGATGATTAATTTTGCTTTGAACACAGTTTCTCTGCAGAACTCTCTCATAATCCGTAAACATGACATTTGCGGTCTTGATCCTTTACGTTTAATAGGGTCTAGCAGGATCCTCTACGTCACCCCCCAGTCATTAAAGACTGTAATAAACAGGGCAGCATTGACTCTAGGAAAAGTACCGAAGAAAAACTTTAATACTACTAATGATGACAAAAATAAAATTAAAGGAGAGTAACATGACTTTTACATTTAAAACAATAGTTAAGAAGGGGTAACATGACTCGGCGGCAAGTCTGCACCCGTTGACGGCAGCCGTCAGCCGTGCCGTCCGTGTATGCCCTTACTCTGTACATTGCCACTTGCAGCGTATATAGTTAGGATAAGGGTTAGATTCCAAGCGGGCACAGCACAGCGCTTTCCCCCCACGGGGGACATTGTTGACCCTATTCATGCTCCAATCAGCAAAGATCGTTACCGGGTGGGTTTGCTTTGTCGAGCATTACCAAGTTTACCACCTACCAACACTAAGTACCTATATTCACGCTTCGTCACCAATATTTACTGCATATTATCGGGCGATACAACTTCTTATAATGCTCTTTATTTAATGGACTTACCATTTACCTACCTACACCCTTTTTGTCACCATTCGTTCTCATAATTTAATTGTTAAAAAAGTTCAAAAATTTCTTGGAATCCCTTTATTTAAAAGAAAGAAAGAAAGAAAGAAAATAACTTTATTCTTAACTACAACCACACAAATTCTTAGGTGATATTTACAGACAAAATAATAAGATAATTAAAACTAAATTATAACGAAAAAATGTCACCTATAGATACATCCTATTATCAAGTCGATTAAATTATGAGATAAGGATCAGTTGAGCCATCTGCAGATTGTTTGCAACATTCTGCAGTTAGCTCAATCGGTTCAATTATAAATACTAGTTCCAATTTAATTCTGTTACTAGATTGAGATGTTATCTTTCAATAAAGCTTTGTGAGATAATTTTATAGGGTTGAAGTTAAAAACTGGGAGCAGGCTCAGCATAAATGCTACGTGCATACAGGATGCATATAACGCTGTTCTTAACACTGTTTGGTACAGGATATTTTAAGTCGGTCCGTAATTGACGGAGAAAAATCTACTAATATACAAAAAGAGGCTGTTTTACAGCTGAACATAGAAAACCATTTAATCGAAGTTGATTAAAATTTTATTTTAATATAACGAAGAAAGATCTAAGTAAATAGTACGGACAACGATTTTCTCGCGGTCTACAAGTACATCGACAGTAGAGAGGACAAGATGGATGTCAGCCACTCGCTCGCGCCGTAATTTCCTCGCAAGCCATTACGAGCTCTTTACACCTCAAACTCCCCGAATATCCCACTAATCCCCGCGACGCCGATACAATAAAACTAAATATATCTGCGTTCATTTCATCCGCAGGGCAGACGTGACCGTTTGACTGTCTGTTTGTAATGGAGCTATGTTTTGTTTATTAGTTTGATATATGGATTTGTTGTTTCTACTACCTGTATGCAATTACAGCCTGATTTTTGCAAAAAAGTAACAAACATCCATATATCCACGTCCTGTCACGTTTACAATAATAATAGGATAAATATAATTAGGATTATACGAGTTGAATAAAAGTTGGCTCCTATAAACTATTGCTTTTGAACTTTTAAACGAAAGCCAGAGACATTCGTCTAGCGAACCCCTAAAAAGCGTATATTTAGCCTGGTCGCCCTCCTGCGTTCCATAAAGATACTAAAAGTCATAAAAATCAGCTTCGAGTCGTTCGTGACGCGGGACCGGGAGCAGATGGCGCGCACGTAAATACATTCCCGTGGTTTATCGAGTGTCGACGAACAGTTTATTGCAGGAACTGTTTATTGTGCGACTCATTTGCACTCACAATTAGAGGTCAAACAAACGAAGTTGTCGGAAATTCCCGGTAATACAAGCCACAAGGCATCAGGTGATCAAAACAAGCCACAGGGCATCAGGCGATCAAAAAAAGCAACAAGGCATCAAGTGATCAAAACAAGCCACAAGGCATCAGGCGGTCAAAACAAGCCACAAGGCGTCAGGCGATCAAAACAAGCCATCAGGCACCAGGCGATCAAAACAAGCCACAAGACAAGGCATCAGTTCGTTAGACGAGACTGGGAGAAGGCAACGTCAAGAGTTCGTTGATGAGCTTCTAAGATCATATAAAAATCACAAATCCAAACAACCATTAGAAAGTGCTCAATTTGGTGTTTACTTATTCAGATGAGCAATCGGCAACAAAATGAGCAAGACCAAAAGAAAACCCCATTGCTCGCCTATTCGCGAAATAAATATGTCTGGTCGCAGTCTGCAGTCGGCAGCAGTCGAGGGCAGCCGCCGACTGCAGATAGTGTGCCTTGCAGTCGGCAACCGTGTATTTGAAACGTGAAGTCCGTGTATAAGAGCGCTAACCAGTAAATAGCCGAAAAATTCAGAAGCATATTTGCAGAAAACTATGAAATTGAAACATGTTAAAATAGAGAGGACAACAAAGTTGTCCCAGACAAGTGGGATCCTCTACAGATGTTCGCGGAGCCCCGCGGCGACCGACGGAGGCCGTGAGGGCCGCCGAGAACGGGAACTTAGCGGAGGTGAGCAGAGACAATGAGATACACTGTGAGGAGAGAGACCGATGCCTTTGGAGCAGAGATACAACTATCTTTGTTTATGAGATTCATTACGTAATAAATAATTTATCAGGTCACTACTATCGAGGACTTAGAATACGATAATACAAATGCAAACGCTCCAAGCTTCTGCTTTAAACCGAACCAAAGAAGTAACGTTTGTACACTTACACTACCAACAGAGGGGGCGGCGACGCGCGACGTGACAAGCGCTGTCCTCATAGAGGCTTCGTAAAGAATTACTTTTCAACGAGAGCGGTTTCGAGAAGCCAGAAAGGCTTCGTGGAGTTGAGGTCAATATGTTACTGATGGATCGGTTGGTGATATGACACATGTAGAGATTGCTCTAGTTTAATGGAATATTTAGATAAACTTTACTGATTTAGCATGGCTAACTTAAATGGGCAATTGAAGAAGTACTGACTCGATTGGTTTAGCACAGGGAATAAATAAATCCATTGAATTCGGCAGTTTATTGCTATTGTCAATCGAGCAACGTAATAATTCGTCAAATAGGGTTAAAATCCATCCACTCGAGGTAATAGAACTCAATAATTTCCCAATCAAATTAATCGTCAATAAAGCCGCCTCTGTGCGCTCTTTGGCCACTCTGTTACCAACTTCATTGGGATCAGGCGATTACGAACAGTAATCGTATCCCCCGCCACTTTGGGAGCGTCGACCTCAGCGTCTATTTTACAACTAACGACCAGCGAAACCGGATCCCTGACAACTCGATCTGTAGAACTCCCGCACGATACATCGAGGGCTCCAAACAAGTGGTCGCGAACATCAACTTTGAACCTTACGGTTCGGGAGAGAATCAATTTCTATTTGGGCGCGTCGTTCAGTCGAAAGTGAACTCATCCACAGGGGCGGTAAAGTCTAATTTAGCCGAACACGAGGTTCAGATTTTCACGGGGTTATTTGTTGAGGCGATACGTGATTTGCGGCGGCGGCTCATAGTCGGATTTCATGGATTCGTGCGTTACCCGCGAGGGAATAAGGTGTAATTTGCGTATGTGGGATTTTACGTGTGTTTAGATGGTGATAGATAATGTAGCCAAGACGCGTGTCTAATTAAAAAGTTGTAAGAACTGGTAGGCAACATGTAGCGAGTGGTGTATCTGTTTGCTTTGAGCGTCGAATCTATTCTAATTGGTTCAACGTTAGCCCGGGGGGTGTGGACGGTGGGGGGGCTTCAATCTATTTGTATTGTGTTTTATTTGGATTTCATATACGAGTATAATGGAAAAACTAAAGGAACACATGTTGATATGTTTTGGTTGATAAGTATTAGGTTGTGACTTAAGATCCAAGAATAACCAAAAATAACTTGAATGAATAGTATAAAAATAAAAGATCCAAAACTTATGGCAAATAAACTATGTAGGTATTCGTTTCCCCACGAAACGGGCCTAGCCTAGTGCGGTGATCATAGTTAAACATTATACTCACCTAAACTAGTAAAACTTAAGCTTATTTAATGTACCAATTGTTAATTTTTAAGTTTTTTTTTATAAGCTTTTGGAAATGCACTTTTTGTAGGTATATTTGTACAAGTACTTCTCACCCACACGTCCGAATGGAATATGAACAAAAGGTAACACAAGTAGCCGCAGCAAGCAACACGAGCCCCTCAAAGAGGTTTCATTGATCCCGCACCGAGAAAATCTGATGGAAATGTGCTTCCACGAACCGCAAACAAACTCGACGCTCCCCCCACCACCCGGGGGTAGGTAGGGAGGGGGGGGGGGGGGGACATCCGCGTTATACGGTTATCCGGTATCCAGCCAGATGGGCCGAGTGATTCCGACGGAGCGCTGGGCAAATACAGTTTGGCGGTATAAGTGATGGGGCTTTTGAGAAGGGGTCGTCGGAATAGACCCTACAAGTAGGTGCCTTCCCGCCTGGACGCACAGTATTGTGACAAAGGTGTGTGTGGTGGGATAACAGCGACTACACGACACGGTGTTAGACCACGTATCCCTGATACGATTATATCTAACACCGGTATGCAAAATGTGTACTGCTAACGAACTTTGCGTTAGGTACTCTATTTTTTATGGAAATATGACAGCGCTGTTATGTTATGTTAATTTCAGAAAGCCGTACATCCGTTATCTTTGCCCTGACAACGTCCCAGTAACAATTCCCATTGTTACTTGTAAATTAGTACCTACCACAGATATAGACCTCTGTGGTACCTACTCTTGAAAATGAGATTATTTAATAAAATAGAATACAATTTTTTTTGTAACTCATCAGAAACAAACATGGCTTAAAATAAAAGACAAAGCATCTGTCGATTAGAGTCACAAAACGGTATCTGTCTCAGCAGTATAGAGTCTCAACAATACGACAATAATTCGTAGTTTTTCTTTTATATTACAAGAAAAAGGTGTATAAAGTATGTAGGCCGCCCGCACTATTAGCAGTAAGTGGTATATCATTACCCGGACTGAGTATGACTGCGGGGTCCCGTCCCCTATCGCGCACGTCTCCCTTCCTTCGCTCGTTCCTTGCCGGCACACGCGGACGCGGCGGCGGCAGCGGAGGCAGAGGCGGGGGCGGAAGCGGCGGCCCTCGCAAGCTTTTACAGACGAGGTTCGGTCTGAGAGTCGGCGGGTTTTATCTTTAGTTTTTTCTTTTTTTCCATTTCAACTTGCAAGAATATAACCACAGACTGACCTTTTCTTTTAGCTTCAATATCATATTATTTTTAAGCTATTGCATAGCTTCTATCGCGGGCCTTGAGCGCGGGGACCGAATCCAGAAATTCCGTAACGAAAAAACCTTGACGTTTGTCTCTTTAGTTCAGCAACTCGCCTCTAGATGGCATTGCAATAGCTTTACCGCGGCAGTCCCCGAGTGCCACACGTCTTTTTTTTACTTTATTTCGTTAGATGACGATTAAAGGCTTACTATAAAATATCAGATTATCTAGAGGATAAAAAAGCTTGGGTCGGATTTTGCTCCAACTCGAAAAATAACAACTAACAGGCTAAAGGTTTCTTCGTCGTTTCTTTACTTTAGTCTACATAGCGAAGCGATCGAAATCAAAAATACCACTTTATTTCCGTGTCAGTGTATTTTTTAATATGATTTGACTTTTTCTGAGTGTACATTTATTGTATTTATGGAAATAAAGCATTTTTGAGTTTGAGTTTGAGTTTGAGAATTAGGTACAACGGTTGGACCACAGTTCCACAGTTTGGTAATAATAATCTCCCAGCGTTCTCGGAGTAGGTACTACAATCTGGTAAGGGCATGTCTGCAATGATAAAAAGAAGGCCATCTCCTTTCTACCCTTCGACCGCTTCTCCAATATAATGTAGATCGAGTTGCTCAACTATTTATCTTTCTCTGACCGATTCCACTATCGGTAATAAACGTTTTTAAGTTATTTTGAGGCTGCCTATGTACAGCAGTAGCAGTGAACGACGTTCGGGTGATAATGATGATGGAGTAAACGAGGCTCTAGCCCGCTAGTCGCTACGCTACCCGCGCTGTGTCGGACCGCGCACTGGTTGCGCGCGCACCCCGATGCGTGGAGCATGGCGTCCCGCGCCGTTCCATTCCACGCGCCCTCGGATACGTTCCTTTCGCAATTACCTGCGCTTATCGCAGAGTTTATGGGCCGTGCCAGGACTTGGAACTGAACATGAAGCTTTTAATTCCTGGCTGTTTACGTTGTCTAAATAAATAAGGGGAACTGTTACGATTTTTTAGCTGGATTAGTTTTATGACTAATTATTTTTGGATTTCTGTCGATGTTCGTTTCATTTACTTTCCAGATGCTTGTGGTTATAAGTCGTGTAGGTAAAGAATGGGATTGAAAATTCGTCACGATTTTTTGTTTTTATCAGGAGGACGATGATAGTCCAAAAAGTAATAGATGTGTTCATTCAAATGTTTCAAGTAACAATGACCCGGCGGTAAGCCCCCGGGCGCGGGGTCGAGAGGGCACCTTCCTCACCTCTCGGCAATAATGAACATTTATTGCGCTATATTAAACTCGATCCCTCCCCGAAGTGGAAATGTCGGCAGTTGGCGGTATCGGATCGGGTCGGGGTCACCGCGGCCGCGGCGCGGGTCGATCCGGCCCGACGACGACGCGATGCGACGCGGCATGGGTTAATTCAATTATGACAGGGCGGAGATGGATTGGTTGGTAAGTGGTAAGTGTTCACTTTTGTACTCAGAGGTTTAATGTCCAGTTCATCGAGGTGGTCTGGTCTGGAGGATCAGCGACCTAGCTACTGCTTGCGGTTTCGCCCGCGTGGAACTGAGCGCTCTTATACACAGACCGCATGTCTCTTTATACGAGTCCTTAGTTAAAACGTAACCCATAGCCATAGCACGTGTTAGTTTTGTTAGAAATGAAACCTTCCTTTTAAATTCGCATAGTTAGATAAATGTATAATGCCTCTTGATGTTGAATGTAAGCAGTCAAAAATGTCAGCGTATTGACAGCAACCCCGATCCAAAGCAGTGGTAGTCAGTAGATTTTTGGGATCGAAACTGATTAGCGAGTAATTAATTGAAAAAGTAGGATTTATATGAAAAACACAGGTTTTATGGCAATGTTGTACGGTATACAAACAAAAGATGTGTATTAAAGTAATGTACCTATTACTCAATATTTGGCATTTGAATTGTATTTGCTTTCACACTCAAGGATTATGCTGCTATGGTTGAAAAGTTTAAAACATCGACACGGCACCTTATTAACCACGACATAAGTGTGAATATCTCCTATATTGGGGTATAATATAACCAGCAGTTAACGTCTTCTTATTGAGATGACGATGACGATACCTAATGATGATAATTAATTTTGTTTTAAAAAACTATAAACCGGCTTTTATTTTTATAATTTTTTCATCGTATTTCATGGATCCCATTGTCAGAACTGAACCAAATTCCACACGAAGCACCAGCTTTCATATAAAAGAATCATGAAACGCGGACCACCCAGTCAAAAGTTCTCAGGTAACAAACAAAAAAACGAATTGAGAACCTCCTCCTTTTTTGAAGTCGGTTAAAAAGTGTAAATCATCGTCGCTCTCTCGACGTGACAGCCTCAGCCTCACACCCCGCCTTGTTGACATGAAGCTGTCCCGGAGCGGCGCGCGGCCCACCGGAGTCAGTTCTCAGGACGCCCGGTGTGGCGCGACCCTAATTGCCCGACCTGCGGCTACGTGATGGATCACTCGCCGCATCATTTGCTACCCTTAGTAGAGTAGTAGAGTAGTAGAGTAGGTACTCTCTCTTGACCTTTTACCGTAAAGGGAGTATTTAGCGGGAAAGGGTATTAGTAATGCTATTTATGTATATATAATATAAGGTGGTTATTGAGCGTAAGTGGTTTTACACTGCCAGTGCCAGAGCGTTAGATAACTTTCTATATACATTATAGAAAGATAACTAACAAATAAAATATTAAAATTTTGCTAGACAAGTTGTTAGGTATCCTTTGGGAATAATATTTATGGGACAATCTCGGGATTTTTCACAACACAAAACCTAAATAATCATAAAAATCGCACAAAAATATATAATATATCTACTTAATACATAATATAAAGTAAGTACTTATTAAAAAACATATCTACCACCGAACATACCTCCTCCTTTTTGAGATCGGTTAAACATAATGGTGTGTTTGATACAAAGCCTAGAGTAAGCTTACTTATATCAGATACATAAAAATTTGTAGGAGGGCGTTATTTGTCGTCGTCGGAAGTGGTACAAAACAAGAAGTGCGCATATTCGGCAGACTCGGGGAAGGTAAATAAAATGCACGCGGAAATGGAACAGAGTTACACTGCGGTAGTGGTGGGACGAGAAATAAAGGATACTTCATCGATATCGATAAAAATTACGTTTTTTATATTACCTCTACATTGAAGGCTCATAAGACCTTGAAAATTACAATACTACAATATATTAAATTTAAAATTACAATACTGCAATACTGCAATAGTGAAAGGACACCTAGTGGAATGTAGACATCGATAAATATATTTTTTTTAAGTTTTTACAAAATAATGAACTGAAACTAGCAAATTGCTACGATTCTAGGTTGAACAGTTCATTGCTCAATTCATAACTAGCAACAATATCAGCTTATTAGATATTTATAGACTACCGATACCCGAAAGTGACCAGCAAGTCAATTTATAGCGTTCACCAAGTGACTTACACTATATCGCCGATCATTTGTTTACTTTAAGGATTCTTAAAGATTGTACCTATTAGATGATAAGCGATAAACTTGCTAGTGGTTTCTTTTTCACTTCTCCCGTTAGTGGACAAAAAAATTAAGTGAATTAGAGTCAATTGCACTTTATTTCTTTTTTCATAGTAATAACTATTTATCAAGCTGTTTAATTAGTAAAAAATGCTTATTTTGTACGTAATTTATTTAACATGCTGATGATCTTTTGAATTAAATTGTAATGTAACTTAAGTGACTAATATAGTACTTAATTAGAATTTCTGTACTCGTTCAATAAATAAATTATCATGTTTGACTAAATGTCAGGAGGCATAGTTACCTGGATGCGGCAGGAAGGGCGGCGGGCCGGCGGCGCTGGCGACGGGGGGCGGCGCACGGTACTCCATGCTGACACTAGCACATCACTAGTTCCCTGCGCACAACACTAGCGTACTCGACGCGCGCTTACTGTTCATTTTTGCTACGCCATTCAATTATTACGGTGGGTGAAATTATTCTTTTAGGGTTCCGTGGAATAAGTGTAGTTTACCGTAGTCGTTTTGAAATCCCTAACTTTTTGGTTCTGATATAAATAAAAGGTACGTGTTGCCAGTCTGAAAATAGTCACGAAACGTTAAAGGTTGACGTCGCAAAACTTTGTCTAAAAATCGCTTGATTTTATTCTTCAAAGCTTTCCAATTGCAAACTCTACTCCCCATTTAAATCAAATCCCGGCACAAAGCGGAACCTCCGAGCGCATCCCACTCCCGCCTATCTAGTTTTATCCGTTTTTATAATTGTGATGGGCTATCGATTCTCCATTGTGTATTGAATTTTATCGATGTTTTGTGTTGTCAGTGTGATGTATATGCGCTGTCCGCCCGCGGGCATTCAGCCTCACTCTCGTGTGTATTTACTTATACTGGTAAATAATTACTGCTCGTGTTTTATACTAATTGGTGCAAATGCCGCGGGCTCATGCCGCGCTGATTTACGGCTTCAAACAATATTGACTCGGACATTACACGCTCAGCTGAACGATCATGCGCCCACGCTCCTCATCAATCATTCTTGTAATGACCGACTTCGCTATTCTCATTTTAACGCTTTCATGTTTTTGTAGCTGGCAATCCAAGTGCCGCATGACTCCCCGATATTTCAATTACCGTTAGTTTAATTAGCCGCGATGTATTCGGTCGTTATTCTGTCAAATTAAAACGCAGGAATTCTAAGCTCGCGTTCAAAAAGTCAATTACTGCGCGTAATTGAAGCGGGCAGCTGCGGCCGGCGCCGCCGCCGAGCAAGTGAGCGGCTAGGGGCGCGGCGACAACGTGTGATAACTTCCTCTTTGAAAAACGCAAAAAACGATGCCGAATGTTATTGGAAACCTTTAGAAAGTTGGCAGCAGTTTTATTTTGTAGTGGCGAATGGGACAGCAAAATTACGTATATATAGACAAGACACATGTCTTCGTGGAAAGAGAATCAGCAAATAACCTATAATCGATGGAACTCGAGGGTTGAAATCGAGGCCAGATAATTGTAGTACAAAGAAGTGTCTTTTAAATTACAAACGAGCATCGATTGGCGTAGGCGCGCGTTTAGCAGGTCAACTTAACGAAGGGAGGCAATATTGCGAGGGGTGTATCACTAGGGAATAAACAAATCGCAAGTCCTGTGACAAAGAAAGTATATAATACAATACATAACAATACAAAGAATAAATCCGGATTTTATTTTGTTTAATAATGATGGAATTGAAATAGCAGAAGCCAAAGCTGTGGAAGCTGCGGGCGGACACGCGGCCCACATCCGACCTGCCATCAATAACGGAACGGCAAATAAACAACAAAACTCGGCAAAGCCCCGTCCTCTACCGTGTTCGCTTTTCATCCACATTCGTCTGTGTATGTGGTAGACACAAAGCGTACCTATACCTACCTATCTAGAGATATATCTGGAGCTTTGGTGGGCATGGGCATGCTTTGATCGTATCATATTGCTAGGGATGTCTGGGGCCTCTTGGCAGCATTGCTGTTTCGGTTAACAGACACAAGTTTTACAACTCTGCCCCAAATTAAGCCCGAAGGGAAACTTATAAATTGGTATTCGTCCGTGCATGCATGCATACAACTTGATAAGGTTCCTTGTAGGTCGGAATAGTTTAGTACTACTTTAGAAGCTAGGTATCTTTTTTGCTGTAAAGTTTAGTGCTTCACGTCAATAATTGATTTGGTTGTTGAAAAAATATAAACCGACTTCAATTATATATTTTATCATGGATCCCATTGTCAGAATAGGACAAAATTAAAATGGTAAAACATGGGAAGCACCAGCTTTTAAATAGAAGCAAAAAATCGAACCAAATTTTTAGCCAGAGGGCGCTTGCGGCCTAACATTGGAATTCTAGAGCAACTATCAAAACAAATAAAATTTTAATATTCTACGCGAGTGAAATAACGTAAAAACTAGCAAAAAACACTTTTCCATGTACAAACCTCAAGTGAAATTGTTTTCACGGCGGCGAACAGGCTAATAACATTATAAATACAACACCAAAACCATAGTGAAATTGTGACACTTGCTGGACTACTTTTATGTTGGTAACTAAACACTATCAACGAAACCGTGAGTAATTATGGAATTAACACGAACTGCATCAACACAACACCAGAAATCCCGATAATCTTTTTATCATAACGCATACATAAAGTGATAAATCAAGAAGCCTACTGTGATACTGTTTCTTGTGCTTACCCACAATTTATTTATTGTGAATGCAAGCCGTCGTCGTCGAGTTGATGTCCCGCAAATGTACTAACTGCAGTTGACTCACGCTCAGTACATTCGTTAATTTCGCCTCACAACGAAAGTAGACCAGTGGCTCAGTTGTAAGTGTGAATGGCTTGTGTTTGGATGACAAGCGTTCGAATCCCCTAGTGACCACTAAACTTTTTGCAATTTCTTTTTGAATTTAATTTTGTTTTGAGGAAATTCTGAGTTGGTATGGAGAATATCTGAATGAACCTGGACTAATCAATTTTAATTTAAACAATGGATACAAATAGCAACATCACTATTAGGCGTTTCCGGCGTTACAATTCGGAAATGGATCTTACACATCTGAACAGTACCTTATCTAACAATTCCGATTTGATTTTGGACCAATCAATGAGAAGCGCACAAGATGCCTCGGTTTGCAATAATTCCCGCGTCATAGAACTGGAAATGCAGATAGAGGAAATTATGCAGAACCTAAATATAGCCAACCAGGAGGTGGAAAACTTATCGTATGAAAATAGCAATCTTAAGAAAGAATTAGACCACTGTAATTTGATAATTAAATCGCTAAAAAACTTGCAGAGCCCGAGCAGAGAGAAATTAACAAATCGTTATCTGTCCCCAAGTTTGATTCGCTCATTTATGTTGCGTGACAAAGATGACAAAGATAACAAAGAAATATTACCATGTTTAGACGCAGCAGTACAAACAGATAGGCTTACGTCGAAGGCGAACATGACAAATAAAAAACGCTGTAAAGGCATAAAACTCGCCATTAAACAAAAAAACAAGTACTCGAACAGAAGCCTTTTTAGAAAATTGAGAACTAAAACCAAGCAACTAAAAAAACTAGAGATTCAATTAAAATGTGTTTCAAGAGATAAAAAACTAATAGAACATAAAATTTTGGAACATGAATTTTCTTCGAAGATCACCTTACCAAGGAATACACAGAAAACTACAGACACAAGTAACTTAATCATAAAGAATGCAACAGAGAAGAAACAGGTGAAAATTTTTTCCGATGGGATAGGAAGTGGATTAGCAACGAGACTGCTAAATCAGGCCAGCTCGTTTAACATTTTTAACTATTGTAAGCCAGGAGCTTCCAGCTGTTCAGTGCTTACAAACTTTCTTGAACGTAGTAATGGTCTTAAGGAAAAAGACCTTGCTGTTATACTAATTGGACAGTACAATGAGACAAAAACGGAGAAAAAATATATTGAAATATTGAAAAATATCTTAAATAATGATGTAAGAAGATTCAACATTCTGCTCGGAAGCGTTATCTATGACGGCAGGCACGACTCTACAATCTACGCGATTAACAGAGAGCTCGCTCGCTTAGCAGCTGTAACAGAGAACGTTAAATATATAGACTTAAATTACCAAAACAAGCGTACAATTAAAAGTTTCATATATAATGAAATTATGACCGCAACAAATAGCTTTAATAGCTCTTCAAGTTTAAAGTTTGTGAAAACCACTGTGAATCCTGACGATAGCTCAAATTTTCCAGAAGCATCGAAAATCATAATAAATGGCTAAATATAATTCATGCCAACGTACAAAGTATAGGAAACAAATATTTGGAATTAGAGCTTCTGACTGAAAATACAAGTTGTGACATACTGTGCCTAACAGAAACATGGTGTAATGAAATTAAAGTTAATTCAATGACTATCAACGGATATAACCTAGCTGCTTTTTATAATAGGACAATGTTTGAACATGGCGGTACAGCCGTATTTGTGCGATCTGGATTAGAATATAAAATAAGACACGATCTTACAAAACTTAGTTTTGAAATGAATTGCGAGGTCGCGGCCATTGAAATTAAATTTTGTAAATTAATTGTTATTAGCGTTTATAGGCCTGACTACGATTATGATATATTTGAAAATGTAATGACTAAAATTTTTGAAAAAACATGTAGTGAAAATAAAAAACTTGTAGTGGCTGGAGATTTTAACTTAAATGTACTGACAGATAATAAATATAATAAAAAACAGGTTCAACATTTTCTAAAGTTACTGGACGAATTCAAATGTAAAATTATACTGAACGAACCTACTAGAATTAAGAACAATAGTGCTACATGTATTGACAACTTTATAGTAAATTTTGATTGCAATTTTAAGAATCACATTGGAAAAGTACTGGATGAGAAACTATCTGATCATAATGTTATTTCATTAAAATACCAGGTTAATTCTTATAAAAGTAAAGTAACTAGTTCCAATAAGACGACGCGAATAATGTCTGCAATCAATAAAGATTACTTCCACTATTTATTATGTAAAGATTTGAAGGATGTCAGTTATGCAGTGGAAGTGACTGAGAATGCGCATGAGAAAATGAACATAATTATGGAACAGCTGAAATTTTGCTATAATACGGCATTTCCCTTAAAAACTGTAAAATTTAATAATATCATAAACAAAAACTTATCAACTAAAGGTATTTTAACATCAAAAAGTAATATACAGAAGTTAGAGATTTTACAACATTTACACCCTTGCTCTATCAGAAAACTTAAAATTAAAACACAGAAAAAGGTCCTTAAAAGAGTTCTTCAAACAGCAAAAAAATTAAATAATTCATCTAGAATACGAAACTCTACCAACAAAATTAAAACAACATGGAAAATTGTCGGAGAACAAGGAAAAAGGCAATCAGAAAATAGGTTTAAAATAAATAAAATTCGAAATCTCAATGGCCAGTTAATTGTAGGTTATAAAAATATATCTAATAACTTTAACCATTTTTTTAATAACATAGCACGAAATATAACAAATCATTTAAATGTAACTATCGAAAATTGTAACCAATACTTAAATAACCAACCCTTGACAAAAATAAAATTTAATAAAATATCATACGTTGAATTGAAAAAAATTATAAATTCCATGAAAAATAAGACTTCTAAAGATATCAACGACATGGACCCTAAACATATTAAACAATTAATATTAAATAATGATAACATATTAGGAATAATTTTGAAATGTTTTAATGCATGTATTTCACAGGGAATTTTCCCGGATTGCTTGAAAATAGGTAGGATAACGCCGTTGTATAAAAAAGGAGAAGTTATTGAAGTAGGTAATTATAGACCGGTATGCATCTTACCAGTTCTTTCAAAAATTTTGGAAACTGCACTAAAAACTAGAATCTTGAAATATTTTGAACAAAATAATCTATTCACAGAGTGTCAATTCGGGTTTCGTAAAAATAGATCAACAGAAATGGCAATTCGAAAAACTGTATATTTCATACTAAATGCAATGGATAAGTCGCAGAAGGCCTCCAGTGTCTTCTGCGACTTATCAAAAGCATTTGATTGTTTGCGCCACGATGTGTTAATTCATAAACTTCAGTTTTACGGGTTTGAAGGTACAGAGCTAAAGATTTTAGAATCTTATTTAGAAAATAGGGCTCAATTTGTCAGTGTCGCTAATGTCACATCGGATAAGGAACACAGTAGGATCGGAGTTCCTCAGGGCTCTATTTTAGGTCCTCTACTATTTTTGATTTATGTAAATGATTTGTCAAATTGCCTACCTGACGGAGTATTTATTACACAGTTCGCAGACGACACACATGTAGGAGTAAAAGATATTAGGACTGAAATGGTTGTAGAACAGACTAATCTTGTGGTAGCTAAATTAAAAAGTTGGTTTGAGAATAACGGTATAGTTCTAAATGAAAGTAAAAGCATTGTTATGAATTACTCAACTAGGAAAGTAAATAAGGACGAAATAAAAAATGAAGTAAAATTTCTGGGATGTACTTTAGACGCAACACTGACATTCGACAGTCATATAGACAAACTGTGCAAGCGGCTGGCCAGTGCAAATTATGCCTTATTTAAGCTTAAGCCTATTATAGAAAGAAAGACCCTAATCTCGGTCTATTACGCATACTGTCACTCGATGATTAGCTACGGAATAACAATCTGGGGGAACGCTACGCAGGTTAAGAGGGTTCTCATTTGCCAAAAACGATCTTTACGCATTATTTATGGATTATCGAGATTAACGTCGGTTAGAGCTTTTTTCAAAAAAACTAAAATTATGACAGTCATATCCATATTTATATACAAATCTCTATTGGAAATACACTCAAATAAGGAAGAATTACCAATGAAAATGAACTTACATGGTTACAATACCCGGAACAAGAAAAAATTAGTAGTACCTCAAACTAAGCTTGTTAAAACTCACAAACAAGGCATATGCATAAAGATTCAAATGTATAACAAACTACCGCTGGAAATTACAAGTCTTTCTCTAAATCTATTTAAACTAAAAATAAAATCTTTCTTGGAATCACAACCCTTTTACCACATTAGTGAATACTTAAGTTGTTCTTTTTCTGATCTGCATTCTTAGTCGAATTTTACATTTAATATAGGTAACTATTATTTTCTTTAATACTGCATACTTTATTATATACCATTAATGTAATAATAATGTCAACATGGAATAATTAATTATGTAATGTTTAGAATTATCTTACACATGAATGTATAAATTGACTTGCCAATGTTATTTAGTGTAACGAAATGGTGAATAAATAAATACTGAAATACTGAAATACTACTGAACCAAAAGTTTTGAGGTAACAAACATAAAAAAAATACAGTTGCATTGAGAACCTCCTCCTTTTTTTTGGAGTCTATTAAATGTTCTCGTTTTCATCGCTGTACCAAATATTTTGTTTGCACTCTTGTTGTTATAATATGATGAATTTAAAGCGATATCAACATAATTATTAAGGCTCGTAAGCAAGTTTAAAGATGGTAGAGAATGAATTTAAAGTATGGCTCAATTATTGCGACGGCCGGGAAATATATTCGGATTATTACAGCAGAATGAAAGCAAAACAAATACAATATTGAATGCTATCAATGGTAGAGCAAAAGTTGAACTTCAGAATGAATCGTATCGAGAGATACATGTATGTATGTCATTGTGATTCTACTGTATACGACCAGTTGAAAGCCTCCATAAAATAAAACAGATCTCAAACCAGCGAAAGGATAATAAAAAGTGATGAAGACGTTGGTTGACCAATACAAATGAATAGATGAAAAACCGCATTGAATCGAAATAAATCTCATAAAAGGAATAAATGGAAACATCAAAGCTGCGATACAAAGAGCTATTTATTCAGTCCCCTTAATGAAATCTTCAACTTACGAGTATCTTTTATATTAGCCCGCCGACAACGGACGGCACTAGTCAGCTAGGGTTGGGACATGCGCAGAAAATTTATCGATAAATGCTTCGGAGCTTTTTCAAATGTTAACTGAACGGGTATTCCACTGATATTCGTTAGTTACGGATTCAGTATTTGTGCTCGCAATAAAAAGAATAAAAGAAGAATATTTTTTTTCGATAAAGTTGAAGTACGCAAAACAGATTTTATTTAAGGCTGAATTTCTGAATACGATAAGCTTTTAAGAGCTCGTCTCTATACCGCGAGCAAGTTAAGTAGTTTACGAGCTCCGAGCTTTTAAATTATTCTTCGCTATAATACACTTAGCCGCCTGCCGCAAACTCAGTGTTGCCGTTCGTTACGTCACTGCACCCCCCCCCCCCCCGCGGGGACGCTCCTATAAAACAGTACATTTTGGCAATGCACATTGCACGACTTAGTGGAGTGTTAATATTTCAAGCGGTAAATTGTATACATACTGCCGCTATTTTTTGGCTCGGTTGTGTTTGCTCGTGTATTTCTCGTTATTTTTTTAACTGCAGCATTGTAGACAATGGATAAACATATGTGAAATTACAGCACATAACTAAAATGTTTTATTTAAGCACCATTGTGGCCTGGACACGGCTTAGAGACAAATCAATGTTCGCAGCCTATGAAAACCCTACAGAAGAATAGAATAGAATATTATTTTATTTGTAACTTAATCAACAAAAACAAACATGCCTTAAAATAAAAGACAAAGCATCTGTCGATTAGAGTCCCAAAACAGTCTTCTAAGAAAACTTAGTAGGGCATAATACTTATTTAAATGCATGCCACAGACCGCAGATCTAGCCGCAGAGTTAACACTTTGCACTTCAATATTTCAAACAATGCAACAGAATTCAAAATGGCTTCCCGACGAAGCTAAATAAATTATCGAGTTCCGTTTCCGTTTCCATTTCGCAATATGAAGCACAAAGTAAACGCAACAGGCACCCGCCGCCCCTCCCCCCTCGTCTACCGTGGGAAGGGGATAGGGTTGACGCCAGCAAATTAACAAACATGCCGCAACCACGCACAAAAACCCGTAAAACCGAGGATCGAACGGTGGCAATGGCGAGGGTGTCGCCGCGTCACCGCTTCCCCTTTCAAATTACATCAAATCAAACATTCAGTCCGAGTAAGCCCTTCTCGGAACAAGATGATCCTCGCCTCGTAGAGCCTCATTCCTTTGAACGGTCATAAAGCTAGTCAAGAGATAAGACATTTTATTCACATTCATAAATAAAGAATGTCAATTTTGCCAGTTCACAGCCATAAAAACCGAACAAAAACAATAAAGCAACCAATATAAATCGTGTATTGGCAAAGCTATCAAAGAGATCTGAGCGTTCGCCATCGAGCTTCAGTGGAGTAACTTAATCCCGACAGGACTGCGCGTATTTGCGAAATAAGCCAATCTCAGACTAGCGCACAAAATCGCTGGTAGGTAGGTAATTGGTGGAATAAAACGGCAGACAAGCAGCCAACAAAGGTAACGGATCGCTGGAAGCGCTGCAGCAGCTTAATTGCTGTCTGCGTCGTATTTACAAACACGAGCGGCGCAGCAGGGGCGGAATCCGACAGGGCGGTTTTATTGTCCGCTTGTCTCTTTTATTACGACTGAATAAACCAAGTTTTCCGTGACATGCAAAAGACGTAGCCGTTGTTAGCACAAATTTCCTACGTTCGAAAAGGCTGGAGTATTTCCCTAACATGTCATTGATTGATCGAATTGCTCGGATAGAGATTGGAGCAATTTGATAGTCACGATATATTATTCTCCCGAGACAGTCCTTTCGCCAATTTTATTGTTCCCTGAGCTCTCCTTTCCAGATTAACATCCGTGTTCTCAAGTTATGTTCTCAGAGATCACATAAACAAGAACAACCCGCTCTATCTATTCCAAAAGAATAGATAGAGCGGAAGAATTCTACAAGTGAAATCCTGTCCTTCATACAAGACATACAAGCATCAAACCCCAGGTTGTTATCCCTGGCTGAGAAGATCTCAGGGGTTAATGGATGTAACGCAAACGAGATTTTTAAGTGCTAATTTTTAGTAAATTAATATTAATTATGTACGAGTCGCGGTCCAAAGCTTCCATAATGCGGCATGTGGAGCTATTATTGAACACATATTTACGACTCCTCGACACCCCTACAGAGTTATCACATCTCTTTACATTGTTGTGACAGATTTAGAAAGCAAACCTAATTGGTATAAATGTTATAAAAGCAAAATGTATGTTTCATCGTTTCGTTTCCCGAAAAGCGGAGTTATTAAATCAATTTGCAAGATTTAATTTCCCGTTCCGGCGTCGCGGAGGGAAAAGCTTTTAAGGGAAAACGATTTCCGCAGAATTTCGGGGCTTTTCCGAAGCCTTAAAAATATACTTTCTACTTAATATTCAGAAAGCAGTATCAATAAATGGATTCAAATAAAGCCGTCAGACTTAAATCGTCATAAATAAAACATTGTATACGTATTCATGTCATAAACGACCAAGATACGAACTGCATTCAGCATAAATCTAAAATTATCCTTCATCTGATCCCTATCCAGGCTTGCTTGCATCAAACAAAATAATTTATAAAAACATTAAAATATTTCTAAAATTTTCCCGGAAAAATGAACGCATGGAAGCACTAGTCGCGCCACCCCGCTAATGCGTCCATTATTAAAACATAAACCGTCCGTCTGGGTCCCGGACCGCTTGCAAAACGTCTCCATTACAACCCACGCTAATATAAATACAGTTACAATTTCCACTCCACAGAATTTTATCGATAAAATCAATCACCTCATCACATCACTACACAATAATCCGTGAACGTTGTCGATATAACGCGCATTACTGAGCGCGACACGTGCGCTCGCGGGCGCGTCCGGCGGCCGACTGACACTTCTCGCTGATTTACCGAGCATGCGCCAAGACAGCGGCACCTTGCGATGGAATATTTATTTAAGCTTGAAGGGAATAGGGTTGAAGATGGATCGGCGTGATGACGGACACCTGTACAGGCGCGCAGGTCGGAAGTCGGTGCAGTGTCATCTCGTCTCGCACGTCGTCGCTTCGCAAATAAAATGAGATTTGTCGCCGACACGCTACTACAGGCGAGATCTATCCGGCAGCGGGCGGGACGCGGGATGTGAGCAGGGCTATTCAGAGGCTACTCATTACTCGAACTACTCATTCAGAGGCTCAGCTAGAGACAACAATCTATAGCAGACACAATAAGAAATAGAAGTGAAGATGCTGACGAGTCTCCTCTTCACAGCGCGGTGTTCCAGCAGTCGGTTAAGTTATCGAACCTGACGGCTGCTTGCAAGGGTGGATTGGATACAGAATAATGGCGGGAGTTTATGACTTTACGTACCTACAGCCCCTACAGGATTATGTGTGTGTTTGTTAGGGCTTGCAAATATTCGAAAATTTTTGATATTCGAATATTCGAATATTTTTCGGCTACTATTCGAATATTCGAATATTATTCGAATAATAGAATATTATATAGAAAATAACAATTTTTTTGTTAAAACCACATTTTTTATTGTAATAAGTATTATTTCCGTGAACAATTTTAAATATCAAATATGTGTCGCTGTAACGACAAGACATTGGCGATTTACACGCACAATAAACCAAAAAAAATTAAAACAGTCTTCAAAATCTAGAGTATTTTAATAAAATTTAACACAATAACAAGTAAATAAACACGTTATGTAACGATAGCGCGTTAGTATTTACTAAAGTACAAAAACATATAAAGGTCTTTTAAATCACAAATTATAAAATTAGCAATTACTCCTCTCTAACTTTATCTTATTTGTATCATTAGCCTATATTAGTCCACTGCTAGACATAGGCCTCCTCTAATGAGCGTCACAGCACCCTGTCCTGTCTTCAGCTTGACGCATCCAGTACCTGGAATCTTTCGCAGATAGTCATCCAACTTGGCCGGAGGGCGCCCTACACTATGTTTGCCGAGTCGTGGTCTCCACTCTAGAACTTGTTTACCCCATCGGTTGTCGGTTCTGCGCGAGATATGGCTGGTCCACTGCCACTTCAACTTGCTATTTCTCTGAGCTATGTCGAAAACTTTGGTTCTCTGTCGGATGTGTTCGTTACGAATCCTATCCTGCAGAGAGACATTGAGTACAGCTCTTTCCATAGCTCGCTGAGCGACTTTGAACTGGTGAATCAACCCTATCGTAGGTGTCTGCGTCTCATCTCCGTAGGTTATGACGGGTAGGACGCACTGATTAAAAACTTTGGTTTTCAAGCATTGCGGTATGGATGACGACAAGACTCGACGTAGTTTTCCAAACGCTGCCCAGCCTAGCTGGATCCTCCTCTTGGCCTCCTTCCCTAAATTGTTTTTTCTTAGCTGCAAAATTTGCCAAAAGTAAGTGTACTCGGGAACAATTTCGAGAGGGTGTCCATATACGACGACCGGCCCCGGATCAATGAGGCCATCATTGATCATGACTTTGTTTTATCCAAATTCATGCCAAGACCGATGCGTCGTCGCGAGGCTGAAGCTAGGCCGTCCAGCATCCGGTTCAGCTCCTCCAGCGACTCCGTCACTAAGACTATGTCATCAGTGAATCGCAGGTGTAATCGCCGCTTATGCTAATGAAAGGCAAGGTTTTTCCAGTCTAGCGTCTTAAACATATTATTATCTTCCAACGTGCTCGTGAACAATTTCGGGGATATAACATCCCCTTGCCTCATTCCTCTGCGCAGTTGGATGGGTTTGGACTGCTGGTCCTGTACTTGGACAAGCGGCGTCGTAAAGACATCTCGGACGAAAGTCTACTTGGCATGGCTGTAAGGATTCCAGAACAGCCCAGTTTTCGACAGAGTCAAAGGCCTTCTCATAGTCCACGAAGGCCAGACACAGGGGCTGATTATACTCTTCGGACTTTTGAATAATCTGCCTCACTGTGTTTATGTGGTCTATGGTGCCAAATCCTCCGCGAAACCCGGCCTGTTCTGGGTTCGCGTTACTTCGTACAATAAAGGTAACCACCACGACCGCGTGCAATACACAACTGAACATAATTCTGCGTTAACACAACGACATTCACGAGAGCAACAGAGACGGATAGACAGAAGAGTCTCGTCAAATATGCGAACGCACTATGCAGTCGCGCGCGGCACTCCCGATTACTCCCGAGTGTTTCCGAACCGTGTTCCAAACCCTTTAACTTCTACCTGAACAACGTAAACTTGTATTGTCTTGTATGGATGTACCGCGCGCACTTTTAAGTGGCCTTTTATCCACATCGACCACAGAATTTTGACTTTTTATTTAAAACGAATATTCGAATATTGCAATATCAGTATTCGAATATTCGAAATGATTTAATATTCGAATATTCGAATATTCGAATGCAAGCCCTAGTGTTTGTGCACTACATTATTAGAGTAGAGTTAAATTATTACAGTAATATTCACCGATAAATAAAATGAACTAAAATATTTAAACACATTAATAAAAAGTGGACGGAAGTATGTAGTTGAATTGTGAAAATGTTTACCGCAACAACGTACATACATCAATTCATCGCCGAATTAAAATAATAATGTGATAACACAGTATTAATTTCCGATGCGATATGAATTATTAAAATAACAACAAACTGGAATTAACTGGATATATCCAATTCAGATGTGATCTATAAATCAGGCGAGCGGGTAATGTCATCACTTTTAATGATACCGGTACATTATTACATTAATATGTACGATGTAATTAATTCAATACGCGGTACGTATATTCACAATGTCAGTATTTTTACCAGCTAGCAAAACACCTAAATATGGGATCATTTTATTTAACCACTTTAATAAATTCAATAATTACACAAAACCAAGTGAGATCATCCATTGAATCATCATTACACCTCTTCAACCTCAACAGTCTATATTGGTCCACAGCTGGACGCAGGTATACCCTGATAAACGCTTTATCGGCTTTCATCTCATGGGGGGTAATGCCCATAATCCCCACGCTGGATGTGTGGGTTGGAGATCGCAGTTCGGTGGTACAATTGTTCCTCAGAGGACGCCGCTGCCCGCCCCCGGTGCCTATCCCTTAGTCGCCTCTTACACACGCGCGTGAAGAGTTGGGGTGGTGTCAGTTCTAAGCCAGCACCTCAGTCATCATACTCATCATCATTACACCTAAAATGCTATAAATTGTAGGTAGTATGAATATACGTACATAAACGAATGAAAACTCACTGAAACCTTCCTTCCAGAACTCCTTAAATCCCTGGGGGTCCTCAAACGGAACTTAAGCATGAGCATGCGTCGAACACTATCGAAGGGGATTTCAGCTCAGGTGACGAAGATAGCACCAGTGACACCTAGCCAAGACAGCCTGAAGAATACATATAATCACCGGGTCAAGATACTTCTAGTACAAGTACTCCTTGCCTTCTACCACTTTTAGTTGGCCGTGGTCGAGCAAGAGGTAGAGTAAGAACTATGACAAGAAGGATAGGATGAGGAAGAAGCTCACAATCGATATGATCGACTCGGAGTCATGTCGTGCGTCAACGCAGAGGTAATCGTGGTCGAGGCCTCGGTCGAGGTGTTCAGCAGCGTGGAAACCTGTAGTCAACCATATTTCTTTCATGTCTGACATCAACGATTTACAGCAACCAGCGTACCTGGTCCGTGGCCGATCGTTATGGACTTCTATGGTATTCTTGCTGGAATATATGTATAGACGATGACATTTTGGAGAAAATGGTTATAGCTAGCAACAGGACAGCTGTATCTAGATTTTTTGTTTTGATAAAAGTCTAATAAATGATAAAACCTGTAACTACTTCTTTTATCCGACATATAATTGCAATACAATATAAATTGTATCGAATAGTTTATGTCATCATTCGAGGACTAACGCCGAGTGACCTCATATGAGCACATAATATAAAACGGGGAGGGGAGAGGGGGGATTTTTTTTACTATTTTTTTTTAAGTGACTACTTCATATAGCGTCATAAAAAAACATTAAATTAAACATAGTCTGAAAAAAGTACTCCTGGGTCTCAGGAGGTTAAGGGGACACTTTGTAAAATGTCACTGTCAGTTTGACATCACACTTCTAAGGTACTGTTTCGCTTGCACTGTGTCACTAAAACATGCTCGGGCAGGTGACCCCGGTTACACGAGGGTCGATGTGGATCGATGGACCATGTCCAAGGATCAGATGAAAGAATTACCTTGGTATACCTCGACACTATATGTCTATCTCACTATACCTCAATGACATCGATACCTTACGTATGTGATAATAACCACCTCAGCTTTCTAATTTAAATTACTTGACCCTGTGTGTGAAATAATTATCTTTTAACTACCTATCATATCTAATTTTAACCTGCCATTTTAAATGTATAAATTGTTTTGCAGTGCCCTACAGGGTACATGTACTATTGACCTAAGCATACATTAAGCTGTATACCATGTACATGTAAGCAAAATAAATAAATAAATATATTGTCTATGCAAGTCTATTGTCTGTGATCATAAAGAGGTAAAGTAAGTATTGGGAAAAGTGGCACCTGTCTTGTCAGAGGTAGTGGATAATTTGTTGTATAACAGACTTCCATTGCAGGTCGTATGCTTGTTGACAATAGATGTCGGAAGCTTTGCAAACTAAACAACAATAATCCACGTGTTTTTGGAAACCGCCATTGCAAAAGAAAAGCTCAAGTTCCGCACGTGGCCCAACATCGCAATTTCACAAACAAAATGAAATTTACAAACACCTCTCGAGGAAACAATCATTGGGCAAGATTTCCTCATTCCGGCCTTTTAAAAACAATGACGCAAAAGTGAACAAAACGAGCTAACTTTGCGGCAATTTTCGCAATTTTTTGTCAATGCTACCTTTGAAAAGTTATGAAGAAATTCCAAGCATTGTTTTTAGAGTTCCTTACTTACCCTGAGCACAGCCTTTATGCATACAGTCGTTCGACGAGGTTTTGACGTGGTTTTGACAAAGGAATCGTGCGGGGCCAAGGGACGGGACGAGGGGGAAGTTGCATACATCACCGACTTAGTCATTCGGGAGCGTGCCCCTCCCCCTCCCGTCCCTAGGCCCAGGCCCCCGCACGATTGCCTGTCAAAACGCCTTCGTCGAACGACTGAACACATATATATAGGTGAGCGTGGGTCTGATCTCCACGCGGTTGGCGACTGCTGGCTTACACACGGGATCGGACATTGGAGAGTCGGAGGATCATCAGGTGATTCAGGGATACAATAATCATGAATCAGTCTAGTTTTTAATAGGTACTAGCTGTGCCCTGCAGCTTCGCCCGTGTCTAATTTATTTTTGCGCGGAATGCTTTGTTATTAGTATTATTTATCGGGTATTTTTGTATGCTTTGGCCCCGCGACCTGCAGTAAAAGTATGTCAATACTGGTGCAACAGTTTCTCAATGAAATTCTAAAGAAAACTTAACTACTCTAAAGTATAATAAAAGCCCTTCTTGCCATTGGCCTTAGGCATCGTCCTACACACGGGAATAAAATGCTTTCCCTGTATCGGAGTCCACACCACATAATTTGTACGCCGCACTCCCTACACGTCCCATAAACCAGTGCTGTACAGGCTCCGAACCCGGGACCTTAGCTCCTAGCCCCTAGCCCCTAGCCCCTTCCCGGGTCGGGTCACTGAGCCCGCACCTCTGCCGCCGCTGATAGTGGAGCTGGCAACATTAGGGGTTGCCAGCTCGGGCAATTTTGGCGTTGCAGCGACAACTCGATTTAATCTCACTAGGGATGGGTTAGTTAAGTACCTATCGATGAATCATTTGATGGTGGGGAATATCGTAAGACACGTTTCAACTTCGTTCTTCTATTACCATCAATTCTCATTCATTTTTACTGTTCTTTTTTCATCAAGATGATGAAATTGATAATTATAATATTATTTCATACAAGGTCAGATCAGAGTGTGTCAGGAGACGAATAAGTATGCCAATGCCAATTGTAGCTACGGTACTTAACGTATTCACTGTCCAACCTCGGTGGAGTTCCGCAGATCCATATGTGCGTTTTGTGGGCTTTGAACGTTTTAATGTAACCAGTTTGTCTTGCAGCCGTATAAATACATAAGTAATTAGGTAGAGTCTGTTCAAAAATGGAAGCGTTGTGACGTTTCGCTGAACTACCACTTTTAGTCGTATTGCAATGACAGAGCAATGTTGTCAACGCAACAAAAGTTGTTAATTGGCACACGCGCGCCCTCAATTCCCACGATGCTTCTCTTTTTGAACAGACTCTACATTGTATCGATGACGCATCAAGAGTTAACCCATCACTAGTTCTTCCTGCTCTAGAGGCATGCATTTCCAATGTACCCGTGAGTGAATCCGAGACAGTGAACGCGCATGCGCGTTTGCGTGCCACCACACCACACTCACTCGACCATTACATTCGGATCCGGACAAATTAATTGCAAGCCCCACGTGTCCCATTTAGGAGGGCGGCGGCATTCCTATTCCAAATACCTGTACGAACGAATATGGACATTCCCGAAGGCAACCGAATATGTCATCGAAATGTCAACTTCAGAGAAAGAACGTGATGTCATTCTGACATTTCACAGGAGTAAATAGACCTTGTTTATCTGTGTGTATAATTAATTAATTACTACTTACGTACGTGAGTGCACTTTGTTGTGAGCTTACCTGTAACAAAGGAAATTAACAGTCAGTTAAGGGGTTGTGTATTTCTTACGATTTACAATGGATTTTCCTGTTTTAGAGATTTTATAAAGTAAAAATATATGGGCGTGATAGATTAAAAAATGGGATTATTGTCTATCTATAGTCTTTTATGTATCAAAAATCTTTCATATCGTGAAGTCAGAGAAACAAATTTCATTTAATAAATATATTTTTTTAATTTATTACGTTTTGTCCTAATATAACCTGGAAGTTTCTGTTCCTTGGTATGGTAAGTGCTTCCCAGGACCGTAACAATCTGTCTGTTTGCCGCAGCTAGAAGGGCAGAAAAATGTCCCGCGAAAGTGCGGCGAGGGGCGACCCCGCAGTATGTCGGCGTCGGCCCACCGCAGCCATCCGTCATCCACGCGCATACCGCGCGGCAACCGGCCCGCGCCGCGGTTCAACAGCGGACCGACTTGTGAAGGTACGGTTTACAGGTTAAAGGATATGCGAAACAATCATGATAGACTAGCTGCGCCCCGCGACTTGGCACGCCTTGTTGCTATGGAAATGTTTAAAGGTGATTTCTATCCCATGGGAACTGATTTATGGGATAAAATGTAGCCTTTGTTTGATTCCAGGACAAGAATTACGTGTATGCAAAATTTCAGCCAGATCCGTTCAGTAGTTTTGGCGTGAAGAGGTAACAAACATCCATCCACCACATCCATATAAACTTTCGCATTTATAATTTAGGTTGATAAAGGAATTATAGGAAGATCATACAGTTGTTTATGAAATGTGGTTTTTAGGGTGCATGTCATGTTATTTTAGCATTGGTAAGGCACTTTAGTTTGAAAATAAAATGGCGTAGGTAAACTCTACATAGGTTGACATAACACTTCCACCACATTTATCTTCGGCGAAAGATCCCTGCCATCCATTGGTAACGGGTGTCTTTTCTTTTTTGGAAAACGCCTCGTCATCAAGACTGATTCTTCTTAATATTTGGTATCTTTATATCACTAGCTAGACCCTTGTCAAAATCCTCAAACTTAAAGCAAACACAAGAGACTAGATATAACTCCTTGAATGTAAAATGTATAAGCAAGCACACACCGTACGAGATGTAGGTGTAACGTATGTAGGAGCGGCGTCGGCAGCGCGTCTGCTAATCACGAGGAAGCTTCCCCCACCCACTAGGGAGGGGATCTATCGATACCCTGCACTCAGGCTACGTCTCTCTCAGAAACTGTCCGGAACAGACGCCGTAATATTCGATATTTATTTGGTATTCTATGGTTTACAAGTATAATAAAAATATATCTATCCTTTACAAGTTGTTCGGTCGATGCAAAATTGTGTCAGTCTTAGAACTGCAAATAATACTCTACCAATAAAATTATTACTTCACTACCCCTGCATTGAATTTGACGGATTTGTTTTACAAAACCGTCGGCAAAGAAGCTACTAAACATGGTTACAACTTACAACGTTGCAAACTCAAACTCAAACTCAAAAATGCTTTATTTCCATAAATACAATAAATGTACACTTAGAAAAGGTCAAATCATAGTAAAAAATACACTGACACGGAAATAAAGTGGTATTTTTGATTTCGATCGCTTCGGTATGTAGACTAAAGTAAAGAAACGACGAAGAAACCTTTAGCCTGTTAGTTGTTATTTTTCGAGTTGGAGCAAAATCCGTCCCAAGCTTTTTTATCCTCTAGATAATCTGATATTTTATAGTAAGCCTTTTTGCATAGTAAAGTTTTGACAATTTGTTTGAATTTATTTACTGATAATTTTTGCAGCTCAGTAGGGGTTTTGTTGTAGAAGCGTATACATTGCCCTTTAAAAGATACATTAATTTTATGTAGCCTAGTTGTGGGTACAGCGAGTTTATGTTTATTTCTAGTATTTACATTATGTATATCGCAATTTTTTGGGAAACTATTGATATTTTTATGAGTATACAACAAGTTTTCATAAATATATTGACTTGGTACTGTCATTATATTTATTTCTTTGAATTTATCACGTAGGGATTCTCTGGGACCCATTTTATAGATGGCACGAACAGCCCGCTTCTGCAGCACAAATATGGTGTTAATATCTGCAGCGTTCCCCCAAAGCAGTATACCATAAGACATAATACTATGGAAGTAGCTGAAATAAACTAGTCTAGATGTGTCCACGTCTGTGAGATCACGGATTTTTTTGACTGCATATGCTGCAGAACTAAGTCTCTTCGATAGCTTATCTATGTGTGGGCCCCATTGAAGTTTATTATCTAAGGTGATTCCTAAGAATACGGTACTTTCTATAATTTCTAACGTTTCTCCATTAACGTTTACATCAGCCTTAACTTGTTTAACATTAGGTAGAGTAAATCTTATACATTTCGTTTTGGTTCCGTTAAGCAAAAGATTGTTGACACTAAACCAATGAACTACCTCTGAGATTGCATTGTTTACATCGTCGAAATTAGTGTTTTGTCGTTTCATTTTAAAAATTAATGAAGTATCATCAGCAAACAATACAATCTCGTGACTATTCTTGACAAGATGAGGCAGGTCGTTAATATAAACTAAAAATAGGAAAGGACCGAGGATAGATCCCTGCGGTACACCCATTGTAACTACAGACCCCGAAGACCGTTTCCCATTTATGTCAACTCTTTGTATCCTATCACTCAAATAAGATGTGAGAAGATCCAAGGAGGTGTTCCTTATTCCATAGTGATGTAGTTTCCTGATTAATGTTTCATGGTGTACGCAATCGAATGCTTTCGACAAGTCGCAAAAAATGCCTAAGGCATCTTGCGACTTCTCCCAAGCATCAAAAATATGCGATACTAACTCTATACCGGCATCAGTAGTTGACTTGCCGCAAGTAAACCCGAATTGCTTACTATGAAGCAGGTCATTGCAATTGAAATAACTGAGCAATTGATGTAAAATAAGTTTTTCAAAAACTTTGCTGAATGTTGGCAGTACTGATATTGGTCTAAAGTTAGTGGGGTCAGACCTACTACCTGATTTAAACAGTGGGATTATTTTGCTACATTTCATTAGATCAGGAAATACACCACAATCAATAGACTCATTAAATATAAAAGCTAGATCTGGTGCAATGGTATCAATCAAAGGTTTAATAATTCTAACGGAAATGCCCCAGAGATCTGCAGTTTTCTTTATATTTAAAAGTTTAAAGACTTTTATAATATCTTTTTCATTAACGTGGTTGAAATTAAATTTATTTTCGCATTTAGGTACATTTTCTATCAGTAAAGACTCGGCAATTGCTTGAGAAGAATTTAGGGACTTTGTGGTAGAGATTGGAATGTCAGTAAAAAAGTTTTCAAAAGCTTGGGCTACTTCAATGTCATTTTTGATTGTGCAACTGTTAATCTTTAAATTGTAATCATTATCGTAGGTACTGACCTTTCCAGTCTCACTATTTATTATTTTCCATGTTGATTTTATTACATTTTCACTGTTTTTAATTTTGGAGCTAATATAATTTGATTTTGCTATTTGACAAACTTTTCTAAACATTTTTGAGTAATTTTTTACTTTTTCTTTGAAGTCCTTGTTAAAATTATATTGTTTTTCATTATAAAGTTCATACAAAGTTACTCTACTTTTATGTATACCCACTGTTGCCCACTCACTAAAGTTAAGTTTTTCTGAGACCATCCTCGATTTGGGTGTGAATATTGAATTGAACGCATTGGTGAATTTATTAAAAAAACTACAATACGACTCATTTGGGTTGTTAAGTGAGTAATCAGGTGATGGTTTAGAATCCCAATCCAATTTCAACCGTTCAAATCGACTTGTGGTCACAGGTGTATATTTAATTTTTTGTTTACAATTATAGTTTTTAACTTGTATTTCTAGTTTAATTAGTTGACCCAAGTGGTCTGATTTTAAATTGCTTATAATTTTTTTACCTAATACTTTTTCATTTTGACAAACAAATATATTATCTATACATTTTGCTGAGGTACACATGATACATTGAGCTGCATAATTTATAGACAAGAAAAAGCCAAGAAATTTAATCGAAAAAACATCGACATGTCACCCCTCGTAAGCACTAGGTATGCACTCTATCAGAAAGTCGCTGTGAATAATTTTGCGTCGAGTGCTACATATACTCGTACGTACTAAGTTGTGTTCGGGCGCGCTCGGGCAGGGTCGGGCGTAGTCGGAAGTAGAGGTGGGCAGACACGAGTTGCAAGCTTCCTTGCGGCGTCTTGTCAACTTAGGGAAGTGAAGTTGGAAATGGAAATTTAAATGGATGGATGGTAACGACAGCCTCGGTCTTAGTCTTGATTCTTTTAATCAGTAAATAGAGTCTGAAGTTTGGTTTGAGGCTGATGATAAAACTTATAGTGCGACTACAAGTTAGCTTGATACCCGAAATATCAACTGACACCAGTTGGGACAAGCACGAGTTAGTGAAGCAGTCGACATTGCAAGACATTTCTTAAACGCGGAGGAAGAGTTCTCAAACGTCAACATAAACTTCCCAATCACATCAGTTAAGCATCTTAAGTCTTATAGTATCATCAAGACGAGACCAGCAGCTTGTTTGTTGCGTCCCTCCTCAGTGTCGCGTCGCTAGTCTTGAATGAATATGGCCGCGGGCCGCGGGCCGCTCGCTACGTGTTACGGGCCGAGCGGGCCGGACGCGCGTCCCCGCGGGACCTTACACCTCGACGGGTTAAGAGACGGACATAATGGCTGCATGATGACAGGGGTAGTCAAGTCAAATGCTGTTGTATGTGTTGGCAAACTTACCTACCTACCTTTTGAATTTTTACTTTTTTGGAACTTTATCCACTTTTATTTCAGAGGAGGGCGTTGTCATCTGCGACACAGTTTTAATCTTCTGCAGATGGGCATTGTTTCCATTTATAACCATGTAAGTCTAGTCTTATACATTGTGTTTGTTCCATAACACACTGACCAAATGAAATCAAAACGTGTCGTGTATATCAAATACTGACATAAAAGGATTTTCCATGGTAAACATAATGTACTTATTACTTCCTTTCATAGCCAATAATAAGTAAGTAAGTACCTACGACAAATAGAAGCAAATAAAACAATTTTTAACAGTTTTTTTTTCTAAGTTCAAATCTAAATCCACTACGTGTCAATTTAAAGTGACAACACGGAATCCGGAGCTCCGTAAATCCTCCCCGCCGTCACCGTGTCCGCAGCCTTACGCGAGGCTTCGTAACATCCTCCTGAAGCCGCTCTAAGGAAACCCGCAGAGGAGTGGAATGCCCCCGGGGGATATACTTTTAAAAGATTGCAACACGGGGAGGGTTTGTTATAATAGGAGACACAGTCAGTTCTTTGAGAATGGATTAAATAAATTAAATCCACCGGATCCTTAAAGCATAGGTAGGTCAATAAACATTGATATAATGTATTAAAAATTGCATCATAATAACACTGGTCTTGGAGAAAAATATGAATCAAAAATTCTCTATTTCCGTTGTGCAATGCACTTTCGATAAGCTGACGTGTGAGAAAAGCGAGAGAAAGACCTACATGACTAAATAAGATAAGAAATGGAAGAACACGACCATGCAAAACTTACGGTCACACCAGCGCGCGATTTGCCATCTAACTAAACCATTGTTAGATAGATTATGTTTATAAACTCAAGGCCCATATTAAATCATGTCAGTGGTCATTATTTGCAGTTAGCTCAATTGTTTCAATTGTAAATACTAGTTTTAATTTATTTCTATTATAAGATTATTATAATAGAATTATAATGTTTTTTTTTTCAAATAGGTTTATTATCTAAATGAGTTATCGTGGCCATTAGTGAACATCGCCACACTGCAAACAAGCTTTCAGTCTCCAGTAAGCACACCGGGACAGACCCTGTAGTCCCCAACTCAGCACGCCCTCGGGTCGCGGCAAGACCCGGGGCGGGTCGCAGGTCGGCTGCGACCCGCCCCGGGGCTAAGGGTCCGTAATCAAATTATGCGTTCATCTGATTACACCGCTTTCATTTTTTCCGGCGTTTTAATGAATACGTTTACCCAGATTCTGCGGAGCTGCGGTTTTTAAATTACATTCCTGTGTTTTAATGCTGATGAAGGCGAATAGGGCGGGAAGATCGGAGTTGGATGTTAAGCAGGATCGGTGAAATTGTTTGTGTGGTAGAATTTTATATTTGTTTGTCAGAAGATGTGGAGTATTATTGCGTCGAAAGAGAAACTTGCGAGTGTATGGTTATAACAGAAATAAAAACATTTTAAATTAAATGCCCGTTTACTTCAATCAAACATAGATTCTTCTCAAAGATACGAGTACAACAACAATGTTATTACATTGTAGTCTCAGTCTAGCAAAAAGCATCAACTCCTTTCGGTGCGACTGTCCTTGGGACTCTCTCAAGGATCAAAGCGTGGCGGGCGCAGTGAGCCGACGTCGTCGTCTGCCAAGTAATCACAACACGCTCCACCCTGTAGCTATTCGCACTGTATAGGCGACCTCTACACGCGCCCGGGGTGGACTCAGGGTTGGGGTTACGTAACGGGTGCCATATTTCACACTAGTTTAATTCCTTATTGATGAAAGCGGGTTAATTAACTAGAAGATGTAACGTTTCATCCCTTAACGACGGTTATGATCAAGATTACTAGTTAAGACTACTTTTTAGAACTAGGATCTGATAACTTCCGATAATTTCACGAGGATCAAGCGATCTTGGTGTCGACCCTTTTTAAATATAATTCGACTCGGGCACAGATACTCGTATGTTAATGTTTTGGTTCGGACAGGCAGCTAGCTACTATGCTACCCGAAAAAGCTTAAACGCGGTCGAACAAATTGATAGCCGGTCAGTTCCTCTCGGCGAGCTAAAGGGGCTTCTACAGTTACTAGATAAAGCCCAAATTCGCTCCTCTGGATCACAGCGCCCTGCGCTAAGCCCAAAGAGTAGAAACAGAATATTGTCTCGTGCCCTCCGGCCGACGTACACTGTCATATCACGTACGTGACTATGTATATAGCGGCCGATCGACAACGACTCTTGTTTGAGAGGTAGTTGGTGGGCTTGTTTGTGGACCATTCCAACCCCAATGGTATTCCCTGGCCCCGGCCCTGAACGCTCCTGTCTGTATAGAGGCCCGTATAGAGTAGCAACAGAGTGGAGTCTCGCGCCCCTCCGGCCGCATTGCCGCCGCGCGTGCGCCCTGCGCCGCGCGCGGGACGCGGTCGCGCACGGCACGAGGCCGAGAAGGGACGTGTCCGAGGTGACGGGGACGACAGTGGATGGCTCTAGCATTTGGCATAATGAACGACAAAAAAAGTCGTATTCAATTTTAGAAAGGATGAAAGAAAACCTAATCGAAACGGTTGAAAAGTTGCAACAGAAAATATTGTTGTGGTGTGTCGATGAAAAAAAGCTTGTAAGAAACGATCAATTATTTGCTGACGCACGGTAGAGCAATAGTCAAACTTTTGAAATGCAGACGAAGTAGGTACCTAAGGAAATAAATCGGAAAACGAAGGACGGTTTCCCGTATCAGCTGTGTGAATGGACCCGTGCTCCCGGGCACCCGAGGATTAAGCGCTCGTAAAAACAGGCTCCGGCTCGGCAATAACGTCTTGATACCTCCCGTCCTCGCTGCTACAATCCCGCCCTTACCGCCCTCGCAATAAGGCTCAAGAGAGCCGCGTGTAACTCCGTTAGTTGCGGATGATGTCTCCGCCGTGTTGTGTTGACTGACATGGCTTTACATTATTTTCGGAGTATTTTGTCGAGAGTTTGGGGAAGTACAAGTATTTCCGACTTATTTGTGACAGAGGGAATGAAAGGGAATTTGTGGGAAGAGGGATGGTAATGGACAGGCGAGGATGTGGAGATGCATACAGTCTTGATATAGCATAATGTTCAGGAGGTACTAAATTCTACAGATCGATATCTGTATATAGGTAATAGAATAATAATCTATGTATAGTCAGCAAAAATTGCGCCTTACCGCCACTAGGGTGATTTTTCTGTGAAGTTAATAGTTGCCAACCCCGGCTAGCTCGGTATCTTTTGTTATTAATGCAAAGCAAAATAGTTTCAAACTGGATAGGCGTTACGTTTGGCGATGGTACCTACATAGGTCTAAGTAAGTCTATAGTCTAATAGTATTCAAAGATTTAGCCTGGCTTCTTTATCACCTTGCAACATCCTGCATCACTTAATTTAGTTAAACTGGACAATGCGCATCAATGTAGTTATTAGAGCATTCGCCACCAAGAAAACGTAGCAAATGTACTTGGACCTTACATCAAAGTATGGCTTGGAAAACCTTTCTTCAGACCAAAATCCATAACCTTTCAAATTATAATAAGAATAACAAAAATGTCAAACAACCCCCCCATGTGTCACGCCATGTCACAAGTAGGCTGAGAGCCTCGCTAATGGATGCGTGCTCGTGGGGACTGCGACGCGCGCTCCTACGCAAGTTCTATGCTTTACGAATAGAGAATGTATTAGAATAATTACCATTAAGATTTTGTTAGATATAGACATAATATTAGGTCCTTACATATGAAATTGGCGTTTTGTATGGGAGGAACAAAAAGTCGAATATTTTTTAATATAATATATTTAATTAATCAATGTATGAACCATTATTTTCTATGCACTTTTGCCATCTTATAGGTAGTTCATTGATCCCTTTACTAAAAAAACCAGTCGGACGGGAATCAATAAAATCTTTGAAGGCGATTTGGACTGCCCCATCGGAGTTGATTTTTTTCCCTTGCAAGAAGTTATCCAAATTTCGAAAAAAATGGTAATCTGTTGGAGCAAGGTCCGGGGAGTACGGAGGATGTCTTAGACTTTCCAATTGAAGCTCTTCTAATTTAGTAGCCGTCTGTTGCGCAGTGTGTGGTCTAGCGTTGTCGTGAAGCAGCAGTGGCGTGGAGCGATTGACCAGCCTAGGTTGTTTAGCCGCTAGCTTTTCCATCATGGTTTGCAATTGCTGACAATAGACATCAGCCGTAATAGTCTGGCCAGATTTGAGAAAACTGTAATGAACAATACCGGCACTAGTCCACCAAACGCTTACAAGTAACTTTTTTGGGGTTAATTTTCGCTTGGGGCAGGATTTGGCTGGCTGGCCAGGATCCAACCATTGCGCTGAGCGCTTCCGATTATCGTAAAGAACCCATTTTTCATCACAGGTAATGATTCGGTTTAAAATACCTTCATTATTGTGCCGGTTTAGTAATGTAACGCAGCAGTCGACGCGCGTTTGCCGGTTTGCTTCAGTCAATTCGTGAGGTACCCACCTTTCAAGCTTTTTAATCTTCCCAATTTGCTTCAAGTGAATTAAAACAGTTTTATCACTAACATCGCAGCCTGCAGCTAACTCGGACGTGGTTTGCGATGGATCCGCTTCCACAATAGCCTTCAACTCTTCATTATCAACTTGAGTCTCAGGCCGTCCACGGGGCTTGTTCTGCAGGTCGAAATTTCCAGAACGAAAACGTTGGAACCAAAAACGAACTGTGTTTTCTTTTGCAACACGACCGCCATACACATCATTCACCCTTCGAGTTGTTTCCGCAGCACTAGTGCCACGGCGGAACTCGTACTCGTAAATAATGCGATATTTTAAGTTTTCCATTTTGTAAAATGAGTGACGCAAACAGAAAAAAACAGAAGAAAAAAAACAAATGAATGACGATCATCGAAGCACAAATACATGAGTCTATAGCTGTACAAATTTGAATTTGGAATTCCTTACCAAAGAGGAGAAATTTGTGATTAAAGTGGCCAGTACGAAAAACGCCAATTTCATATGTAAGGACCTAATATATATGATGTTTGTGTTCTTTAAATAAATAAATAAAATAAATAAATAGAGGTACGTTCAGACAATGTTAAAGCATTTAGATTTGAGATCCTTTGATCACACTTATATTGTAATGCGAAAGTTTAGATGGATGGATGGATGGATGTCTGTTTCCTCTTCACGCCATAAACTACTGAACGTATCGAGCTAAAACTTTGCATAAACAACACGTGCGAAACCGCGGGGCGCAGCTGGTAAATAAATATTGTTAACCTTGACTCCACTCCAGAAACGTGAAACTTAGGTTTTTTTGTTGGCTTTTTTCCGTTTCGTCCTCAATTCCACACAACCACGGGAAGTTTACTTCCCGTAATTTATTTACATGGGACCAGGGAAGTTTTGTACACGTTCCTCCCCATGTAAAAAAACTTTCCGTTGTTGTCATAATTCGCAGCTAACTTTAAACCTTTTCATAGACCATAGATAGATAACATGAAATTAGTAGAACTGAAAGAAGAAAGTCGATATCTGAAAATCAAGAAAACAGAAAAGGTTTATCCTTTCCGTTCGATTCAAAACAAACACCAAGGTCTTGGCTCATTACTTATTTACCGACTGAGCTCGAGAAACCAAACCTTCCGAAAGACATTCTAAAAGAAAGGCTGAGCCGAATCGTAATTACGGATTATTGGTACAACCAGAGGAAGGGGCAACCCTAGCAGCCAGTTTATTAACATCGATACTGTGGCAACACTAGGCGTAACTCGATATACAAAGCAAATTCAATTATGAATTTCAATATTTTTGATGTCCTCGTTGGAATTGTAGCATTTAAAAATTTTATACGATTCTTTATAAAAGTGTTTCTATTTTATTTAGTTTATTCTTCTACCTATAGACTGCCTTTAACTTACAATATTTTCCTAGTAACCAGTTTAGTAACCATCGATTTAAGAATACCGTGAGATATGACATTTACTCTAAAACAGCTTTATGGACAAAAAGAGATACGTAAGAAGTAGGTTGGTTTGCTACTTCCGACCCACACATGCATGATGTGTAAACGTAGAAGCCACAGGGCGCGGCCTAGACCGTGTAAATTTCGCGCCTAGTCAAAACCTACCCAAGTATCGATAAGACATCATCGACAGTACCCCAGTACCTCCCCAACGTTCTGTGTTTGCAACACATCCTTACCCGCGGCTCGTAAACGCGGGACACGCCACCGGGATACTTATCCCGAAGGAGCGTTGACACGGGATAGCTACTAGGCCTAGTAAGGGAAGGACCGTTGGTACGGGATAGCTACTCGTATTACAAATTATCTTTTCATGTTACACAATCATAATTTTTTCTGGTCGCCTCAGAGGGTAATAATACCTACCTACTGAAAATAAGTGTTTGCTGTTCGAGCAAAGCTTTGCGCTGAGTATTGCCTTTTTGTCAGGCTGCGGCACACCAGCACACACATACTTCATTCGTATTTGATTTACGGAATGTTAAAAGGAAATGATGTACCGATAAATTGTTGTCATGCATTGTTCCTCCTTGATTTCCCTAACTTGTATTGTGTGTTGCAGTTGCAAATAAAGGTTTTATCAATCATAAAACTAATCATGCATGCAATTCTTTTACTTCTAGAGTAAGTAAATTGCACAATAATCAATTTTCTAAATGTGATATATTTCTCTAAGAATAACTTTAAGAAACAAGCGTCTCTCTAAGTTAATTTTGTGCAGTATCCATGCTTAATTTGTCTTTGTTTGTATAAGCTCCAATTAGCTGTAACGTTGTTTTTTTATTCTAAATAATGTTGCTATTCTTGTTTGTGTATACGTAGCTAGCTATATTATATACTGTTAATTTTAAGAAAATTGTATACTGTTTGTGGGATAGGAAATAACCGCCTCATGCTGCTCTGTTTACATCATGTTTCATCAATAATGATCTAAGCGAGGCAGCATTACAGAAGTATCTACAAACAAAACGTCAGATGGGATGCTCCTTATTGTCTTGAACTGATAATGTCCCGGTTCGATGTTAATATTGCAGTAGTAATGTAGAGGTCGGCGCGGATTAGGTGATCTCATCAGCGATACCGGTGAAATAGCCTCCGCTGCTGATAGCGCGTTAAGCAAGCTATTCAACCGGCAAATAGGCACCGCGTTGCCTATCTGTCAGCCCGGAGCGTCCGGTAGATGCAGAATACATTACGATGCTATTATTTAGTAGCTACAGTATTATTATATTATTATATCTGCTATTCAGATATAACCAATCAGAAGTTTTGAAATGTAAGCAAATGCTTATGCCGTGATGCGTTTAAACAATTGTTACTGAATTGCATCTGTCTCGTCGACACAGGTAAAACGATAAAAGCACTGCGCTCACTTATCCGATACCGCTACCACACAGCACAAAAACATCTCTTCTCTCTCGCTTCAGATAATAATGTAGTGAGGCATCATAACAACAACTACATACACTTGTAGAGAGGATTATGTTGTCCTTGGTATGTAACATCAAATGTAATAGAAGTGCATTGAGGTAATACGCTATTCCAACAGTAGTAGGGGGTCTTACATCAGTAGTAGGGACTTCACATTCCTGGTATTGTGATGTCATGGCCTAACTGATTAGAGTAAAGTAGGTAGAACCAATCGAAAATAACATTTTCAGAAACTAAACTAAAACCAATCTAAACATACCAGCGAATACAACAATGTAGTTCTTTTGTGTGTACTTTACAAAGTCCTATCACTCCTGTCTGATCAGAAATCACGTTCAAGCTACAGACTATACTAATTGGCGTCCAACGTGTGGCCAGAGGGCAACCCCGTCGCCCCTCCCCCACCCCCGCACGAGACCCTTGACTACCGCCGCGTCGGCACATCGACATGCCAACACAAAGGTATCGCCCTCGAGTGGCACTGCCAACGCTGGCGAGTGTGGCAACCCTTAGGAGAACACTTAGCAAGGAGGTTTGCTATTTCTGTACACTTTAGCTTATGGGAGTTCTTTTTCCTATTTAGGAGTTCGATCAGTTATTATAAGGTATTAGATCTGCCAACGGTTTCCGCTTCGGTCAGGTTTCCTATATTTAATTTTAAATATTGAAGTATTTTATGTGTCCATTTTTTTTTCTTTTACCAGCCACCAAAAAAGTTGTTTATTTAACACAACTTTTTTGTGACATTTAGTTTTGATCTTAATATTTTCAAAGCAGTAATAAAATTTAATATTTTCTAAGTCACGCCACCGTCCGGCGGCGGTGTTTAAAACGGTATAACCACAGATCTCGACAACAGGCTAACCAAAAACCATCCGTCAACAAACCGACAGAAGTGTGTGTGTGTGTGAGAACATTACAAAGTCCCGTGACTGCAATTTGCGACCGTCCAATTGTTCTGCACCACAAAGACCTTCAACGGGTTTACGTAGCGTGGAGCGACGCAGTGGAGGACCTCGTCAAGAACAGTGCAGCAACTGCACAGCACCACGTCTACAACTCGGAGTCAGAGTCAGAGTCAAATCTCTCTTTTTAGTTAATATTTTGTGTAATTGCTTTTTCTCGTATTACAAGTTAACTATGTATTATTCTTAAGTCTGTTTTGTACTGTGATAAGTAGCAAATAAATGATTGTCTATGTCTATGTCTAAATAGTTTATTTCTTTAGACTTACAAAATAAGCACAAGTCAATATTTTTACTTTATAAACAGCTTGTTTAATAGTAATTATTATCAAATAAGAAATAAGGTGCAATTGATTCTAATTCACATCAATTTATTGTCCACTAGCGGAAGAAGTGAAAAAGAAACCATTAGCAAGTTTATCGTTTATCAACTAATACAATTTTGCTTATCTAAGTCTAACACAACTCATTTATGTTCTTTCATACTATTGTCGGTGAACTGGGCGACATCCATCCAAGTATAACATGATTAATTAATGTAATCATCTATGGAGTAATACACTCTCTTGATAAGATTTCGTTTTATGTATAGTTTAAATTTACGAATAGGGAGCGGAACATAGCTTAATAGGTATCATAAACTATACGATGGATTTTTTTTAATTTAGCGTGTTAAATGTAATTGGCGGTAGTAGTTTAACTCTTGTATGCGCCTTAAATTAAGTCTGATCTTGTACTGATAAATATCGTTTTAATTGAAAAGGTAGACAGTACATTTTAACAGCACCATAAGAACGAAGCACGTTTCAAGCATATAATTATGTACGAGTAGGTACCTACCAGTTCTAACAAAATGGAACTGCTGTAAAATGTCAGCTGAATAAATCCAAAACGTGGAGTAACCCTACTGTTTCTACACGCCCTGTGCTCGCTGACAGCAGCGTGGGTTGAAATTGGATTTGGAGCTGAACTTCAAAGGTATTAGAGATATTTGAAAATGGAAACTGTGACATTTGCCAATATCTGGCGACAAGCAGAGGCATGGGCGCAGACAAGACGTAGCGCAGTGGAGCTCAGATATTAACAGATGTTGAGTACGTCACGAATACCTCTTATAATAATATGCATGAGTATTTATTTGTGCTGGTCGAAGATCCTAGTAGGTAGCCGACGTTACTATCTTAGTCCTAGGTGTTGTTGTCCGCGTGTGTTAAATAGTTATTAAAATTATAAAAATCATTTATTGCCCAACTAAATGTACACTAATACTAATACTTAACCTGCATGCTTGCATAGGTAACAAATTAACAAAAAGAACTTAGTTACTAATTCGAGTAGGTTTATGTAAATAAACTAAAATTATGCCAATAAACTCAGCATAATGCCGACAAGCTTATCAAGCATGTGCGGCGCTGGTTTTCATTTAAGCTGGGTAGTCGTTTTTAACCGACTTCAAAAAAAGGAGGAGGTTCTCAATTCGTGAATTGTATTTTTTATGTTTGTTTTTTATAAATAAATAAATAAATAAATAATGCTGGACAATTCACACAGCATTATCTAGCCCCAAGCTAAGCAGAGCTTGTGTTATGGGTACTAGTTAATTGATATACATAATACAATACACTAAATAGATAGATATTTTTTTTTATTATACTAATAAACATCCAGAACGCCCTGAACAAATGTCTGCAGATCGTACACACATTTGTCCCGAGGCGGGAATCGAACCCGCAACCTCCTGCGTCGCAGGCAGACCTTCGTCCACCGCGCCACAGAGGTCGTCCGTGTTACCTTAGAACTTTTTACTAGATGGTCCGATTTTCATAATTCTTTTTTTATTAGAAAGCTGGTGCTTCCCGTGTGGTCCCATTTAATTTGGTCTAGTTCTGACAATGGGATCCATGAAAAAATTATGTAATTGAAGTCGGTTTAACGTTTTTTAAACAAAATCAATTATAAGGTATCATTATTACATTTGCCACTAACGCTTATTTAGCTTCACTTGTTTCAGATGTTTCATATTGCATTAACTGCTTATCCTCAGCAGAGAAAAACAAACCGCGACGCCCACAGAGAACTAAACGCGTCAAGTGAAGGACGGACGTTGATTCATGTAATCAAAGAAAAACGATAAAAGAAAAGTCTGTTGTCACGAACAATTAACAGAAATAGAAAAATGTCTCAACTATCACAAAAAACTATATGAAACAAATATGATTATTTTAAGCAATTTGTTTTCGCAACGTCCATGACTTTATTCTCAATATTTCCAACATAAGACAGACGACTTCCCAACACGCCCATCGTTCACCGCATAGTACGAACCACATGGTTAGTTACGTACCACATGTTAGTACGTACGTAGCACGTAGTACGTACGTACCGCATTCTACACTCGTGCGACCGAGTGCTCGAGCTACACTACACGACACAACTTTGTCTTTGCGGCGAGCTAGGGCTGTGCTGGCAATACAGAGTTAGTGTTTAGTTCTCGCGGTATGGCAACTGGCAACCCTGCTGAGGGAAAAGTTTAGGAAGTCCGGTAACTAATGAATCTACGCGTGACTCTAGAGCTGGGAGTATCTGGCGCAGCGCATCAGCATTGTCATACAGCGATGGATATGGATCCTGGAGCTGTAGATCGTTTGCCGTCAGCAGTCAGCTCAACTGTTTCAATTGTAAATACTGCTCCTAATCTTTTCGATTCTATAATTGTAATTGAATTTGTTAATAAATGTGTTCTCTGATCTGAAATAAATGTAATGTATATACGAGTACTTACATTAAATTGAATTCAGATAGGATTTATTATGCAATAGACTAGCACAGAGTAAAGCGTGCACAGGAAGAGCTAATTATCCCGGAGACGGATTTTCGGAGCTATTTACGGTGGAGGGGGGGGGGGGGGGGGGGGGGTGTGCTTGTTATTGTAACATAATATATCTATTTTATAGCAACATAGGAGAGACTAAATGGGTGTTATCTAGTTCTCCTGACACGTCACTTTACCACCAGGTGAAGTCGGAATCAAAAGTACTAGACGTTCGACGTTCCGACTACTCACCAAAAAGGCACGATTTAAATGATAATTAATTTTGTTTTTAGAAAACTTCTTGTTTTAACCGACGTCAATTTTATAGTGTTTCCATGAATTTTCATGGTTCCAATCGTCAGAACTGAACCAAATTAAAATGGGACCACAAGGAAGCACCAGCTTTCATATAAAAAAAGAATCATGAAAATCGGACCACCCAGTCAAAAGTTCTGTTCTAACAAACTTAAAAAAAATACAGTCGAATTGAGAACCTTCTCCTTTTTTGAAGTCGGTTAAAAAGCACCCTGTAGGGTATAATTTATATGTAAGTACATTAAAATGGCAGTATAAACAAGATTAGTAGGAGCCCTGGTTTGAAGGATATTAAGCACTTTGACATTTGATAATAATAACACCTGAAATCTCTACAAATAAGCCTTCGATACTAAATTGTCGCATCTCATCCATTGATTTAAAAAGGGATCTCATCTCATCAAATCAGCACAGCAGTCAGTGTGGACAGGGGAAGATGGCTGCAGGAACAGATAGTCTCTAAACAGTTTATGATAAGCTCCCTGGACTGGAAGCTAGTGCCAGTGTAAACACACACACACACACACACCACACCACAGATAATATAAACACTCACACTACAGGTAGGTAAAATACATGAGTGTTGCCAGTATCAGAATTCAGAACAGTCGGCAACAAAAGTGACGTTAAAGCTTGACGGGATAAATATTAATCCTTCGAAAATATTTTTTTGTGTGATCAATTCGAAACCATTCTATATACAACAGCGAAAGAGTTTTTAAAATCGGTCCATAATTGACGGAAAAATCGGTGAATATACATACAAACAAAACACACAGACGAATATAAAACCGAAGTCAGTAAAAACAAGTATTAGTAAAGTCAAGAGCCTTTTTCAGAGATTTTGCTACAAAACCCTAAAGGATAAAACTTTTAAATCCATCATGGCTATTAATACTAAAGTTATTTACAACGGGATATTAGAATAATGAATAAAATTTATTTATTTGTATACCAACAACAGGCCTTTTTACACTTTTAGACAATATAATTCCTATTTAAAAAATTAAGTCCGGCGGCACAAAATGGTCTCTGTCTCTCGGTATTATTAGTCCCTCGTTAAGGGATGAAACGTTGGTGTTCTTCCAACACAAACAAGGTTCGTAGTTAACCCGCTTCTATCCGTAAGGAGTTGAAAAGCATGTAAGCTGATCACAAAGGACAATGTTTATTCTGCGGTAGTGTATAATCTGTTCGTAGCATATTGTGCTGAGTACACACCCTGTACGTACACACGTACAGGGTGTGTACGTGTAGACAGCGGCCTTCACACGTAAGGTTCGAACCGCGCATATGGACTGCGGTCCAAACCGCGGATGGATCTGTACAGTTTGGACTGCGGATCGAACTGTCGTGCTAATTACGAGTAAAAATGTTTCCACGGTTTGGAACGCGGGCAAATCTTTCACATTTTTCCAAACGATCCGAACTGTGCATGTAAATAGATTTTCCAAGAGTTTTGACCGCAGTTTAGACTGGCGCGTGGAACGTTGAAAGTTTTGAAAGTTTTGCCTCAGTCTCAGGCAAAATGGATAACCGTGTCATCGCTTTGGCTGGATTTATAGTTAGTACAAGCAACCGAAAAAAACGGCGAATATGGGTAAAAGAATACAGACGAAGATTTGGACATTTACCAATGCTACGAGAATTAAGACTGTGTTACCCAGAAGATTTTAAAAATTACCTGAGAATGGACGGTGACGATTTCGATTGTTTATTAGCACTGGTACGTTCCAAAATAACCAAGCAGGATACAGTTATGAGAAAATGTATAACAGCAGAAGAACGGTTGGTTGCCACGTTAAGGTTTCTAGCGACCGGACGTTCTTATGAAGATCTCAAATTTAGTTCGGGAATATCTACATCAGCTTTAAGTCAACTAATACCGGAAACGTGTAAGACTATTTACGAAACGCTGCGAAAGGACTACATGAGGGTAAGTAAAAAAAATCTAATCTTTTAACATTTTTACCGTTCAAAATTAAGGAGTATTTTAAGGTTTGCAGAGAAACACTTAACATAAAGGAAATAAATATAATGTAGGAGTGGATGAGGTTGGCGCAGGACGGGGCTGAATGGAGAAATATAGCTGTTTTACGCAGGGGAATATTAAATCAAACTGAGTCGACAAATATTTGAAATAGAAGCCTATACCTAGCAGTGGGTGCTCACGAGCTGAATAGATAGATATAAAATTATAGAATATTTTTTTTATTTATGTACCTAGGAAATATCAAAGTTCAAATCAGTTAACATACATTATTATAAAAATCTCTTAAGCTGCACTGAGACTCATCTTCTGGTACACCAGTGTTTTGTGTGGTCATTGTTTGAAGAGGCGAATAGTTTGATGAAATGGGAGTTGAAGTTGAAAGCTCAGGCATTGACAATATAATGGTTTTATTACACTGCTTATCACAAATATCTGTCGTCTCAGTTAATTGATTTAATAAGCCCCTACGCAAAACTGAGTGAATTATTGTTTCAGCGTGTAAGGCTTGCGTATTTTCCATTTTCTCAATTTTTTTTGCAATTGATATGGCCAAAGCTTCATACTCTGTCGTTTCTTTCTTTTTAAGTGCTTCTGTGCAAACATTTATAAACTTTATTTGAGTGTCAATTAAATTTGGTTTCGCTCTTTTCCTCTTAATGCCTCTTGCAGGATCCTGAAACAAAAAAAAGTTTTAGGTACTGACTGACTGTGACTTGTATTGACGAAGCAGAATTTATATGAAAGTTTTTAATATAATTGTTTTTTTTTAAGTTTCCTACGAGCAAAGAAGAATGGTTGGAAATCGCTAAAGGCTTTCAAGATCGTTGGAATTTTGCTAACTGTGGAGGGGCTCTCGACGGAAAGCATATTCGAATTGTTCCACCCGCAAATTCAGGTGCGAAGTATTATAACTACAAAAATTTTTATAGCATGGTATTATTGGCTTTGGTCAATTCAAACTACGAATTTATTTTCGTCGATATTGGTAAAAACGGCAGAATGTCTGATGGAGGTGTGATCGAGTACACAGATTTTTACAAAAAACTAATGAGAGATCAATTAAATTTACCCGAAAGAAGTGAAAACGTTACCAATTTAAATTATGTTTTTATTGGTGATGAAGGGTTTGCTCTGAACAAAAATCTTCTAACGCCTTATGCACAAAGAGAACTTGATCACGACAAACGCATTTATAATTATAGACTCTCGCGTGCTCGCAATGTTGTCGAAAATACATTCGGCATAATAGCCTCCAGATTCCAGATATTACGTACACCTATTAATATGAAACCCGAAAACATATGTTACATAATACTAGCAATATGTAGTATTCATAACTTTCTAAGACAGAGAAGTAATGTGTATATCTCAGCAACGACGCTAGATAGAGAAAATGTTGAATCTGGAGCTATTAATGAAGGAGATTGGCGAAGAGACAGCTCTGATTTAACTGGATTGGACAGGATTTCAGCCAGAAATGTTTCAAGTTTGGCAAAGCTCAGCAGAGATGAATACAAAACATATTTTAATTCAATAGGTCGTGTGCCTTGGCAAGATATTATGATTAATGCTGGCAGAGCATAACTGATAAAGTTATTAAGTAACTATCTACTGTGGGTGTAAGCGTTTGATTTTCATACCGTACTAAGAATATAAAATATGCTTATACCTATTACATATGTGTTTTTATTTAGTACTTACGTCTACACAAATGTGGTCGGAGTTTGGCGGAGAAATGTTTGTAGGCTGCTGGGACTGTGGTGTATCGTAAGTACGCTGCAGTGACGGTGGCGTGCAGTTGGTAGGATCCTGTATGATGTCAGCTTCAATATAATCCTCCTCCGTGATCATATTAGACAAGCTTGGGGTCGGTAATTCTTGGTCTTTGGTGAACAAAAGTTGATCGTAGTACCAAAGACTCGGTTTATATATATCTTCTTCGGAGTTCCCACTTTTGCTTTTTGTCTCCGTTACTTTTTTCAATTCCTTGCGAAATGCACCCCTTAAATTTTGTATTTTTTTGGTGACAAAATCGCGATCAGCAGATGTAAAACCTATAGTCTTGCAAAATTCAATGAGTTCGTCGTAAGCTTTGTTTTTCATATTTCTATTGGTGTAGCTCCTACTTTTGATCTTCCACAGACATGGATGTTGACGAAATAACCGAATAAAACCCGTAATACCGTCGACGCTCCAAACCGACATTTTGTCTATTTGACTAAAACATAGTAAAAAGTGTACATATTGTGTCATGTTTTGCCGCTATTTTTTTAAAAAAGGAATTTTAAGATGCTGTAAACCACAGCACCTCACGCAACCAAGGAGGTAACGCATGCGAGTTATAGATATAAAACCTCTTTCAATATAGCAACTAGACTTTATGAAAAGATTGAACGTTTTATAGGTACCTACCTACCAGCGTTGCTTGATTATTTTTCGGGCAAAGCGGGATTCAGAAACCTATTCAGTAAAAAAGGGGGTGCTTTCCTAAATAAAACCATCCAAGTGCGAGTCAGACTCGCGCACGAAGGGTTTCGTCCTTACCATGATCTATAAAAACGGTAAAACATCATATCTATTGTATATTAATTTTATTCTATTTTTTAGTATTTGTTGATAAAGTGGCAATAGAATTTATCACGGTTCATGAGATAGACGGACGGACAGACAGACAGACAGACGACGGACAGCAGAGTCCCTCCGTTTGTCTGTCTGTCTATCTTAGTAATAGGGTCCCGTTTTACCCTTTGAGCACGGAACCCTAAAAACGTAAAAAAATCAATAGTTGTTTGATACTTATGCTTTTATCTACGTTTCCAACTAAGTTTACAATGATGTTGATGCTAAGCTAAGCTATAGAAAACGTACTTAAATATGTTTGAAATCCGTAATAGCGCCCTGCACACGTAAGGTTCGGACCGCGGGAAATCGCACGTGCCGTTCCATCCTGCGCTCCGAACCGTACGTGTAGATGCGCGAGGCTGACGTCCGATCCTGGCAGTTCGATGCGCGCTCCCATCTCACAGTTCTGTGCGCGCATCTCGTGTGGACGCAAACTACAGAACTGCCGGTTTGGAGCGTCGTCAAAGCTATTACGGATTTCATTCGTTTGATGATATAATACGAGTCGGAAGCTTAAACAATCTGCAGGTAGCTTAACAGATGCATATAAATACCAGTAGGAAGCGTAAACAATCTACAGGTAGCTCAACTGATCCATATAAATACCAGTAAGAAGCTTAAACAATCTAAAGGTAGCTCAACTAATCCGTATCAATCACAATTACCTATTGTTATAACTGTTAATTATCGTTTTAAGATAAGACCTTGTTTATTCCTAGGGGTGAAAAGTATTACTTTCATCCCGCTTATCAGGCGACTTCAAACCTGCTTTCTGAATATGAGTTCTCATGAATTCCAGTGTCAGAACTGAACCAAATTGAAATAAAAAAAGAATCATCAAAATCGGATCACCCAATTAAAAGTTTTGAGGTAACAAAAATAAAAATCAGTCGAATTGAGAACCTCCTCCTTTTTTGAAGTCGGTTAAAAATAAAGAATTTGACCACATTTGCCTTTTTTCAGTTGCTTGTACTAACTACAGATCGCTGACACGATGATCGGGTTTCCATTCTGCTTGAGACTGAGGCAAAACTTTTGAAACTTTTAACGTTCCACGCGCCAGTCTAAACTGCAGTCAAAACTCTTGGAAATCTATTTACACGCACAGTTCGGATCGTTTGGAAAAATGTGAAAGATTTGCTCGCGTTCCAAACCGTGGAAACATTTTTACTCGTAATTAGCACGACAGTTCGATCCGCAGTCCAAACTGTACAGATCCATCCGCGGTTTGGACCGCAGGCCAGATGCGCGGTTCGAACCTTCACACGTAGAAGGCCGCTAGCTTTGACGACGACGCTCCGAACCGGCAGTTCTGTATTTTGCGTTCACACGAGATGCGCGTGATAGTATATGATACAAATATAATGTATAGCTGTGTATATGCTCCTGAATAAAATAAAGTAATAATGTGAAACATTAACCTAACTTTGGTTGTTTTGTTTAGTTTTACATTTTAGCATTGTTTTGCAGATAAAACTGTATTGTTTACACTGTTTTGTCTGCAAAGTAAAGTATTCATTCGAAGTTAATACTATTTATATAATTTAAGTGAAATCATAAGCAGAAAACCCCATTTTGTTAGATTTTGTTGTATTTTAGCCTTGCTTTGCAGATAAAACTGTATTGTTTGCACTGTTTTGTCTGCAATGTAATGTATTCATTCGAAGTTAATACTATCTGTATAATTTTAAGTGAAATTATAAGCAGAAAACCACATTTTGTTAGATTTTGTTGTCGAATACCGCTGATGACGTAACGATCACCCGAGGCGCAGGTGTTGTTTACTCACTGGTATAAAAGGCTGTCGAACGGTCGACTAAGGGACAGTTATCGAGCAGCAGTCGGACCGAGCGGAGCTCCCCCCTCGTTGCAAAGTTAAGTAATTTAATTATTGTTTTACTGCTAGTTGGTTTTTGACATTGAAATTGTCAGTCAAGATTATAATGTTTTATTGTTTTATGTTTGTCTCTTCATAGAGATAGATAATGTATAAATTGTGGTTATATAGATAATGGATAGTGCTGTGTGGATTGTCCACTATTATTTATTATTATTTATTTTATGTTTTATTCTAAAATAACATGTACTAGACACCTAAGAGATTAAGTAAAATTGCTAGTGGTTTCTTGTTCACTTCTTCCACTAGTGGACAAAAGATTGAAGTGAACAGAATTTCAATAACACCTTATTTCTTATTTTTATAATAGTTTTGCGGTACTTAAGTCTAAAGAAATAAAGTTATTGGCTTCTGACTTCAGATTTCATTATTTACAATTCCCAAAATGTTAGGATGCATTGTGATGTAGGTAATTCCTTAATCCTATCAAAATTATATAGTTCGACTAGGTACTTATAGGTCGAAAATCTCTTATCAGAAGTGGGGATAGCCAGGAACTGTTTCAAAGTTCTAATATGTTCTTTCACAAGTTTCAGGTTGGATCCCGCAGCAGACCTGCGTGGACGAAGGTCTTGCTCAAGCCGATTTCTGACTGATGCTTCCAATCCACGACGAGATGGTGGACGTGCTGCTACCAATGCCCGGTCCTACGACAGACTTGCTATTTGTTGCAACTACATTGAGGTGCTGATCAACGAAATTCGGACGAAGTCACGAAGGATCGGAAGGGTTCGTAAACTAGATACGACGACGTAAAAACGTGACGTAAGACGGTCTTACACGATTTTGTTTTGGTAGCTATAAACTTGAACTGTATCATAATAAGAAACTTCAGGAATAAGTAGGCTTACAATTCATAAAAACCTACAAAATTCTTAAGAATTACGATACAAAATTTGCAACTTCTAGTATTGCTCGATCGATGTTTTCATATTGTTCTGAAATTGTAGTGGTTGACATAGCATTGTCAATGCAAACTTATTTTTAACTACCGGCAGTTTATCATTTTGACATCGTTTACTACTTTGGTTCAATTAGTGCCAACAATTTTTTTTTATTTATTAGTTTCTTTTGAATTTCACTTATAAAAAAATTGGCCAAATACAAATGCTAGTGAAACAAAAAAAAAAAGAACAGAATAATATACCGGTATTGACTTTTATCTATCTTGATATAATTATATATCTGTTATATGGATGTTATAAGGAAATTGCATTGGATGGTACATGTTCATAAATTTGACGACGTTGAGATCTAAATGACGTGCTTTGTTTATTGCCCAAGAGTTTAAGATTGTTGGTTTGAGGCCACCAGTCTAAAGATGGGGCTTGGTTATTTTGGTGACTTGAAGTCTGTTGGCTTGGTCCGCTATTAAATAAAAACAGTTATGTATGGTCATATCTTATGAACATGTACATTAGCAAAAGTTTTGTCAAACAACAAAATATATATATATATATATATATGTACAAGATTAGGTACATATTAAACAGAAAAAAAAACGAATAAGGTCTGGTATAAATCATTTTTTTATTAAATTCACATGTAAACAAAGTGGCTTTTATGGACATTGTCAAATAAACGAAAACAAAATAATAAAGTGAAATAATAACAGAATCAGTATAAACTAAATGAATGGTAAATAAAACACGTACCCAACAAAATTAGAAACACTTTATAGGGTTGGTTAAAAAAAAGTGCTTTACAAGGATTTCAAATGAATAAAATCGAAAAAAAAAAATTTTTAAAACATTATTTTTACTACAAAATATTACGCATAATATGACATAGTTTCATGAATTTATAGTATTTTAAATATTTTCGATAAATTATAACATCAAATATGATAAACAAGACAGGTATTGGTAGAAGTCTCCCCCATTTCTCTCCATGGTTTTTCTGTCTCTGGCTTGTCTCATCCATTTTGGTCCGATTTATTTTTTTAAATACGCTTCCGTGGTCGCCCTTTGCTTCCTTTATTTTCTCGTGGTATCAATTCCGTCACTTTTTAACCGACTTCAAAAAAAGGAGGAAGGTGTCAATTTGACTGTATTTTTTTATGTTTGTTATCTTAGGACTTTTGACTGAGTGATCCGACTTTGATAGTTTTTTTATAATTTATTTTTGGAAGCTGGTGCTTCTTTATAATTCTATGTCAATATTGCCCAGTTCGGACTTTGTCTATCTTGTATCGTCCATCTTACTGACATGTTCTGCCCAGTTCCACCCAGCTCCACTTGAATGACCGTATTCTAGTTATGTCAAATCGTTTTTGTTTTGACTCTAAGGAAGTGTTTGTTAAGGAATTTAGAAGAGTAAAAAAAAATTGGTGAATTGCATTTTATACCATGCTCAATTATAGGGTAGTAAAACCAAACTCCTTACAAAAAATAAAAAAAAGTCTTTTGTCAATTCAATACCTACATTAGTGACAGCTTAATATTTTTATCGGAATAGTTTTCCTTTTATGTTGTCAGCTTAGCCGAGCGATTAGCCGAAGGTTCAGTAATCAGTAAATATAATAATGTAAAAAGATTCTTTTGGCAATTCAATACATTAATGAGAGCTTAATATTTTAATCTTATCGTTATAGTTTTCCTTTTATGTAGTCAGCTTAGCCGAGCGATTAGTGAAAGGTTCAGTAATCAGTAAATATATTACACCCAATATATTATTTAGAATCTGATGAAGATAAACTAAGCAACAGCTTAGAATAGAATAGAATAGAATAAAAAAAAAACATTTATTTGGACACAGGTACATAAAGAGTTTCAAAAATAAACAATCGACAAACAAAAACAGTATAACATGGAGGTAAAAGTGTCATGAAAGGGTGATGGTAGTTTACATTAAATATATGGGTCTGCCTCCACGTCCCTTTTAATTTTTATCAATAAAGAGCTCTGTATCAACAGATAAATTGATTAATAAATATAGGGATCAAAGTTTGAAAAAGGTTATAATATAATAAATAATTATATGATTGTGTTTGCTGCAAATATGTTTGAATGTTAATGTTATACAAAATAGTAAGAAAATAGATGAAACAAAAATTAGGCGCTTTATTAGTTTGTTATTCGTCGATCGTGAGGTAGTAAGTGTGTATGCTGTGAAATTTTAGTACTGTACAAAGATAAAGAATACTGTTGGAGTGAGCTTCCCGATACGCTTCAAAAACTAACTATGTAAACAAAAAAAAAAAAAAAAAGAATGAGTGATGTTCCCATAAAAATGCATAGCTTAGAGCTTAGAGATAGTGCTGATCGCTATAAGAAGTTAAAATAACTTGCACAATATAACAAAAGCTCAAGAAAAAAATTGCTGAGATGGCCAAGTGAATGGCTTATACAGAATAATGACTTTGAAGAATCACTTTGATCAGTACCGTAATAGATTATTGTGTTACAAAGTAAAATAAATAATATATTATTAAGATATTGGTTCTGTTACAATAAAATTATTACATAAAAACATTTTACTGTATAAAGTTAAGTATAATATGTTAAAATAAAATACATATTATAATATTAAAATATTGGTTCTGTTACCATAACATTATTGTATTTAAACATTTTTACGGTGTAAAGCTAATTTTATATAGAATGTTTAATTCGTTACTGTATAAAGATAATTAAATTATTTACACATAGACAACTCATAGATTGAAATGTAGTTGGTATGTTTATATACATAGATATAATTGCCAGGAGCATACACATAGATGGGCTGGGATGACTAGGACACTGGTCTATTCTTTGCCTGATGTTGACCTGAATGTCATTTGCAGTGGTGGCAGGGTCTTCATGTCAAGGCACTGAATATTAGACCAACTCATGAATGTGTTGGACACTGATCGATTCTTTGCTTTATGGTTATCTGAATGTCATGTGCAGGGGTGACAGGATCCTTAAAACGAGGCACTGAATTAAAATTAAAACTGTGCATCCATGGGTTGGTACTGCTGGTCGATTTCTGCCCTGATACTTCACTGGTATTCATGCTGCAGATGATAGGTGTTGTATGTCATGGGATACTTCACTGGTATTCATGCTGCAGATGATAGGTGTTGTATGTCAAGGGCAGGGACAGCAGGCTAATTTGGGGGTCAATTGTAGTTGGTACTTTGAGAACAAAGTACTTGTCAGTATGGCCGTGATAGTATATGATACAAATATAATGTATAGCTGTGTATATGCTCCTGAATAAAATAAAGTAATAATGTGAAACATTAACCTAACTTTGGTTGTTTTGTTTAGTTTTACATTTTAGCATTGTTTTGCAGATAAAACTGTATTGTTTACACTGTTTTGTCTGCAAAGTAAAGTATTCATTCGAAGTTAATACTATTTATATAATTTAAGTGAAATCATAAGCAGAAAACCCCATTTTGTTAGATTTTGTTGTATTTTAGCCTTGCTTTGCAGATAAAACTGTATTGTTTGCACTGTTTTGTCTGCAATGTAATGTATTCATTCGAAGTTAATACTATCTGTATAATTTTAAGTGAAATTATAAGCAGAAAACCACATTTTGTTAGATTTTGTTGTCGAATACCGCTGATGACGTAACGATCACCCGAGGCGCAGGTGTTGTTTACTCACTGGTATAAAAGGCTGTCGAACGGTCGACTAAGGGACAGTTATCGAGCAGCAGTCGGACCGAGCGGAGCTCCCCCCTCGTTGCAAAGTTAAGTAATTTAATTATTGTTTTACTGCTAGTTGGTTTTTGACATTGAAATTGTCAGTCAAGATTATAATGTTTTATTGTTTTATGTTTGTCTCTTCATAGAGATAGATAATGTATAAATTGTGGTTATATAGATAATGGATAGTGCTGTGTGGATTGTCCACTATTATTTATTATTATTTATTTTATGTTTTATTCTAAAATAACATGTACTAGACACCTAAGAGATTAAGTAAAATTGCTAGTGGTTTCTTGTTCACTTCTTCCACTAGTGGACAAAAGATTGAAGTGAACAGAATTTCAATAACACCTTATTTCTTATTTTTATAATAGTTTTGCGGTACTTAAGTCTAAAGAAATAAAGTTATTGGCTTCTGACTTCAGATTTCATTATTTACAATTCCCAAAATGTTAGGATGCATTGTGATGTAGGTAATTCCTTAATCCTATCAAAATTATATAGTTCGACTAGGTACTTATAGGTCGAAAATCTCTTACGCGCACAGAACTGTGAGATCAGACCGCGCATCGAACTGCCAGATCGGACTGTCAGCCTCGCGCATCTACACGTACGGTTCGGAGCGCGGGATGGAATGGCGCGTGCAATTTCCCGCAGTCCGAACCTTACGTGTGCAGGGCGCTAATATCCGCCGCTGTACGGCAGTGCCGCCCAGTGCGGGGGCGGACGCAAGGGATACGCTGGGGCGGGGAGGAAGATATACTTAACACTGGCAGCTTTATTACGTCTTGTGAAAAATAATTTATAATAATAAAAGCGTGTACTTCAAAAGGTCTTAGTAGTAACAGTACAGAGCTCGCTTACGACAGTTTTTAATTCAGGTTTTCGTAAAATGCCGGTATTATCAAAATAAGACCGCAAATATACAAACGATTTGAATTTGATGTCGTGAATGGACCCTTATTTACGAATATACTAGCAGTAGCGCTATTCTAAACAAAACGTTATTGGCAGCTGAACCGTGATGTCGCACTTGTACTTTTTTATATGATCATGACTTTGAGTTGACAAAAGTGATTCGATGAAACGTGACGTCATAAAATGCAGGGACTAACACGGCAGCGTTTTTATCGCCCGAAACTGCAGTTTTACTTTTGGGAATTTTACCTCAATAATCTAAAATGTTGTGGATGTTATACCTATGTTTTTTTTCGGTTAGGTATGTTAGCTGAATAATCTATGAAAAATCCATATACACTTTTGCTAGACCGCCATTACATTTAAACTTGGACCTCGAATCCAATCTATGAGAACACCGATATGTTATGCTACTGCGAACCGAACGCTCGCTATAGGAGTAACTACCCTCAAGTGAAATTCTATTTCAACAAGCGTAGGGTGCATATTTATATGGCTCGATAACTGGCTGCAGATAGAACCTTGTGTGAGTAGGGCGTGATGTAATCAGATTGAGTACCGACAAGACTGATACTATCTATAAATGAAAAAGTTTGGGTATTTATTGCAGAAGTTTTGTGAAGTAAAACCTCAGCAAAAAGAGCGATGAGGTGACTAGCTATAAAAAGATTCTCTCCACACACACACACCCTAGATGAGCTAACAAAATATAAATTACTTCGTAATCTTTCAAAACCAGACCTCTGCTCTAAGTTTATAATCTTAATACTTACTTAGATAGATTGGCTAAAGTTGCTCCTTCACGCAAAAAAATATGAAGAAATTCAGTCAAAAACATAAATGTATAAATTCTTTTGCGTTTAACTAAGTGCCCTATAGACTGCTTGTATTATTGGCCTGTGCCTACAATAAGACCTAAGCTATACCATGTGCCATGTGAGCAAAGTAATAAATCGAAATCTAAAATATTTAAAGCTGTAACCCAGAAAAACATAAAGACAATACGTACCAAGCCACGGGCGGCAGCGAGTATAAAAAAAATAAAGAATCTCTTCAAGTCTGTAAGCTGAAACCGTTTCCCACACTCCATCAAAAACCTTTCAAACCGAACCGTCAAGAAAGCAATCGACTGTTTACCTCGTTTCCGAAAATAACCTCACGCCTCCCCCGGGGGAGGGGTAGTATATCTACTGTACAGGGTGAAACATAAAGGCTATATAAATAAATAAGGTAGAGTTTTTACTGTTAGGGTTCATAGGAATGGGTAGATAGTGGTAGATTATAATGATAATTTATACATACATATATGAATAATGCTATGAATTAACCCTTTTGGCGGCAGGATGCCGGAAAATGACGAAAGAATTTTCTTAAAATCGAAGATTGCGTGAAAGCCGCTGCATTTATCATGATTCTTTTTTTAAATTATAAATAAATAAATGATTCCACTGGAACAGATTCCTCAACGCATTTTCCAATTCAGTGTTCCGTATTTTATTTATTGGATTCAAACAATCAGAATCATAACTTAACCTCAGCTACAAATACCTATTATAGGACGAAAACAATACATCGTATTATAAACCAATCACGAGGATGTGTCGTCAATGTTAGTGATTAGGTAAGTATAACTTAAGATCACAGTATGTACTATTTAGGGTGCTACAAAAAAATGGAAGACTGGTAGGTATCGTGCTTTTCTACTTATTATTTATTTATTTAAATTCTACATGATGAACTGATGTGGTACCTGTACTAATTTACAATTTTACGACTAATCGTAAAGTATCGTGCAAAACATCTTTTCTCTCTCCATGTGAAATTTGATTGATGATTCTCTTTCCAAATGGAATTAATTCATCACCCTGTATGTATAGAGTAGTATACAGTGTAACTCAAGTGGCAAAGATAACTCAGCAGAGGAGACGCGGTCAATAGAGGGCACGCACTGCGCCCGAGGCGACACTCAGCGGGCATCGAGTTACTCGAGGGTAACTCGATGCCCGCTGAGTGGCGAAAGTAGTCAAAAGAAGTCGGAAAGTAGAAAACAAAGTGTACACGGGATACTGCATATTGTAAGAAAACTAGAGGTTTCTTAGAAGATAATCGACTTTGAGGACTCTTATGACATTTTTATCTCGCATTGCGGAATAATTTGTTATTTAGTTATGATTCATCGACCTCCTATGATCACATAACAAATTATTGTAGATAAATAAAAGAGGCAAACCAAATGAACTAGCATTTGGTTAATAGATGTTAAAAATAGTGTATCATCTAAGCTCGTCATATCAAAAGTTATCTGGAAGAAACCGCTTGACATAAAACGTTTGATTTCATTTCTGTACGTTAGCGTTAAGACTGCTGATCCGAGCCCATTGTAACTATAGTTTATCGATTTTGAATGAAGCATGTTAGTAAACAAAGTACGACACAAATAACAAAATGTCACTTGCTTGAAGGGAGGATCTAAAATCGACAAGTAATGTAAATTACGTATAAAAGGACGCGCCAACAAAGTGAATTTTAGGTTAAGTATGGGCGGTTTGTTTACGTTTGTGCTCCATTCAAAATGGATATTATATAGAGTTATGTTTTCCATGAGTAATCCGCTAGTAATTCATTAAAAATCTTTATGGATAGGCCATAAGGTCCGATTAATAATTAATTTCCTTTAGACGACGCGCGCGGCTGTCTATGTTATTTTCAAAACTACGTGATCTGAACACGTAAGTGTGTGTTGTTGTTGAAACGTCGGAAAAAATATTCATTAAGTTTATTTTATTCCTAATTAGTCGTCAACTTACTTTGTATTATACAATTTTTAAGTATACTTATCAGCGGAAACTTGTAATTAGCCGTCAACAGACATGTACCTTCTGGTCTATCCAGGCATGTCTACATCTTCAACTCAATTTTTGTAACCTAGCTGTAAGTTTCTTCTAAAATTTAAAATAAAATAAAATAAATAACTACTGTCTTTATAGATGTTGTAGGCACCTTCCTAACGCCCCCGCCCCGGCCGCGGTCGACAACAGGTGTCCGGACGCTCGCCCGCGGTACATCGCGTGGTTATTGCGGAGGGTTCTCTTCACGGTTTGGACTTGGATGGTAATTAAATGGTGTTTTTGAGTTACAGTTAAATCGCCTTCTTAACTCAAAAGCCTACTCGTTTTGCGTTTGGTTTGAGATAAGTTTTCACGTTTCACGCTCATCGTGAGCAGTATGTTTTCTTACATAGAAGTGATAAAATAAGTAATTGTAATCTTACTTAGAAGTAGATAAAAAATTTGCTTTAATTTTTAATTGTCTTGGAACTGTATTTACATACTTTCGGAGGAGGGCGTTGTCATCTGCGACACAGTTTTTAAAACTGCTGCAGATGACATCGTTTCCATTTTTTAACCATGTTACCGTTGTTTTGGTTCCACAGTAAACGATTTATTTATTATTATTATTTATTATGTGTTATTAAATCAAACAGATAGTACGACGACGTATTAAGATAAACCGTAGAAGCGCGAGTCGACCCGCACACGAAGGGTTCCGTCCATACTTGATATACGTGGTATTGTAAGTAACAATGTTTAATATCTGTTCTATGTTCTTTAAATGGGTCACAAAAAACCACATGACACGGTCACTAATCCCGTACTGACCGCTTTACTTCAATGATCGTTGCTCATGGTAAAAACGTTGTCGCCCCTAATTAATTATTTATTTTAAACATAGATTAGTTCAATTTTGACCATCTACCTTTTATGGATCATGACATGAGATACAATACAACCCGCTGACAGACCGACCGACGGACGGACGTCTGTCTGTCGGTAGCGGAGGCTTATTAATATGGTCCCGTTTTCACCCTTCGAGTACAGATATCTAAAAAGGAACTAGGGACATAACTTCGTCGTTTTTCAGAATTTCAACATGATGATGAAGATACATGTTACAAATAGACCATATTTTTATAATCACAACTGCGCAGCAACTTTGCATAACGTAACTTTAGAAGCTGGAATAAGACAATGGCCGTGATGAATAACATTAGAATGTAGCACATACCTGGGTCTTGTTTGTCTTGCTTGGACGGGTTCAGTCTCCGGTCGGGCGGCGCGGGCTGCTTGGGACTGTTGCGCTTGGACGAGCTGCGCGACAGGACCAGCGACTGCGGGATCTGGGGGAGGGGAGGGGGGTGCACTGTTACTACGAGTCTGTAGGTGGCGCTGGGGGTCGATACATCGATCGCGGGGGTATTTGAACATCATTAGCATGATATTGATTTATTTGAAAAAAACTATAAACCGACTTATATTATATGGATCTTACTGTCAGAACTGGACGAAATCAAAATGAGACCACACGGGAAGCACCAGCTTTTAAATAAAAAAAGAATCATGAAAATTAGACCACCCAGTCAAAAGTTCTGAGATAACAAACAAAAAAAGATACAGTCGAATTGAAAACCTCCTTTATAGATGTCGGTTAAAAATGCAGGATCTATAGGGCAAACCAGAGAGTTCTATTCACTGTTTTTAATATTGGCGACAGTAACTAGATGGCGCTAGTAAAATAGTGGAGCATAACCAGGCGTGCTCCAGTGGAGTAACTACAGGTCGCTGGTAAATAATAAAAGAGCGGCGCTTCTTAAGAACAGAACGGATACCTTAGCCCCCATACAAACGTACTTCCCGCTTCATTTGGAAACTACGTTTCCGATCGTATTGAAATTTTGCATACATAATCGGTTAGCTATGTTTGTAGTGTTTTCGTTTTTTAAAAAACATTATGATATTTGAATGAGAGTGAAACTAATTTGCCATATTTTGACCACCAAATCGAGTCATTTTCAAGCTATTTTTTATGCATGTTAGACACCTTTATTCGAAAATCTGTCACACTGCAAACATCCTTAATATATTAACCATTAGAAATAAACAAAAATATTTCTGAAATCAGTCGATTATTCAAAATGAATCGCAAAGTACGAAAAAATATAAAAAATTGAGAAATTCCTTCAAATTTCTGCAACCGCTCGCTCAAACGCGGGGGGCGATGCGACACAGGGAGCACAATTCCAAAATAAGGCGAATGCCGAGGAATGGCCAACACGATGCGATTCTACGTGAAACAACAACGAATTCACTCGGGCCGGCCGCTGAGATTTGGGAGGGGTTCGTAGCCTTCTTAAGAGCGGCCAACCCGTCTTACTTCTCTACTTTCATACAAACGCTCTTGCGCGATTATGGTTGTAAGAAATATTTCTTTGAAACTTTTAACTAATTAGGAATATTGTGCACTTTATCCAGTTTTTTATCGCAACAAAAAATCTAAATTTGGAGAAACAAATTCAGTATAAGCCTCCAAAAATCTGCTATTTTGCTCAAATTTTACCCGAACTTTGGGCGTTCATAATGTACTCATAAAGTGTACAAGTAAATAAAATATTTGGATAGACACCTTGCAAATGTAATGGAGATTACTACTAAACGATACATTTTTATTTCACAAACTTGTAAGGCTTACTGAAAAACACGTATCTCCTAGAACAAAATTGATCTCAACAATTTATTATGGTAATTATCTTTAAGTTAATTTCTTAAGAATGTTATGTCCACCTATTATAGGTAGGTATATGTATAAGAACAATAAGTACTGCCATGACATTGAGTTATATTAAGCTATTATACGAGTATGTATACTGTTGGTGAACCTTTATTGAATAAATAAATAAATAAACCATTTTTTTGAAATTTCCTCACAACAGGCACAACTCACCAGTTTGTCGGAGCGGTCTCCGGATGGCAGCCTCGCGATGGTGACGTCGGCGGAGTCCTCCGGCGGCGGCGGCTGCTGCAGCCAGTTGTACTCGCGCTTCTCTACGGGGACGCCGCGCCGCTCGTAGTCGCCCGCCTGCGTTCTGCACGGGGGTAACGTTATTATTATACTTTAAAGTTAACGTGTTGTTCTTGAACGTTAACGTGATATACTTGAACGTTAACGTGTTATTCTAGAATGTTAAGGTGTTATTCTTGAAGGTTAACGTGTTATACGTTTTAATCACAAACTAGGGTGCTGAGTTATCAAATTGAACAACAGCGTGGTCATCGAACATTAAAAGGTAGGAGATACGTTGCCGACGTTGTCGTTTTAGATTGCTGGATATTTTGAAACACATAGCATTATCTAGCCCAAGCCCAATCTAGTACCCATAACCAAGCTAAGCAGCGCTTGTGTTATGGGTACTAGATAACTGATATACATATTACAATACACTAGGTACATGTACATAGATCGTTTTTATTATACATAGAAAACATCCAGAACGCCCTGAACAAATATCAGTAGATCGTAAAACATTTGTCAGGCGGGAATCGAACCCGCAATCTCCTGCGTCGCAGGTGGACCTTCGCCCGCCGCGCCACAGAGGCCATCAACTACTGTGATGAGCAGTATTCTCCTCTATAGTTAGTAAATCTTACGGGATAAACTGCTTTTCCTAGACTTTTGTCAATATTAAAATTATAAATAACATGTTCATCGCACGAACTTAGAAAGGTTAATTGTAAGTCAATTACAGAAGTATCTGTACTATGTAAAGAAGTAAGTATGTAAAAATGTAAGAAATGAATACAAAGTAAAGAAGTCTCACCTTAAACTTTCATAACAATCTAAACATACTACGGCGTAGTCGCCATTTTCTAATAATAATGAATTCTCGTTCCGCCTCTGCGTTAGGAAGGGGAACTCCTGAAACAAAAACATTCGTTACAGTTTGCAACTATTTCAAATAACAACAAATATTTATAAGAGGGTCGTGTTCTGGGTAAAAGAAATATTATTCTGTTTAGTCTAACAGTTTTTGTATTATCAGAAGATATACTACATAAAATATTGTATCTTCTTAGTATACCATCGCCTTGGGTTTAAAAAAAATATGCTATGATGTTATATTGTCTGTATAAATAAATATTGGAAACATTTTTTTATCGATAAAATAAAATAAAAACTTGTCCAATATCTTCTTATAATTGAACTGACGAATCAATTAGTTTTTTTAAAGACACTAGACTATTGCCATAGTTTTAAAGAATTCTGAGGTGCAAAAAGCCGTCAAATTCATGATATTTCTCGCCGATTTTGTCTTAGGCACTACTACTCCCCAATTCCTAGATTTACGATAATACAATAAAAAGAAGCTAGAAAGACGGCTCCGACTATGGTGGCATATCTCACACTCTCTGTGGACTATATGCAGAAGATGGCGGGTTCTAACCCCTTGGCCTTCTTACTTTTTGCACTCATATTTTCTGTATATAGTTATATTTACCTTTATAGGTAGTGCGCGTACTCGTTTTCTATACGTTTTAATCCCGCACAGGTGGCAGTGGTAGTCGTGCGTGTTGTACAGCCGCCGCTCCGCGGGACACGAACCCGCACCTTCGTATCTGGGAGGACAGACAAATACACCTTATTTACATAGACAAAGAGTTGCGAAATTATCAGTATTGTATCTAGGAAAACAGCAGCGGTACTACAAAAAAGTTAGATACCACTTGAGCACGTGTTTAATAAAAGCGTTAACACAAAACTGCGTTTTACGACGGTTTACAGTTAAACACGGCTCTGACATAGTTTGCTCCAGGACGGACTTTGTTCCAACAAAAAAATAACAACTAACAGGCTAAAGGTTTCTTCGTCGTTTCTTTACTTTACTACATACCGAAGCAACTGAAATAAAAATACCACTTTATTTCAGAGTCAGTGTAATTTATATTTTGACCTTTTTTAAGAGTACATTTATTGTCTTTATGGAAACATGAAAATATTTTTTTATTTTCTTTAATATTGTGTTCAAACGGTAGGTTAAACTCTTGTTTAACCTACTTTTCTTATTCATTGTCCTTATTTATTCTTTCACTTTAGGTCAAGTTAACTAATTTATTAAAGAAACGATCTTTATAAGAGTGTTAGATTACCTTCTCCATTGGTTGAGTAGTGAGTGGTAGCAGAATGTACAGACTAGAGCAGAATTGTTGTCCCGCAACTGTTCCGCGTTTGGATGACTCTGAAACAAGCATAGGTGGGTCAGCTCAGCGCATCTGTCGCCAACATTTCTGTACATAGAGTCTGTTCAGAGAGCGAAGAGTCGTGGCGTTACGGTGAACTAACACTTTAAGTCGTAATGGCTGCAATGATAGAGTATTGTAGTATTGTCAACGCAACAAAAGTTGTCAAATGGCACACGAGCGGCCGCACTTCCCAGGACTCGTCTCTTTTTAAACAGACTCGACCTCTTTTGCTATACTTAAGAAGACTAACTAATTCTGAGTTGAGACGAGCTGGTTGAGACAAAAATCTCGAGACCAGAAAAAAATCTGAAGAAATGTGAGCAGAGACCTTTTGAGATTATGCAGGATCAAAAATAAATACAGGACAAAGGAATTTCATTCAATTCAGATTATACTCCTGTACTCGTAAAATCAAAATCGTTTACGTGCAAACGCTTATTTCATGCAAGTGATAAACGAGTTTGTTTTGCACGATAACTAATCAGAAACTTCGATTTTCCTCATCCCAGCAGACCCCTGGAACTCAACATTTACTTCGTTTCATCGAAACAAGAGAGAAAAGAAATAAGCGTGCCTCGATTTTTTCTCATATCGAGTTGCTTGGTAACCAACGCAGGAGAACAAAAGTGGCGAGCGGAGTGATCCGCAAAATGGAAAGATTGATAATGTACCTGGTGTGTAAGTAAACAAGGGAAGTAGGGCGCGTTGCCCTGCGGCTGGCCGTACAGGATGCGCGCCAGCGTGAAGTCCGAGTGCAGCCCGCACAGGAAGCAGTAGATCGACGTGCAAGCTGCAACGAATACAACACAGTAACGCATTTGTTGTTAATAAGAAGGGCATTTAAATGTTACGAGCGCACATGTTTGAATACACATTTATGAGATGTGCGGTAGATGCGCATCTGAGCAGTAATAACTCTAGAATAGAATAGTTATGCAGAATAGTTTATTGCAAAAATAATCATAACAAATAAGCACATTATATTAGGTCCTTACATATGAAATTGGCGTTTTGTATGGGAGGAACAAAAAGTCGAATATTTTTTAATATAATATATTTAATTAATCAAAGTATGAACCATTATTTTCTATGCACTTTTGCCATCTTATAGTTCATTGATCCCTGTACTAAAAAAACCAGTCGGACGGGAATTAATAAAATCTTTGAAGGCGATTTGGACTGCCCCATCGGAGTTGAATTTTTTCCCTTGCAAGAAGTTATCCAAATTTCGAAAAAAATGGTAATCTGTTGGAGCAAGGTCCGGGGAGTACGGAGGATGTCTTAGACTTTCCAATTGAAGCTCTTCTAATTTAGTAGCCGTCTGTTGCGCAGTGTGTGGTCTAGCGTTGTCGTGAAGCAGCAGTGGCGTGGAGCGATTGACCAGCCTAGGTTGTTTAGCCGCTAGCTTTTCCATCATGGTTTGCAATTGCTGACAATAGACATCAGCCGTAATAGTCTGGCCAGATTTGAGAAAACTGTAATGAACAATACCGGCACTAGTCCACCAAACGCTTACAAGTAACTTTTTTGGGGTTAATTTTCGCTTGGGGCAGGATTTGGCTGGCTGGCCAGGATCCAACCATTGCGCTGAGCGCTTCCGATTATCGTAAAGAACCCATTTTTCATCACAGGTAATGATTCGGTTTAAAATACCTTCATTATTGTGCCGGTTTAGTAATGTAACGCAGCAGTCGACGCGCGTTTGCCGGTTTGCTTCAGTCAATTCGTGAGGTACCCACCTTTCAAGCTTTTTAATCTTCCCAATTTGCTTCAAGTGAATTAAAACAGTTTTATCACTAACATCGCAGCCTGCAGCTAACTCGGACGTGGTTTGCGATGGATCCGCTTCCACAATAGCCTTCAACTCTTCATTATCAACTTGAGTCTCAGGCCGTCCACGGGGCTTGTTCTGCAGGTCGAAATTTCCAGAACGAAAACGTTGGAACCAAAAACGAACTGTGTTTTCTTTTGCAACACGACCGCCATACACATGATTCACCCTTCGAGTTGTTTCCGCAGCACTAGTGCCACGGCGGAACTCGTACTCGTAAATAATGCGATATTTTAAGTTTTCCATTTTGTAAAATGAGTGACGCAAACAGAAAAAAACAGAAGAAAAAAAACAAATGAATGACGATCATCGAAGCACAAATACATGAGTCTATAGCTGTACAAATTTGAATTTGGAATTCCTTACCAAAGAGGAGAAATTTGTGATTAAAGTGGCCAGTACGAAAAACGCCAATTTCATATGTAAGGACCTAATAATTTGTCTGGCATTATTAAATAATATACACACTAGTCAGAATGCTTGTTCAAATAATTAGTGTTAGCCTCAGCTGCCTAAACTAGACTAAAAGTCTGTAATATAGGCAGCTATGCTCTCCCTTTGAAGTCCATCAAAGACTGCTGCAGTTCTGAAATCCTTTGCAAAGATGCTATCGCAGGTGGGGTTGTACTCACCATTATTACTAGCGACGGTCCGGTCGGAGGCGGTGGACGGGGGGGTGGGGATGACGCGCTCGCCGTTGGACGAGTTGGACGGCAGCGGGGACGGGATGTTGTACCTGCGAAGTGACACTCTATATTGAAATAACGACCAAGTTGCGGCCCTTCTACACGCACTTGCACTCGGACTGCACGGCTCTAATACACGGGCGGGAAGTTGCCGACTGCAAGGCTCGACTGTAGACTGCAGCCGACTGGCAGTCGGCTGCAGTCGACGGACAAGTTGCCGTCCGTGTAAGCGAGCCCTAAGGTCTCAGCAGCTTAGACACAACCCCCTACTACATGTCCAACATGTTGGAACGAATTATAGACAAAATTCATATATTGAACATTGACCCTTTCAATTTCACAGGGATGCACGACTCTCAATTTTGCAGATGATTTAATATTTTTTTCCTTATTAGCTATTTGATTTTTTTGTAGTGATAATTTATATAATTAGGTACTTAATTGTCGACGACAAAAAATTTAGTGTTCGCACTTAGGTAGATCATGATGATGAATTAAAGAAATAAATAAATATTTGTCACCCTATCCAGCTATAGATACCTTCTATGCTCCAGCGGCACCCTCTCCGCGTCCATGAGCTCCCACTGGCGCGCCAGGTGTCGCACGCAGCGCGCGCAGGCCAGCACGCGCCCGCCCGCGCCCCCGCCCCCGCCCCCGCCCCCCGCCAGGCAGGGGAAGTGCATCGCGTGCGAGTTCATGTACTCCGCCGACGTGGACAGCCACTCCATGGACTGCTGGGGGAACAGGCCGGAGCACACGTAGCATCTGGAACAGGGACATGCCTCAGACATATTGGAAAGTACAAAGCAACAACCTCGCTACCTGAGTTACAGAGTGGCCCGTATTATGAAAGCTTTCCCAAACATAACATATAATAATAATAATAATATAATATTAATAATACATATGCAGTCACTACGTGATTTTTACTCAAACTTAGAATAACTGCTCAAGTAAATCTTTATTATAGAACGTAACTCTGACGCTCAGTTATTGTATTCTCTTTGCTGACGCTAGTTAGCTAGTTGCACTAACAAATCTCTACTTGAGTGCGTAGGGTTTTATCTATGCGAAAAACGAAACCATTTCAAACAGTTTTGTCGCTTTATTAAAAAAAAAAAGCTTTAGTGTTTAGAAATCCTTACCAAGCATTACTCAAGCGTGGTCCAGACTACGCTTGAGTAAATATGAGTTCAAAGAAACACTAGGCAGAGATTTTAAGGTTAGAAATCGTTCTAAAATAGGCAATTACTGATGTACAAATCTGACAAATGCTTGGTAACCGTTCCATAATACGTAATAAGGTAAATGGTAAGAAGACATCGTTACGTTAGGGTTACATGAGTGAGCGTAGATTTTGACATGAGGTCCAGCATTGTTTTAAAACGGGAACTACGCGGGTGAAACCGCGAGACGCTGCTAGTACTGTATATTTATAATGTGGTGTAAGCGGGTATCGGTTAATGGCTGTCAAGATAAATCCAAGCACACGATCACATGTGGCGTTGGCGTCAACGCGAATCTTATTTCTAGTGTACAGTAGTGTGTGTGTGTGTGTGAACTTCATTCCGGCCCATGTGGGGGCACGGAGGGAGGGCTCAAGGTGTGGCCTCTTAACTAGAGGGGTGGTCACCTCTCTAGTTGAAGCCCCTCGGTCCTTGGGTTAAGGCAAAATGCTCATTTTGCCTATCTAATATTTTTTTTAGGCTGATATGCAGTTTTTTTTTTAATTTAAGTTTTCTTTTTTTTTAAATTAAGATTTCATGTGTTTTTTTATCCTTTTTACCATGCCGGAACTAGCATGAGTCCTTGGGTTGTACAGTAGTCCGTGTCTGTACTGTACTATACTCGTAGGTAAAGTAATGCAAGTGGTACGTTACCGGTAGAGTCCCATGCCGTTCTCGTGCGGGGGGGCGGGCGCGGCGGGGGAGGCGGAAGCGGCGGGCGCGGGCCGCTTGCTTCCCGCTGAGCTGCATTTTATATCGTACGGCTTAAATCTGGGACAAACATACATACATACATACATACATACATACATACACATACATCCGAGATAAAAACATTTACAGTGATTCGCAGAAGTCATTTTTACAAGGATTTGAGTTTTAGGCTTTCCAATATTTCGGCACAGTTTCATGCGAAATGATTACGGAATAACCTCAGAATAATGTCAATAACATCAGTTCTTAGAGTGAATTAGTTTTAAAGTTTTCGAATTAATGAGATATGAGTATTATTTAAATAAAATAGTGCCGGAATCATCTATATTACTGTAATTTTATGGATTTGTGCATTCGAATTTCTATCTAAGCAGTTGAAACAGTTGAAACAGTGGCGCCATCTATCTAGTCGATGTCCTTTGAAGCTCTTAAGGTGCGATGCTCTGCAGTTGTGATAGCGATGGTAAGATGTCGCCTGTCACAACACGTTTGTGGTGTAGGGTCCTCTTTGTTCGGCCAAATACTTATCTTCCTCCATCATTCTTACCTAGGATTAGACGAGTTATTCCCAACGTCTTGCGTGAGACGTGCCTATTTATTTATGCTTCACAGATAGCGTGAGATTCACTTTAAGAGTGTGCAATAACGCCTCTACAAGATTGATTTCGAGCGGGATGACAAGATATGGTTTTTCGCGAGTGAGTAAGTACAGAGTAGAGACGAGCACCGAATTTTCTATGCGCCAATATTGTTTTTACCTAATTTCAAGTTAATTAATCAACCAATCGAAATATTAAAAGACAGAACTAAAGAAATACTTCTAGGTTTCCTAGCAAAACAAAAACCGAACATAACAAGTGTGCTGTTCGTGAGATAAATAGCAAAACGTATGCAAAACTTCTATTTTTCCAAACAATAAACTAACGATTTTTTTTGACACAATTCAAGATTAAATTACGAAGTAATTTTTCTCTAAATATTATATAAAGGGGGCAGCTTTCACAGATTCTGAGATAAATAATGATTTCGAAGTACAAAATTGCCAAAATTGCTTATGACACACTCTTAAAATGATGGAGTGTGAGACTCACCTAATATGATGTGAGTGTGAGTTGGAGTGCGCGGGGTGGGGCTCGGGCGCGTCGCCGTAGGAGGGGTGCTTCAGCGGGATGCTCTTGTTGCACGAGGCGCAGATCTGCACCATGCCTGGAACCACACCAGACGCATCATACATACACACCTGCACGCACGTCCGCCCAACCATTATGGAAATAACACATATTGGAGAGAACAATAGGAGTCAAAATAAATAAATTATGTTGGAAAAATTACACAGGATCATCTTAGCTCCAAATTAAGCAGAGCGTATACTAGATAACTGACATACATGATACAATACACTTCAAACAAACATAATTTTTATTATCCATAGAAAACATCCACACCGCCCTGAACAAATATCTACAGATCGTACTCACATTTATCCTGAGGAGGGAATCGAACCGGCAACCTTCTGCGTCGCAGGCGGACCACCGCCCACCGCGCCACAGAGGTCTTGTATTTTTAATTAAAAGTAAATTTTCAGGTCAAAGAGCAAGTATTGAGTTGACAAAAAGCTGAATAGCTTTGTCATTTAAATTTCGTCCTGGACAAGAGCCCGTAAGAAATGATCCTCTGTAAGACATGAGCTACACCAAAATCCACTATGTATGCAGATAATAATAATAATAATAAATAATAATAATAATTCTGGACAATTCACACAACATTATCTAGCCCCAAGCTAAGCAGAGCTTGTGTTATGGGTACTAGATAACTGATATACATAATACAATACATTACATAGATAGATATTTTTTATTATACATAGAAAAACATCCAGAACGCCCTGAACAAATGTCTGCAGATCGTACACTCATTTGTCCCGAGGCGGGAATCGAACCCGCAACCTCCTGCGTCGCAGGCAGACCTTTGCCCACCGCGCCACAGAGGTCGTCGTGGGAGATGGTGATCGAGTATCCGGGGTTCATTTGTTCTAGACTTCTAGAGGATGGCTGCGCCCTTCCTCCGGTTAGCCTTTCCAAAGAACAAGTACTTATCCTTTTTTGGCCTAATGCACCACTATGAATTTCAGTACTTTATTGTTGACGATTGATTTTCAAATACAGAATGAAGTTTCTTTAGACGGATAGAGATGAAATATTTCGTAATGAAAATCACTACTACACAATCATAGCCGCATCTCACTAGTCACTTCATAGAGCCCCAATTGAGTAGTCCTATCCTAAATAAGGATTAAAGATAAATCGTTAAATGTAATTTCATGTACTTGTGTCTTGTGTATTGAATAGACTCGTACAGTTCATCGTACAAACATCTTTTATAACAACCAACCCACAATATCTAAAGTAAAGACATTTGTATCAAATACAAAAGGTGCATTATGCCAAAATAGGATACTTCTTTGGAAAGGGACACAACACACGTACCTTGCGGACTAATAGGACTAGCGTCGGGATGCGGCTTCAGAGTCGTGATGAAGGGGTAGTAGGGCTCGCGCTCCGGGTTGGGGCAGCAGTAGAGCAGCCGGAGTTGCGAGCTGGGCGCGCCCGCGCCGCACACGTAGCACACGAAGCTGGCCGTGGGCTGGCTGGAGGGCCGCTCCGAGGGGGAGTGCGTCTGCGTGGCCAGAGACTTGTCCCCCGAGGAGGCCAGGCTGAGGGGCGAGGGGGGCAGCAGCGAGGGGGGCCGCGTGCGCAGAGTGTACACGCGCTCGTTGGCTGGCACGCCGCGCATCTGGAACAGGTGGTTTGGTTTACTTCATTTAGTGGTGTGGGGTTTCGAATAGCTCATTAATTCGTGTAACATCTTCATGTTTTCAACTCATGAAACGGTATTAGTTTTGATAGAGGAGTACACTTAAGAATGGCAAATAATAGAAAAACCTAATTTTGAAGATATCAATGGACATAGTGTATAATAGCGACAGCGTCAGGTAATGTATAATATAATGTTACCCCATACATAATACATGCAGGTTTAAATCTAAACTTGTTGGAGTACTAAAGACGAAAATAAATTATATTTTATTAATGTAACATAAAAACAGAACCAATAGATAAAAATATAAAAAATCGGATGCAAACCTGCTTTATGTTATGCAGGGTTGACTAATACTGAGGCAGTCTGTACTCTGTCAGCTCAAAAACTAATGTGCATTAGTTATTTGTAGCTATCGTACTCCTTAATTACAAGACACTATTCGGGATGGTTCTTATCTTTATTTGCTGAGGCATTGAGATGTGGATTTAGTTCCCAAGTAGATATTGTGCGCGACAGCGGTGACTATAAATGAACTCAGATATAATTATAATTTCATCTATCAGTAAGATCCTTCCAAGTCGACTAGATCCACACTCATGCGATACGTTATCTCGTACAAATTACTACGAGTGACCTACTGTCCGATACGAGTCGACCCACGCCGCCGACTGCGCAGTAACATCGCGGGCCGGCCGGGCTTTCGGGATGTCTTTGTCGATGCTATTTACGAGGCACGAGGCCATACATACCAAACCAACAGAAACTTCGTGCAGATCTTACTAAAATCTATATGAAAACGAGGCATTCAGTCCGGAAGTTGAACAACATGGCTAAAAGTTGCACTTAGATTTTGGTTACTCAACACAAGTTAAGTAAAGTAATGCTGCCGTACATAAAGGGTGTCTGTCTCAGAATGTTTTTAGTTTATGCATGCGTCATGCGTAGTACTCAAATCAAAAACGAAAAACATTCTGAGGCACCCGTTATAATATCATTATTTTTAATTAAAAAAGCTGGCTTAGGCGTGCTCGTCTGTATTAAGAAACAGTTCGAGGATTTCGTAGACGGCGAATAAGAACCACCTAATGTGGTGTGCATCGAATTGTACAATCCGCTAGCTGAATAATTTTAACGAACCCGACCAACAACATACTCAGACACTAAGTAACGAATACGATAAGAAATGATACAATCTTATCGAAACTAGATCCACTCGATTCCCACATGATCGAACTTAGAGACAGTATAACGTTCACAATTCAACTGATAAAGTTATGATCGATAGGGAATTACCAATTGAATTTTATCAATTTCAAAATATACTGAGAAATTAATACCTTAAGTACCGCACTTTGTATACGTGAAAGCAAGTTAATGAAAATAGAAGCTTATCAGGTAAGAACCAGATTATGAGTAATCTAGGCTTAAGTAGGTTTAACAGAATTCGTACGATCATTATCGGTACACGAAATAACAGATGATCGAAGAGATATAATGATTAGGGAGCTTCGGCCTTTGGTTTGATAATTTAATTATTAATTAGCTATCAATTGGCTCGCTTGAGGTTTAATGTAACAAACAAAGGAGAGAGTGGACACAATATTGACCCTTGAGCTACCCGTATAATAAAAATACGCCAGAACTGTCTACATAAACGTTATATTATGTTTCTTGAGACATAAAGTCTCAACGCTAGAAACATATTAAAAGCTTATACTTCTGTTAAATATCAATATGATAAAATAATGTGAAATATCCAGTAATTCTTGTAGAAATCCAGAATGTTGAAGTCAAAGGCCTCGGCAAAGTACAAATAAGACGTAAATAGTAGTAAGTCAATATTAAAATCTCGTGACCGAGATACGAGCGACGCCCCTGATAGAGGCGGAGTTCGTTTTACAATGTATGTTGACATTTACTCTCTAACGTCAGAAACGCACTTAAGTAACCGTAAATTTTACCTACTCATACTAAGCAAACAGGATGTGCGAGATAAATTAATAAAAACGTGTCGTTCAAAACCTATGAATAAAATATATTATATTAACATTCAAAATTAATCTTACAAAAACCGGTTTTAACCTTTAATAATCAAAACTCAAGCAATGTTTACTATAACTGATAAGACATTAGCTTAAATTTGCCCAAACTGATTAGAACTCGTAGTTTTCCGTTTATTTATTAAGAGATAAACTTAATTTGTTTTAGCTGCGTAGATAACAATAACTCTTTATTTCCTTCTTAGTATAAACAGGGAATTTAGTAGTCGCGGTACACACAACAGCAACTCAAGTAACACAAATTCGTAACCGTTAAAAGGTCATATTCAATGTTAGGAATCAACTATTTATTTGCAATATCTACGTCGAGTCCACAAAGATAACTATAAAAATATTTTGAATTGTGATTCAAAAGTCACGAATAGCTACGTGAATAAATTAACAATAAGTGACGTCTGTAGGCAGGTATATAGGTAGGATAATTGCGTGAAGATTTTATGACTAAGTCTAATCGTCATCATCAGATTATAGATGCCTGTAGGAAAGGAAGTGATGCCGCGAAATAAGCTAGTACCTATCATACATATTTAGGCAAACTCCAATTACAAAGCGATATAGAAATGCATTTATTGATAGAGCCGTAGCGTATAGAGCGCTTGCGTCAATTACTCACAACGATAAAACGTCGAAAGAGGTCAAAGTTTTATCATTTCTTGTGCAGTGGACGGCAGAGTCAATAGTTTTTTCTCAGAGGTCATTGATCGAGCGGTCGAAGGTCAGGCTGTTATAAATATGATAATAGACACAATATTATTATTATAAATAGGTACGTTTTTGTACTGGTAGGTACTCCTGAGGTGTAGTCGCTTACATTCCTGGCAAACAATGTGAACATATGCCGTCTACCTATTTATTTTCTGTTTGGTATGTGCACGACTATGAAGTTCCCTAATTGTTGACGGGTGGGTGAATAATGGATGAATGACAGAATGAAGTATTTCATAGACACGGTTATTTTTGATAGATGAATATGCGAGGTTATACGCAGAAGCAAGTAACAAACAAAACAACAAAAATAAAGTCGTTTAGACGCTTGAGTAAAGTCTGTAAAATAATACGAAATGTAAAGCTACTAATCAAGAAGCTAAAATCGATTTTTTCAAACAATTTATCGTTTTTGACGAATGAAGATGAATGTTGAATCGATTGTCATAGAAAATCGAATCGGTATAGGTATTAAATCAGGACATGACTATTTGATTGCCACTCACCAAAATGAACTACTAATAAGAAAATAATATTATGGCTTACGTAAAGATTTATATAAGGTAGGGTAGGTGAATTCAAGAAGATTTCAGTGAAAAGATTTCCGGATCTTATCGAACAAAATGATTTATGAAAATACCTAATAATAAATAATAAAAGAGGTAAAATACACAATAAATCAATTAATACCTCGTTTGATAACGATAAGATAAATGTTTACAATTAAGCTATTACGAAAAAGAGAGATATCAAGACAAGAGTACATATGTGTCTTCTAGACCTTCGTGATACATCGTCGGCCATGCTTCACTTTCCATCAGGTAAGATTGCGGTCAAACGAAGGTTTGACTATAAAAACAAATTGTAAAAAAACTTTTAAAACTTCGAATTGTATTGCACGTTTATAATATAGCTAGCTGCACCCTTGTTCCTATGGAAACATTTACAGGTGATTTCTATCCCAAGGGATCTGATTTATGGGATAAAAAGTATGTTTGATTCCAGGATTAGAATTACCTTTATACAAAATTTCAGCCCGATCCATTCAGTAGTTTTGGCGTAGAGGTAACAAACATCCATCCATCCATACAAACTTTCACATTTATAATATTAGTGTGATTTGATACCCATGTTCAAAGCGAATAAGCGAAGTCTGACTGAAGTCTAGGTTCGATACACCGAGACCATCTCTTGACACAACAAATCCAAGATGTTGTATTTTACGGCGCAGTAACGCAGGTCACGCCTCCTTTATACACGTAATCAATCTATACCTACTAATATTATGAAGAGGAAAGTTTTGATTGTTTGTGTTAGGAATAGGCTCCAAAACTACTACACTGATTTAAAAAAATCTATCACCATTAAAAGTTTCCTTATTAGAGAGTGACATAGGCTATATTGTATCCCGGCAAGGGAACTATGCGGGTGGAACCGTAAGGCGCTGCTAGGATCTAATAAAGATTCATTATGTTTATTTAATTGAAGTTTTCTTTGATAATAAAGCTTATCAATAACGTTTATCCGTCAAATACGGGGCAGCTCAATAAATACAACTTTATTTATTAAAGGACCGATGATAGTATCGAAAAGGGAGATCAACTTGAACCCTATTCTGCTAAACCAATCGCTTTACTATGAAAATGGTTTCGTTGCAGAATCGCCAGAATGGGCACTTCTTGGTATCTTTCGTGGTGATGCGAAATCACTATGGTATTAAAGCTATTTGTTCATCAGGTCGGGTCCCTAGACTATTTACAGAATAATATCAACAAAACGATAGATTTTAAAGAAAGTCCACGCGCAACAGAGCCCCCCAAGTCCCCAAAACAAACATCCAGACACCTGTACAAGCAGACAGACAGACACGCAAACAGCAGTTATACCAACACCGCAGCACACACACACTGAGACACTCGCCATGCGTCACACTCGTGCGACACCAGACGCAGATACGGGTTACACAAAAGTCAAGTCAAAAATTCTTTTTTTCCGTTGAGAAACGAAACAATGTGGTGCGAAACAGCGCTACACCAATAAATGTACACTTAGAAAAGGTCAAATTATATTTCAAAAAGTACACTCACACGGAAATAAAGTAGTAAGTATTTTTGATTTCGGTCGCTTCGGTATGTAGACGAAGAAATCTTGAGCCTGTTGGTTGTTAATTTTGGAGTCAAATTCGTCCCAAGCTTTTTTATCCTATAATTAGAATCTGATATTTTATAGTAAGCCTTTTTGACACGCAAATTATAATGATACTAGCTTCTACAATAGATTTCCTCAATAGAGCGTTTGAATCCATTATTTATCGAATCGCTTAACGATATTTAAGTATTTTATCGTACTTTAGATTAGGACGTGTCACAACTACCGACACTATACATGTGTATACACTTATATATGTGCCGTGTGGTGGCTTAGAAATTGCACCACCCCAACTCTTCTCGCGGGTGTGGTGGAGGCGACTAGAGATATAAGATATAACACCGGGGGCAGGCAGTGCCTCCTACAGAACAATTCTACCACCAAACTGCGATCCCCGACCTCCCATGGTATAAATGCCAATAAAGCTCTTATCAGGGGTAGGCCTGCGTCCAGCAGTGGACCAATATAAAGCTGTTGAGTTTGAGGTTGATGTGTATAGTGGTTTTTGAAGGGCCAAACAAATCATCTACCCAATTATTACGATATTTCGAAACAATGATCCCTCAGCTGACGCATATCTCAACGCATGAGATAAATAGCTTGGGGCTAGATGATGCTGTGTGAATTGTCCAGCATTATTTATTATTATTATTATTATTAAATACATTTCAACATTTCATCAAAAACAAAATTAAATGCCAATATCCGCAATTAAGTAAATAATTACTGATGTGATGACTAAACAAAGAACAAGATGGAGGATGCTCGCAACGGGTCGATTGAGCTAGCACGTTTAGCTAGGAACAAAAACATAAGCCTCCTTGCGGAGTCGGGTAAATAGAACTTATATTATTTTATTGATTTATTCTTACATCAAATTAATATATGTAATTAAAAATCATTCAGAGCAAACGTTAATAGATTAACATAATTAATGTGCGCCACTAATAATTTGATTAGTAGGTAGGTTGTTAGGTGTCGTTTCCTTGACTGTTGGCCTTTTTGTGTTTTAGAAATTTTGTCAATTTGAATATTAAATTCTGACGGCCTTAAATTCAACGAAATTTACATTTCCTTGCTTTTGAGAACGTACGTTTAAAACGTTTATGTAGCTTCACTTTTCAACTTTTTGAATGATTTAATTGCGGATGTAAGCGGGTTAACTACGAACCTTATTTGTGTTGGAAGAAAACCAAAGTGAGGACATCTTTAGGGTGAGTGCGGTTCCGCTTACATCCGTAATGAATTCGTCAAACTACGATAGCTTTTAACCGACTTCAAAAAAGGAGGAGATTATCAATTCGACTGTATTTTTTTTTAAATTTTTTATGTTTGTTAACTCAGAATTTTTGACTGGGTGGTTCGATTTTCATGATTCTTTTTTTATATGAAAGTTGGTGCTTTCCGTGTGGTCCCATTTTAATTTTGTTCAGTTCTGATAATAGGACCTATGAAAATTCATGAAAAAACTATAAAAATTGAAGTCGGTTTATAGTATTGGATGATGTTAAAATATAAGTAGGTACCAGATAAGTTCATTCACATTTGCATTTTCATTTACACGTAAAATACACTTAGAACTCAGTAATGTTTCCGTTATGTTAGATAAGCTTTTATCAAGTTAATCAACAGAGTGATTTGTTAAATCGGTTTAATTTTGATAAACAAATTATCTTTGTAAACGCCGCGCCGCCCGCAAGCATGGCCGATTGCATCTAAGGCCCCTATTATGAAAGTCTGCTCGGTTATCGAACTATGCTTGAGTAACGGTTTTCTATGGCACAAGCGTCACTCAAGTATAGACCTGTGTTTGAGCAAGCTTTCATAATACGGGCCTAAGTCTATTTATTTTATACTACACCTTCAGAAAGCTGCTTTATTCCTTTTCTCCTTCCTTTCCTCAAACATAAATAGAAAGCCCGTCTTTGCAGGCATTTCTCACGCTCTCAGAGGGAGGGAAAAGTGATGGAAATCCATTTCTAACTTGTTATTGTTTTTTTCTTAAATACAGCCGGTAGCTATAGCTATTTTCATAATAGGTCAGACGACAAAAAGGTTTTACCCCGAACCCGCCATAAATGATATCGGCCTCTTCCGTATTCGGAACAATAATTCAAAAAAAGAACCATGTGCAAATCGTACGTGCACGTATTTATTGCTACATTTGAGTTTACGATTTGAATTTACTCCGGTGATTTTAAAGATTTAAGCGATGATTTTCCTCGACGTTGTAGTATAAGTGAGAAAGTGCGATTTCTACCTCGTGTGTTTTAAAGCTCTCGGCTGCGCCTCGTGCCTCAAATGACACCCTCGATAAGTATTGGACCCTTTCTCCTCTGGATGTACAATGTACAGTACATAGATAGGTAATGGACCGTTGGGTTGATCTTAAAATATATACCGTGTGGAAGTGGCACAAACGTTTTGGGTGACGTCGAGTCGGATGATGATGATGAGAAAAGAAGATACATAACAGCCGTAGCTTACGTAAAATTTGTACGCCTAATGGTAATGGTAGATCAAATTGCTTTATTTTATATGTAAACCTCTCTCTAATGCCTGCCTATCACAAAGAATAAAACAACGTATATTACTTACGTAACTTCGAAATAAAACCAAAATATCATTTAATATTAATGTTAGTGGGTTAACTACGAACCTAGTTTGTATCGTAAGAAAACCAACGTTAAATCCCTTAACGTTAGACTTCATGGGGGGAATAATACATTCATAGCGAATTCGTCAAAACAACGAAAGTTTTTACAGTCAACTAAAGTTTCATTTGTACCCTATCAAGCGGATGTACCTTGCAGTTCACAGGTGATCGATCCTCCATCCCACACATCCGAGCCAGCATCCCTCCAGCACAGAACACAACACAACACAACACACAGTACACAACACAGCACACAGTCACTACCCACCCTGTATAAATACCTCCTTGATCACCGGCACTAGGTATTCACCCTTGTACCACATCCCGGAAGCTCGACGCACATATCCCTTTTAATATCACTATCCGAGAAATGGACTATAATATAACCCTTCAAATATCAGCAGTAGGAAAGACTCAAGACTTTACTTTCGGCACAACACTTGACCGCGTTTTGATGCACTGAGTACCTATTATACCTTCACGTACAGATCCAAATAGAACCACAAAATCACCAGTAAATATATAATTTCTGATACAACTTGTGAAAACGGCACTTGTTTATATTAGTTAGTATCCGTAATTCCGTTTTAACAGCTTAGCCCCACACTCAGAACACTTGAGGACTTACTAGGACTGTACTCAACACTTAGTTCGTGACATTTAGCAAACGTGCATTGCCTTGCATTGCCTCACTTCCTTCACGGTCTGAGTAGACGAAAACACACACTTCTTATCAACAAATTATTTAAATCCACACTTCGTACCGTATTTTATCTTACGACCACTTTGGTACTTCAACTTTCAACCGTACTTCGTACAACCGTATCGACGTTCGTCCTCACTTCGTACCGTCTAGGGTGAAGTACCGTGGTGCTGCGCGTGCGCCGGTCACAGCGCGACTGGCGCTGCTGATTGTCATTGTGGGTCAGACAGCCAGCGTCGTGATAACAAACACAAACAGGCGAGCGCCGAGCGTTAAGAAAGTGCCAATACGGTTCTGTTTGCATGCCATGAGATAGGGATTAAGGTCGGACACGCAAATTTTTAAAATTGTTGATACCTAGTTTTAACCGACAGTTAATTGATTGTTTGCAAAAAACTAGAACAAAGTTTTAAGTTTTGCGGCACAAATATCGCACGGGATTTTTAAGCTATTGCATAGCTTCTATCGCGGGCCTTGAGCGCGAGGACCGAATCCAGAAATTCCGTAACGAAAAAACCTTGACGTTTGTCTCTTTAGTTCAGCAACTCGCCTCTAGATGGCATTGCAATAGCTTTACCGCGGCAGTCCCCGAGTGCCACACGTCTTTTTTTTTTTATGCGACCACCTCGGGATTATTTTTTATCAATAGCCAAAGAATTTTCTAAATAATCTCCTCTCTTCTATTCGAAGTCGGTTAAAAAGGTGCACATTATGTGGAAAGTATTATTTTTACTTGTTACCTATGGACCCGGCAATGGGTCGACCCACCGGGACCACGGTTAACGAGTGCTAAATTTTTTTTGCATAATTTTTTGCGTCGGTATTAAATTCTTCCATTTCTAAGTACATTTGGAAATAACTAATGTTTCATTAGCTTTTTGACAGAGTGCATTTATTTATTTATTTATTTATTTATTTATTTATTTATTTAACACACAAAACACATTACAATGTTAGCTAAAATGAACATATCAAAAATATTGTTATAATCTACATTGTAGCGTAAAAATATGTGTGTACATCTAAGTATACATATTCGTAATAAATGGACTAATAATAAACACTAAAATCTAATAATTACGTGGATAGATAAAACAAAATATAAACAACAAAACTAATTGTACAGCCAGCAGTGTCTCTACCTAGTGCACATGCACAGAGTTAAGGCATAGTATATTAAGGGATACTAAGAGCTACCTAAGAGCTGGCAGTATCCTTTATACTTCCACCACCAGGTTGAATACTCCGGGGTGGTGGACCAGCGTTATGAGGATCATTGAAATGGAGGATACCTTTGAGTCCTCTTATGAAGTGGTTGATTCTAGGACTGAAAATGTCAAGTTCAACATGTTTTATAGATTGCTCATTGTACTGACGCGCCATTCTAGTGAGTGGATTGTAATATGAGATATTGTTCTTATAAGTGCGCAACGCAAAAAGATTGCTCCTATTTGACCTTCTTGCACTAAATTTTGTATTAATGCAAAACTGAAATAGTAGATCCGGGGAATCTATTATGGAATGAATTATTTTGTATAAGTATAAAAGATCAAAATATACGCGACGGGTTTCAAGTGAAGTTACATTGAATAATTTTAGCCTTTTTTCGTATATTAAATCACAGTGCATGTCAATGTTAAACGGCACCGTCTTGTAAGAAAGTCTGGGAGGAGACATGTGCAACACACTTTGTAATAATACTAAACAAGGTACTAACGGTGTTACGCGGCGTGTTGCACCATTCGCAGCGAGCATGCTACGTTACACCGTGTGCCACGATCGCTCGCTGTGTTACACGTTACATTGCGCCCCGTTGCCTGCCTTTAGCTACTTATGTCTTAGGTAGTATTTCTACAAAACTTTATTCCATCCTGATTATTTTATTTCGGTGGTTTACTGGTATTTAAATAGCTAGGGGGCGGGGCAGCACACATGCTAAGTGTGTAGGTACTTAGTTGTTTACGAGCTAGCTTTATGAATAATGCAAACAGTATTTCGTAATAAATCAGGTGGGAAAACCTAGCTCGATTTACTACAATGATATCAATAATACTGTTCAACGATGAATTACATATTCAAGACTTTATTTCTCGAATAGTTAAATTAATTTGCCAACCAAGGTAATCTATATTAACTAAAAAAAAAATCTTTAAGATATAATTTAAAAAAAACTTTTTATTTTTCACTTTCAAAAAGCCTTATGAAATATTTGTGAACATAATATTATTATGATCGAGGATAACATCATTGACCTATTTTGTGAGAGGCTGGTCCTTGAGGTAGGTTTATAAAACCTGTATTACAAGTCACCAGTGCCCCCACTCCGCGGGTGTAATAATGGTGATAATGGTGGCTTTAAATATATTTGGTCAATAAGTAGGCTTGTCATATTATAAAAATTATACGTATAATACCGACATTATCAGAAAACATTGATAACTAGTTTTATATTTTTATTGATGTCAAAATGAGATTATTTGTTATTATTATTACCCACGCTCTAGTCACAGCACCGCCACACCCACTACACACGTCGTTACAAACACTTACATCACATAGGGACATTGATTAATTAAAAAGGGAAGATAGGTTACATTCTCCCAGCGCTTACTCAAAAATTGGCATGTGTTACAACTACACGCAAACACATACGCTCACAGTTATATTTCCATTCCTGTGCAATACAAAGAAGAAGAAAGACGGAAAGACGTATCTAAGACCGAAGTGAGACCGAGACAACAATATTTTACGCGAATCACGACCGCCCATGCCGCCGGTCCGACGGTGACTGAGGTGGGAACACACAATTTTACACAATATGAGGTTGCCATTTTCAAGAAACTAGTACCTCATCTTCCCTTTTTAATTAATGAATACATAGAGACGATTTGTGCGAATCAGGTCAATCAGGACGACTGGCAGAATTAACTCAATCCGTCTTATCTTGATATTTAATCACAGAGCTAATTATATGAACAAATGCCGTGTGGAGCCGGCTTACAATTAGCACCACCACAGCTCTTCGCGCGGGGGTCGTAAGACAACTAAAGGATATCCACCGGGGGCGGGCAGCAGCGCCCTCTGCAACCCATACCCAGTGGGATTTTGATTTTACCTGCTTGTTATAAGAGCCATTTATCAGAAAAGGTACATGTGCTGCTTTATGTCATCTGTGGTGTGTGTGTTTTTTAACGTCGGTCATAAATTCAGAGAAATCCTAATGTTTAGGCTCGGCGGCGGCCCGGGGCCGACCCGTGTCAGGGACGTGTCCGTGACGACACCTCTACGTGGTTCATAGATGCGCATATCCAATATGGCGGACGCTTACAAACAAGCACCAACACAACCTCATCGTATCTAATCTATACCATACCAAACCTGAATGTGTACTATGATCCGTTGCTCTAAGTTATACAGACTACATTGTTGCTCACTGTACTCCATTCGAGCACCACTTGGAGATGGCCCTTCGATAAACCCAAGTGCAAATATCCAGCTAACTGCAGATCTCTCGGCTCTTCAAATGAAGTGCCTTACTACTTAAATACAAACCTATCATTACTCAATGTTTAAGCCAATTTGAAATCAGTAATCAACTGGCAGGAGTACCTATAACTGTCCTGGCAGCTATGGTTAAGCCAATAACACTAATATTATAAATGCGAAAGTTTGTATGGATGTGTGAATGGATGTTTGTTACCTCTTCACGCCAAAACTACAGAACGGATCTGGGTGAAATTTTGCTCACGAGTAATTCTAATCCCGGAATCAAACATAGGCTACTTTTTATCTCATAAATCAGTTCCCGTGGGATACCTACAGATCACCTTTAAACGTTTCCATAAGAACAACGCGCGAAGCCGCGGGACGCAGCTAGTTTGAAACAAGTAATCTACTGAAGTATCTATAACTGTCCTGGCAGCTAATTGACTGAGGAATAAACTTGACCTGGTAGGCTTCCTACAGAGTGTGCTAGAGAGCAGCACAGCGCACACACTGCCATCTCAATACCAGTAGCAGGACTATTACTAAACTGGACTGTAACGAGACTGTAACTGCCTTGAAGGAGTATAATTAACTTGGTAGAACTGTAAACCACTTGGCGGGAGAATGATCTGGCTGGATTAAGACTGACCTGGTGTGACTATAACTAACTTGGCGTGACTTGGCAGGAGTATAACTGTGTTTTAGTAAGAACATTTGTGTTTTAGTAGGTATATGCTTAGATATACATGACCCAGTTCAATGACTTCTACCTATCGTGCGGTACTCCGTACATTAATGAGTATAACTGACTTAGCAGGAGTATAACTGACTTGGCAGGAGTATAACTGACTTGGCAGGAGTATAACTGACTTGGCAGGAGTAAAACTGACTTAGCAGGAGTGTAACTGACCTGGTAGGTGTTCCACTGCTGCAGCAGGTGGTGATGGCAGGCGGCGCAGGTGCGCACGGTGCCCTGCGCGTCCTTGGGCCGTGAGCGCGGGGGGCGGGGGTGCTGCTCGCCGAAGATTGGGAAGTAAGGCTGCTTCGTCTGGAAGAGAAAGGTAGTTGGTGAGGGAAACACTTTAAAGGACAATAAACTACACTTAAACATGTTTCGAACTAGCTTATTAATAGTCTATTAGAACATCTAGCATATTTATTTGACGACCGATGGGACGCGGCGGGCGACGCTGGAGGTTGCGGGTTCGATTCCCAGCTTGGTTGTTTTTACGATCTGCTGTTTGTTTCGGGTGTTCTGAGTACTTTCTATGTAAGTATATTAAATCTACTTAATTGAAAATGTAAATTACAATACAATCAAATAATATAAATAAATTAGAACTTGTATTTACAATTTAAACGCTTGACCTAACTGCAGACTGCAAAAAATCTACAGGTCGCTCAACTGATCCATATTAATACCAGTCGAAAGCGTACCCATATTTTCAATTTCATTTTATCAAAATTGTATAAAACATAGACGTCGTAATTGATAGTCGGTTGTTTTAGTGTTTCGCGGCGAAACTTTGATCGATTAGTCTAAGATAAAAAAATGCAGTTATTTTAACTGTATGGTTCCTACGGTTATAAGTTAAGTTAATAGTTAATTAGTAGAGGGAAGGATAAAGTACGAATCAAACCCCCGAGTGCTAGTTTGTCATTGATTTAATATTCCTAAGTAATTGCACAATTATACGTAGGTAAGCAAATTGATGCAAGAACATAGCTTTTAGTAGGTATATAATGCTTAGCTATACATGACCCAGTTCAATGACTTCTACCCATCGTGCGGTACTCCGTACATTAACAGTATTTATAACGTATAAAAAAAATGGCTAACGTACAATATTGACTTAGGAAAGCTTTTGAAGGAGTCAAAGAACGATAAAAGATGGCGCTGTCCAAAATTACACGAGTCATTTATTTTTTAGGTGTCTCCATTTCATGACCAGCAGGAAATCATAGAACTTTAATCAAGTAAGAGTATCAGGTTTTATCATTGGTTGTCTTGTCAATCTACAGTAACCTTTATCACGGCGGGACAAGATGTATTTTAGTTCGACCCCTGCCCCGTATCGATACACTACTGCACTGGCCGTCACCTCGCCGAGATAAACTTAGGGACTATAAATATGAAAACAGGACCAATGAAAACAAAATAAATGATCTTTGGCAGAATGAGGAAAATGAAAACAAGATAAAATAAAGTAAAATCCAACTGCGCGTTATCAACCACTGGGGTATTGAGACGAATCATTCGATACCTCATTTGTTAAAATCGAACGAGTAGTTTCAGCGCTACGTGGGAACATAAACATCGGCTACATACATACAAACATGGACCAACCTCATAACCTTTGGTAGTTGCTAGAAGCAAAAAATTATCAACCTAAAAGATGGCACTTGGGCCTAATTTAGAATGGCCTATATTTAGAACAATTCCGCGAAAAAAACCGTCTGTGATAAAATCTAAAGATCTAGACTAGAGAATCTAAATCTGTTAGATTTTATCGCAGGTTTTTTTCGCGGCATTGTTACTAAATATTTTCATGTTTATATTTGCAATGGATTTCCGCAAAGCAACGCCTGTATCTATCATGTAACTTGGAGCCTGTTAAAATAAAATGGCATCTGCGTAGAAGACTGTACACACCTGACATTAATAATTCCACGAAAGAGCCGCGTCATCCATGTTTTAATGTAAATGGAAACCCAATTGAATTTTGAAAAATGCCTGATTGATTACGCCGATTTTGACAGTTAAAAGTTCTGCGTAAATGGGGACATTTATATAAAGTTCAAGAATACGCGTTGGTCTGTAATTGGTGGACGAGCCAGGCAATAAATACCGAGAAAAAGGGTCAAAAGATACAAATCATGACCTTATTTCTCTTTACGTCTATCGAACAATAAACAAATAGCTACAAGCATTGATTTATTAAAAACGAAGATGAGGCACTGGTTGCTCGAAAGTGGCAACCTCAAATTGTGTAAAATTGTGTTCTCCCACATCAGTCACCGTCTGACCGGCGGCGGCACGGGCGGTCGTGATTCGCGTGAAATATTGTTGTCTCAGTCTCACTTCGGTCCTAGATACGTCTTTCCGTCTTTGTTCTTCTTTGTATTGCACAGGACTGGAAAATAACTGTGAGCGTATGTGTTTGCGTGTAGTTGTAACACATGCCAGTTTTTGAGTAAGCGCTGGGAGAACGTAACCTATCTTCCCTTTTTAAATCAATGGCTACAAGTTAAAGTGCCACGATAGGACAGTGTGGAAAACGACTCAATAACTATCATTACCTAAATAAGTTATCAAAAATTACCTCTGACCTTCCCTTGGGTCGTTTAGAGCCTCGTTAGTTCAAAAGTGATATCGAAAAGAACTTGACTATCGTATTACGGTTTTTAATCGGTTATTACATCATTCTACGTAGTTAGTAACAGGTTACTTATCTACTGATTTACTTAATTATGCTGAAAACCAAAACACGATAACATCAGGTCAATATTAAGAACATAAAGGTTAAAATCTGATTCTTGGATTTTTGGTAAAAAGATCGGCCACGTCAAGTGTGATTTAAGTTGTTATCACTGTTACTTACCTACCTAATTTACTTTAATGTTTTATGTAAGTATGTAGGTAAGTGTTTTTCTTTTATTTAGGCCATCAAATTAAGTTATCTGAACTTATTATATACTACCTCTACAAAAATAATTAGTTTTTTTCGCATTCGTAGGTTTGATTTTAGGCGCATTTCATGGAATAGTCAAAACAAAGTTATTTTTTATTTTAAATTAGTTTTTATATAACCACACTTCGTACCAAGTGGTGGTCCATTATCACCATCAGCCTATATTAGTCCACAGTTGGACATAGGCCTCACAATAGGGGAATGAGCGCCATATTGCCCCTCTTCAGCTTGCCGCATCCACCATCTGAGGGGAGTCTATTTGATGTAAGTAACTTGACCGTAACGTTTCCTTTTCACATACAATTTGGTACAGTGCCTCTATCGTGCGGAAAGGGAACTATACACCATACGGTTGTAATGGTGATGATGATAATATATTTAAATCCAAGAGCAAAAGTCAGTGAATATCTTATTTATCCCCGTATTTATAAACACGCACTCGGCGGGGGCGGGGGCGGGGGCGAGGTCGCAAGGGCGCCGATATTTTCCGCAGATAGAGCTGCCCTCTGGCATGAGATAGCTTTCAATTTATTGCTGTTTGCCGCAGACGACGTGACGTCATGATTCCTAGGTACCTATTAATAATATTTTTCTCTTTTAATTGTAAGCATTCGTAAGTACAATAAAAAAAGCAATTTTACCAAATTAAAGAATGACATTATGATTTAATTAAAATATTAAACAGAAGCTATAAGCTCATCACAAAGTAACAGTGTTTTTTTTTAACCACACAGGTAGGGCATCGCTTGAGATGCCTTTTGGTTCGCGTACACTGGAGGTTGGTTTCGTGACGCAGATGATTTATGAAACAAACGACAGTTGCGCCAACTTTTCAAAATTGACGTATTCAATTAATCTCTGCGAGGTAACGTTCTAAATGAAACTCACCTGCCTTTATTCCACCTATCTACTATAATATTCGAATACAAATTCGTCGGGGGAAAACTTTTTAACAAAACCAAGTACTTGATTAAGGTTGTTCAGCACAACGTTTGCCATGGACACTGGGGTTATTTTAATGATTCTTGACACATTTGGCATAACGTTGGAATGGCCATGCACTGTAGAAATTAAACAAATTCAAAGAAAAAGAGCGCACTACGTTTTTTTTTAAATTCAATCCTTGGTTGAACTCTCAATTTAAAAATAAAATGTTCACTATTCAACACCTTCCATGCCCATAGCGGCTTCATTTATCTGATCTCACGTGTTGATTTTATTAGTAAGGGCTAAGAAGCTGAATATTAGTAATGAAACATTATAAATCATGTTATTTTATTACGTAAACATAAAGTTACACTAAATATTAACTTAACTAAATATTTAAATTTCGTGAAAAAATTGAAAAATCATAAATTAAATCTTAATTGGCTTTAAGGGTTCAAAAACCACGCTATTGCATTTGGCTCTACACCTACACCTGTTGTCATATGATAAACGTTGTGCTAACACCCTGTATATTAATCCTCCAAATTCTTATAACTCATTTGATTAGAGCTTTAGGCGGGTGCATACGCTGGCAGGCACTAGTATGTTCAACGTAAAGAGCTTTATAATTATACAAGTAGAGTTAACCTAAACATCCGGGGCCCAAGGCCTCGGCCTCTCTGAGTCTCTAAATATGCACTTATTGAAGTAGATAATCGCATCTGCTTACAACCGGTTGATATTCGTCCTTGCTGATAACATATTGGGGCAAAATTGTGCCGTACAAGTCTGGCGGAATATTATGAACTTAGAGTCAAGGATTTAGTTAAATGAGAACAGAGTCAATGATTTCGTGTCAATCTATGTACCTATGTTTGTTGTTAATTAGCGGGTTTTTTGTTTGCTGGCTGATATTTATTAATAAACTAGCTGCGCCCCGCGGCTTCGCACGCGTTGTTCCTGAATTTTCTTTGCTATAAACCTCACGGAGCCCGAGACCTTTCCAACGAATGCAAAATGAATGCCGTGGAAATCGGTTTGTGCGTTCTGGAGTTATAGCGTCAGGAAGGAAAACCCGACTTATTTTTATATTATAGAGATAAATAATGCTGGACAATTCACACAGCATTACCTAGCCCCACGCTAAGCAGAGCTTGTGTTATGGGGATAACTGATTACATAAATATTAAAATTTGTAGATTGATCTTTTGAGAGTGTAGGTATAGTCAATTTAAAAACATAAGAACTATTTTCTAAAATATTTTGCTGAGATTCTAAGTAGAATTCTGTTAATTCTACTTAGAATCTCAGCAAAATATTTTTATATAATCGTTATTATATAAGGATAGTACACATACGTGTGTGCTTTGAATTTTCACCGGTGAATTGTCTATATTTAGCCATCAATAAATATGCACTGGTCTATCCAGGCATCTATATTTTCATCTATGAGTTTATCCATTTTGAATGAAGCATGTTAGTAAACAAAATACGACACAAATAACAAAATCTCACTTGCTTGGCGTCGAGTTTCAGATATAATTAAGTAATAATAATATAATTAAGCAATTTTTATTGAAGGGAGGATCTAAAATCGACAAGTCATGTAAATTACGTATAAATGGACGCGCCAACAAAGTGAATTTTAGGTAAAGTATGGGCGGTTTGTTTACGTTTATGCTTCATTCAAAATGGACTAGGTAGGTACATTTTTTTTTAACTTTTCTGTAAGTTTTGCCAAAATTTTCTTCATTAATCTTTTAAACGATTTCGTAGGTTAGAGATTCGAACCTCAAATACTCAATAAGTATCTCAATAATAAAGCCATTCGGTAAAATTGGTAAACTTCATATTTAACCATCTTACTAATATTACGAAACGTGAAAGTTTGTTAACATGTACTATGTTTGTTACTCTTTCACGCAAAAACTACTGAACGGATTAGGCTGAAGTTTTGCATACAGGTAGTTTTAGGCCTGGATTAGCACATAGGCTACTTTTTAATCCAATAAATCAATTCCCGTGGGATATGCGTGCGAAGACGCGCTGCGCAGCTAGTAATATATTTTCATGCGTCATTCGAATTGTCTTCAAACAAGCCTAGGCCAACAAAATAACCCCACAATTCCCAATTAATGTTTCCACTTATCAACGTCAAATAAGGTCGAATTCGATAAAAATGTGACAAGTCAAATGTCAAACAAATCTTTATCTCATTCATGACCAAACATAGTGTCCAGTTGCAGGGTACGGCAGGGCACGGACAGGGCACGCACGGACAGGGCACGGATAGAGAACCACGTCATTGTGTATTTAGATAGCTTTTAGAGTAGGTACCTACGTACATTAGGAGTTTGGAAGCGCGCGCTTTGGAAAAGCGTGTTTTAAAATCTTTTATACGTCTGTACTCTGGCTAAACTTAATATACAATGTTAATAAGTACAAACTTTTGTCCTTTTAGGCTCTTTCCTTAGGGGCTTTACACATGTCAGCTATAATGTAAAGATGAACATTAAAGCACGATATATCTCACAACATAACATCTTTCCATATAATTCTTCAGTGGACCACACACGACAGCTTAAGGAATGTAATATACATTATAGCTGCGCCGTGTGTAAAGTCATTTACTTTTCAAAGTCGATGCCAGGACAAGAATGTTGGATTGTGCAGTAAGTTGTTTACAAGCTTTGTACTTACATCGAGAATGGTGCGAGTACAGGTATAGATAGAATAGCTACACGCGCGAAAATGATTAAATGTGTACCTACGGATGTAGGGAACTAAATAATATAATATTTAAAGCGCGCGTTTCAAAACGCCTAATGTGTACTCGCTCTTACTTACTGCGTAGATTGTACAATCAAATATCACGGGACTGTACGTGCCTGTAATTTGTTGGTTTACTAGATTGTAGTGTTATTGACCTTTAATTGTTCTAGGCTCATAAAACGGATGTACAGTTCCCAATAAGTGGACGACCAGTGGCGCAGCGGGCGAAGGGCCGACGCAGGAATTTGCGGGTTCGATTAACGCTTCAAATAGTATACTTTCGTTACCGGAAAACATAAGGTTGCGGGTAAGAGCTACCTTGCATTCCGAGTTACGCTAATATCGATATTAGCGCGCTATCAAGCGTTCCGTTACTGTGAGCGCGACAACGATATACCGTGTGACGTCATAGATGACCTCATTGCATGCGGCATTTTGCGATATCAGTGACCATCCTACAAACTGAAATCACTGTAAGCGCGCTGTCAAAACTGAGATTTACTCTGTCAAAACTCACAATAACATTCATCGTTTTGCCACAACCCAAGAACCGAGGGGTCGTCACCCCTCGAGTTGAAGCCGGGGAAAAGAGGCCCCCCTCCGTGCCCCCACAAGGGCCGGAAAGAAGTTAAATAATCATCGAATTGTACCCGAGTGACATTTGACACCCGACCACGTGACCGTGAGCGCGTTCATTGTTCCGAATTAATGATAGCACTCAACTGTCAATATAGTGATTTCTAACTTGGAACGTAAAATATTTTGGGATAAAATATAGCCTATGTCACTCCCTGAAGAGTAAGCTTTTTAATGATGTTAACATTTTTTAAATCAGTCCAGTAGTTTCAAAGCCTATTCAATACAAACAATCAAATTTTTCCTCTTTATAATATTAGTAAATAGAGCCGCGATTCCTTTACATTTAAAGTTAAGCCGGACCCTCGGCCGCTGCATTGCTCATCATCGTATTTTGGGACGCGTAGAGGATTAATATCTGCATCGAAATGCGGGAATAACATCCCACCGCCCATAAGGAACCTAAAATGTCAGTCTACTTTTAAATTAATTTTTTTTTTGCTTAACTGGCAAAAGGAGCAGGACCTCTCAGACAATGATACGAGTGCTATTTAATATACGTGTACAAAATCACTTGTCATAACTTCTTTTACATTCTTAGATATGTTATAGGATTATTTTAGATGTTTAAATTTATCTTTATTTAAATTTTACTTTTTGTCTTGTAAGTAGCTGTAACACTTTGCTTTCAGATTTTTTAAACTTTTAACTCTTCGGTCCCATAGGCCCCAGCAGAAACCAGCGTAGGTTGTTTTTTTTTAACGCCTACACAGGCTGAGTTGGGACCATTTTGTAACTAGAACTAAGTTTCCCTTAATTTAAGTATAACTGTTTATTTGTTTGTATATTTGTTTAATGTTTTAGTTACAAATAAACGCTTTTGATTTGATTTGATTTGAATATAATTCATTTATTTAATTGGAAAATCAACGGCTTAACACAAAGAGAGCCTACTAAAGATCTTCACGTAGTGAAAATTTAACGAATAACATGTAAACAACTGCTCAAACGACAATGATATGGAATAAAGAACAATAAACTATGTAGTAGGTACGTAAAGAAAACGTAAACCTAATCAATGTTTATCTCAACGATTTAATAATAACGCAGCCGGCCACAAGTGGGATCTGATAGCTACAAGAGGCAAGCGAAACCTAGCACAAAGCTACAGCAACAATAAATAAATAATGCTATTTAAATAATATCCAGCTAGACACAAACTACGAGGAGCCTTGTGTTATGGGTACTAGATAACTATTTTTATTTGACGTATTTATGATATTAGTTGGACAGTATTGAGGTGAATGTCATTTTATTTACTAAGATAAGATTCCTTACTACATCAATACAAATAAAATAATATCTCATACTGGTAGCGCCACCTAGGTGAAACCACTGAAAGTGTAATAGCGACTATGATAACGTTCATTCAAATGCAATAATTTACTGCGTAAAGATGGCGCTATTGCAACTTTCGTTAATTAGCTACTCTACGTCTTTTCGTTCGTTTCTGGGTAAGAACCCATTCCTACACGGAATCAACTACATTATTAAATAAGTACATACTGAAAGAACCAATTAAAATATAGGTCTGTATTTCAATCTTCGTGTACAGTTGTGCGTTGGTGCTCTTATTGATATTAATATATCTGTGAGTTCGTGAGCGAGTTGAAAATCTTTCATGAAACGTTTAGTGAGCTAAACACACAACGTTTAGTGTAATAATATTATTCTCTTTTCATATTTACACAATATATTATATCCCGGAATTCCCACGGGAACGGGAAATATACAAGTGAGGCTTCGAGGCGCTGCTATTTATTATATTAATGTTTTATCATGTATTTTCATTTCAACTTGCTGTAGGTAGCTATGTAACGTTCTCCCAGTGCTAACTCAATAAGTGGCCTGTCTTTATTACAACTAACCGCAAAGACACGCTTTTTTTATTCTTATAATATCCCAAATGTACTAGTTTTAAGTTTTTGTTTAACTGTGTATTAGGTTGTAGTTAAAAAAAACTTATTTCTTTCTTCTTTCTTTCTCCATATTAATGAACAACATAAATGGAAAGACGTACCTAGACCGAAATGTGACCGAGACAACAATTAGAACGCGAAAAACGACCGCCAGCGGCGCCGTTCCAACTATGACTACGGTGGGAGGACACATTTGGACACAATTTGTGGCTGCCACTTTCGAGAAGCCAGGGCTTATCACCTGCCCTTTCTTACATGGATATAATATATATAGTTACCGATTTGTCCTTGGGCTCCTTGGTGTGCAGGTTGTAGAGCGTGCCGCGCTTGTACTCGTCGCCGCAGACGTAGCACACCTCGGTCACGGAGTTCTTGTCCGGCATCGACAGGTCCAGTATGTCGCGGTCCGAGGACGAGTTCGAGTTGCCCGAGTACACCGACACTGTGGATCTGGAATACACAGAGTTACTTACACTTTATATCACAATCAAATTACGATCAAGAAACTAACGTAATATTAGTACCCATAACACAAGCTCTGCTTAGCTTGGGGCTAGATAATGCTGTGTGAATTGTCCAGCATTATTTATTTATTATTATTATTATATGGTCTCGGCGTTTCTTACTATGTTGACGCATAGGTATGAGACAAACAATAGACCTACAAGAGAGAAATTTATTTTTCCTTTGTCATCTCATGTCAATAACTCTTCCCGTGGGTGTCGGAAATCGTTTTGAAATTGTAGGCGACCTCTAGCGACAAACTGCCGAACTATCCTAGATCGCGCAAACGCTTGTGTCGCTGCCGCTAACTCATATTTATATGAAGACTCGACATCAACTATCGGTCGAAGGAGCACCGGGCTCTGTGGAACAGATGGCTCGGGCCCGGTCAGAGGAGATCTCCCCCTGTACCTATATGGGGGAATACCACCTTTATCCCCCAATCCCCCAAAAAATAAATGAAATGATAGATGTGTATGATGTACATTTTGCACAGACATATTTAAGTAAGTATGTTTGTTTTGTTTAAAACGGCTACTGATGTATTATCGTAGCAAAGATAGTTTATTTATAGTAGTTATTGATTAGATAGAACCTTTATTTTATAATTTTAAACCATTCTCTTCTAAATACTTTCTGCTTAAATATTGTCAATTTAAATAAAAGTCCTAACTTAGTTATACATGATACTTAAATATTGTTATAGTATTAATGGTAAGAACGGGGTCCTCCAGCACAAGCTAATTATGCTTAAAGGGTGAGTCCAGAACCTGTATGTATAGTTTTTAAGTAATTGCAAGAATCATCTCATTTATTTATTTTATCTGTTGTTCAAGAGGCGGGCGATAGATGTCGCCACTGCACGGAATATCGCCTCATGGCCTCGCTATGGCACTCATCAGAACAGGCGGCCGTCGCGTCGTCTAACTAGTGGATATTGGAAACATATAAAAATAACTAATGGATATATGTTTAGGATCCTCTTTACACGATTTTATAAATATGGGTTCAAGAAATGATATCGACGACCTGCTGCATCTATCCATAGCTCCGTTCTGCAGCCAATGTAACAGCTACTTGTTTGTGTTGGAAGTCAGCAAATTGAGACCAAGTATATATAACGACCCCACAGAGGGATCGGAGACTGACCCCAGAGGGACCCCTGAGTATGTTATTACCTGACGGCGTCCAGGTAGTTGGCGGGCTCGGAGACCCCGGACTGCTGCGAGCCCACGGAGATGACGGAGGGGTCCCGCGCTCGCAGGTCCAACACGCCTTCCTCTTCCACCCCAGCGCTGGGAAACCGCGACTGGAACACGAACATTAGTCTGTTAAATGCCTTTCAGCACTCATGCTGACCGTGCGAGCACAAATGATAGGTAGTTTTGCTTAAATCACCTAGCTGCGCTTGGCAGAAGAATTGGTAATCGCACTAGAGGTATTATAATAGGGTTTGTTTTTCGAAACTATAAACCGAAAGCTTCGAATTCTGCTAGACGCGATATCTAACTCACTGTTAAAACGGTGGTCATTTCGAAAACTTACTAAAATGAATTAAGGGATATGGAAACAATGTATTTTATTCATTTTTGATCTCATGTTTCACAGTAACATTTACTGCTTTAGACCCCCTACAGTTACACAATCGATATCTAAATATAAATAGTGTAAGTTTTATTTTTTAAAACGTCCGGGTTCGATTCCCGAGCAAGTTTTATAAATGTATGCTGTTTTTTTGTTACTTAAATCGATGCAATAGTTCCTAAGAAGAGATCTTCGTACGTCTTAAAGTTTCAGTTTCCCATACTGACCGATCTAAATGTGTCGATCCCCGATATGTTTTGGTGTGTTATATATAGACACCCCGCGAACTGCAATGTCACGAAATTTCGTGACTTCAGTTCGTGAAGGTGTGTTCATCTCATTGCACGCATACCTACTGAAGCCCCGCCTTCTATTATCACATCACATACGACTGTAGCCATTACAACGGTACTTGGGAATTCCCAGAAATTTCGCGTTTACTCAGAGATTGCGTACTTTGTTTACATGTAGGTACTCGTTGTTAAGAGTACATGTAAATAAAGAAGGCTGTTGAAACGAAGTAGACGACTTCTGCGGAGTAGTGGGGAAAAATCTGTCTGATCTAAACGAGATGACAAAGAGTTGCTGGTTCGATTACCTACGTACGGTACGAGGGACAAATCTTGTCATAACTATTTTACGAGTTTTATATCCATACTATCCCACTAATATCATAATCGCGAAAGTTTGTATGGATGTATGGATATTTGTTAATCTTTTACGCAAAAAATACTAAACGGATCAGGCTGAAACTTTGCATAAAGGCAGTTCTAGGCCCGCAATAACACACCTTTTATATCATAACTTAGTTCCCTTGGGAAACAAAAACTTGATAAATTTGAAGTTACTCTATCCGTCTGTTACTTTTCTCGTTTGGAAAAGTAACATCCTCCGTTACTTTTCCAAACGAGAAAAAGTAACAGTATATACAGGGTAGGGCAATTTTTTGGCCCCTTAAGGGTAGGTAGCTACCGTTTCTTTTGTAGTTAGAAGGTTTTCTTCTAAAGAACTTTCTGTTTTATTTTGAAGAAAAAAATATTGCCATTTTTAGTTTTTTGAAAAAATGTACGGTTCGCCCAAAAAATGACAATTGTCAAAAAAACAAGTTGGTCTTAATCGACTCTATTTCCAACCAGGAACAATTTTCCCAAAGTAACATACCAAATCAAATCGTAAGTTTTGGCAATAATTAAAAAAAAACCCATACATTTTCTATGAAAAAACGAGTAAGTGAAAACAACAATGTCACTCATTCTCATTCAATGGTTCTTAATTTGAACTAGTATGTAACTACTTTTTTAAGTTGGTAGGCAAATTTTGAAGGCATATCAGGAATTAAATTTTTACTAACTTTTTAATTTTTATTAACGACGAAGAAACCTTTTAGTTTTAAGAAGCCTGTTAGTTGTTGATTTACGAGTTGGAGAAAAATCCATCCCAAGCTTTTTTATCCTATAGATATGTAGATAATCTGATGTTTTTATCCGACTTTGAAAAAAAGGTCGCTTCGTTATGTTGACTTAAGTGATACTTTAGTCAACATAACGAAGCGACCGACATAAAAAACTACTTTATTTCCGTGTCAGTATTATTTTTTATATATAATTTGACCTTTTGTAAATGTACATTTATTGTATTTATGGAAATAAAGCATTTTTGGTTTGAGTTGGAAGGTCGATTCTTACGCCACGACAGCTTAGTGGTCCAGCATTATTTATTTAGTCTGTTAAGAGGATCAACAAGATGTTATCGATTATCTATTCCGTGTTATCGTCCGACAATTCTATGAAATACATATTGACATTACATTAGCGGCAAATGACGTCAGCTTTATTTCCGGAGCCGGTGACTTTTCGGCTTTATATTTGTTGGTCGAGGACATACAAGGAGTTAACGGAGTCACTTATGTGGTGTGGTGTGTTGGGTTCATTTTCTACATTAACTATGGTTAGAAATAGATTATGACAGACTAGCTGCGCCCCGCGGCTTCGCACGCGTTCTTTCTATGGAAACGTCAGTACGTAAAGGTGATTTTTATCCCACGGGAACTGGTTTATGGGATAAAAGAAGCCTTTGTGTCCAGGCCTAGAACTACCTGTATACAAAATTTCAGCCCGCGTCGTCTAGTACTTTTTGCGTGAAACAGCAAAGCGTTTATAATATTAGTAAGATTTGTCATTTTAATATTTAATAAGTACCCTTTGGAATGTTGCTATCTTAAATGTATAAATTATTTTGCATTGTCCTACACTACAGGGTGCTTGTACAGTTGACCTGAGCCTGTATTAAGACCTACGCTGTATACTATGTACATGAGAGCAAAATAAATAAACATAAATCTATCTATAATGTATATATTTATATATAAAAATGAATTGCTGTTCGTTAGTCTCGCTAAAACTCGAGAACGGCTGAACGTATTTATCTTATCTTGGTCTTGAAATGTTCGTGGAGGTCAAGGGAAGGTTTAAAGGGTGAGAAAATCAACGCGTGCGAAGCCGCGGGGCGCAGCTAATCTAAAATAAATAAATGTAAATGTAGTAGGTACTTACGTTATTGACGTTGTTGAACTTATGGTTGGCGTGGTTGTTGGTCTCCTTCTCGTCTTTCCGGTAGGGGGAGGAGGTGGGGGGCGCGGTCACCTGGAACGTCGAGGAACGGTTTAGTTCATTGTCTGTTGTAGACGTGTAAGGAGACCTACAAAGACCCGTATTATATATATTTTCGATATCGATTCCTCCTGTGTCATAGATTAGAATAGATACTAATCAAATTTGTACAATAGATAGTATCCCCATTGATTTAAAAAGGGAAGATAGGTTACGTTCTCCCGGCGCTTACTCAAAAATTGGCATGTGTTACAACTACACGCAAACACATACGCTCACAGTTATATTTCCAGTCCTGTGCAATACAAAGAACAACAAAAACGGAAAGACGTATCTAGGACCGAAGTGAGACTGAGACAACAATATTTCACGAGAATCACGACCGCCCGTGCCGCCGGTGACTGATGTGGGAGAACACAATTTTACACAATTTGAGGTTGCCACTTTCGAGCAACCAGTGCCTCATCTTCGTTTTTAATAAATCAATGAGTATCCCTCAAGAGGCCGCAGGTACGAGCCCTCCCTTCTAAACACAAGTGCAAACTTAGTTAGAGCGAGGAGTCATCTTCACGCTGAATGGTTAGGTACAAGTACAACTTAATTTTACTTTTATTTTACCATATAATAGTTTTATATTTGTACCTACTTACTAATCTCTTTTTACGAATAAATACTTTTAGTATTTTATTATTATTATTATTATTAAAGCTTGAACAAAAGTGTAGTGCTGGCTTAGAAGTTGCACCACCCCATCTCTCGTGGGTGTCGTAAGAGGCGACTAGGGGATATCCGACGGATGCGGGCAGCAGCGCCCCTGCAGAACTATTTTTTTAATAATATTGTATTTGGTTTTTAGCCGTGGTTTAATAGAGCTCTGGCTTGTTCTGTAGAGCGGCTTATAGGCTCGTATTATGAAAGCTTACTCAGTCATTAGAGCTATGCTTGAGTGATGTTTATGCCATAGAAAAGCATTGCTCAAGTATAGATCGATGATTGAGCAAGCTTTTATAATACGGGCCTTAGAGTGGTCGACAATCTGGTATTCGCGGACTCTTTCAACGCCTTTTTTGGATACCGATAAACATTGAGAAAAGCAAGACAAATAGGAAATAGTACATAATAAAAACATTAGTATTGTTATTGTATATTGTAATTTCATATTGTAGGAAAATATAATGAAGAATAGCAAATATTTAAAATAGTGATTGTTTTAGATACAATGTAGGTATAATGTACTATTTCTAATGATTTAATAAGTTATAATTTAAAGATGTAATATAAATGTATTTAGACTTACCTAGTATGTATAACACTCATAGTTATAAAATGGTTAATAATTAAAATCTGAAATCTGAAATTTTAATTCAGTAATATTGGGAAAAAAAGTTAAATTTTAAATGCTACACCATTTATTAACCAAACTAGTAAATAATGAATACTCACATTATTAAACTTGTTATTGACATGATTGGTTTCCTTCTCTTCCTTCCTGTAGGGGCTGGCGGGCGGGGGGGCCTCCAGCGGGTAGGGGGGCCGCGAGGTGGGTCGCGGGGAGGCGGGGGGCGGCGGGGCCCCCTCCTCGCGCCCCTCCCCGCTCAGCCCGAGCACCTGCGCCGCGTACTCCCCCTGGAACGTCATGTCAGCTCCTGGAATAGACAAAAGACGTTCATTAATCAACGCAGCTTTACATTTAGGTACTAAACTTATGCTGAGAACCGTTACAAAAAAATAATAACATTAAGACCTTGTTCACGGAGGCGCGGCGCGTGCAGCGGCGCGCGGCGGCCCCGCCATCGCACGCGTAAACACAACCTAACGCAATGTACGTTGATGATTATGGATAGGCGATAAATTAAACAAACGCGTGTAAAATCGCTTCTCCGTAAAAGCACTCTACCAACGTCATATGTTTGAATTCAGTGCGGGCCGCGACGCGGGCTGCTGTTCACCAAACGATGATCAGACAGTTAGGCAGCTTCGTCGGTTAACTTTGACATGTATGAAAACTTGTGACAAAAAAGTCAAAACGACTGAGTCAGTTTAAAATTGTGTATAAAAGCGCTTAGATTTATTTATTTCTAACCTATTTGCTCAACATGATAGGGCTCCTCAACCTCAACCTCCCAGTAATACTTATTTATTTTATTTTATTTATTCATAATCCACACGCTGGGCATGCGGGTTGGGGATCGCAGTTTGGTGACAGAATTGTTCGGCGGCTCTTACGACACCCGCTGGAAGAGTTGGGGTGGTGCAAATTCTATACCGCCGGCACCACACGGCGAACTTACTCAACGTGATAGGACTAATTTAACACAATAGAGTCAAGTTTCCTTCGCTCCAGTTGTGAGAACGGAGCCTGTAACTAAGTCAGCAAGTTCCAAGGAAATATGTTTAGAAGTCTCTGCCAATCTAACTTGATCAGCGGGAAGCCAAATAAAATAGGCACGTTCTGAGAAAATATGCCTCGATTTGATAAATATGGCCTCGTTTCGCCAGCGACCTTGTGAAGGACGAAAATACGCTTTACTGCGAACTCACAGGCGAATGTTTTATAAATTCTTGCCTGTGAGAGTTGCTTTTGTCTGAACTCTCGGCTCGCGGCGAAAATGTGAAATATTACACGAGTTTATTCTAGCAATTGGCCCGCGACATTATCGTACTTTGGTACCACCGATGTATTCCCCTACTTTACAGAAGCAAAATGTCCAAAACTGCTTGACCCTATAGGTATGCAAAGAATGCTATACGAGTACATTCAAAAATAATGCGAACAGTAGCTTTATTATGATTGTTAACTGACTTTGAAATATTTTAAATAAGTCTCTATGTTCGTCGATCCTTGATTTCCGCGTCAATTATGGACTGATTTGGATGATTCTTTTGCAATTTTATAGACAGAGGATGATTCCGAGGTTGCCCCATTAAACTCTTTATATTTTTTCCCGGCAGATTAGTGTTTGTCTCGCGAAATATTAAACTGTTAAAACGGTATCGATTCGTAACAGATTCAAAGTCGGTTTTAAGTTTTTCGAAACTATCAAATTATACCATTCATACGTTTCAAAGATTCCCATTAATAATAAACTTTAGGTCTTTTCCAGAGTCAGAGTCAGAGTCAGAGTCAGAGTCAAATCATTTATTTCTTTGGACTTACAAAATAAGTACTTAGACAAGTAAAATTTTGAATATATAAACAGCTTGATAAATAGTTATTACTTACTATCAAACAAGAAATAAGGTGCAATTGACTCTAATTCACTTCAATTTTTTGTCCACTAGCGGAAGAAGTGAAAAAGAAACCACTAGCAAGTTTATCGCTTATCAACTAATACAATCTTGGCATAACTAAGTCTAACTGGTCTTACATACTATTGTCTGTGTGGAACTGGGCGACATCCGGCCAAGCATTAACATCATTGACGTAGTCATCTACGGAGTAATATGCTTTCTTGATAAGATTTCGTTTTATGTACAGTTTAAATTTACGAATAGGGAGCTCAGTTGCCTCAGATGGAAGCTTATTATAGAATCTTACGCAATTCCCCACAAATGATTTCCCTACCCTTCCAGTTATCATGAAAAAAAAACATAATAAAAATTTAATTATCGTTAAAACAAAGATTTTATTAAATCCGCCATATCCTTGAGAATTAGTGTTTGTCCTACTAATCTTACTAATCTAATAAGTTTATTAATAAGAGTTTATTTAATAAGAGCAACAAACATTGTTTACTAACTTTGTGTACACAAAGTTAGTAAACAATGTTTGTTGCTCTTTCACGCAAAAACTACAGAACAGATCGGGCTGACATTTTGGATACAGGTAGTTCTAGGCCTGGAATAACTCATAGGCTTACTTTAAATCAGTTCCCGCGGGATAGGTGTGCGAAGCCGCGGGACGCAGCTAGTTTCTTCAAAAATCGAGGTTATGCACGACTCCTTCACGACTTTTCTAACTCATACTTTCTGATTTACCCACCCACTCCCATCTCAAAAAGGCCCCCCATATAAAAAAATCCGTCTATAAAGCACCATAGTCACGTGAGATGTGACGTCACTCATTCAACTCTTGCGCAGGCTGTGTTACGTCAGAACCAGTTAGGTCCATTCATGAGGGAGCGCTGTGAAAGTGAACAGCTGAGCGGCTAATTGCGGGGAAGGTCGCGCGGTGCCATTTCAACTGTAGTTGCTAGGGCCCGGCCGGTTTACTACAGTGAGGTAACATTACTTACTCAAAATGTTAGACAAAAGGCTTATACAATATTATCTAGGGCATTCTAGGGGATAAAAAAGCTTGGGGCGGGGTTTTTTGTCAACTCGAAAAATAACAACTGAAAGTCTGTGTGGTTTAGAATATTTTGCAACACCCCATCTCTTCGCTTAGGTGTCGTAAGAGGCTACTAAGATATATCTACCGAGGGCCGGGCAGCAGCGCGCCCTACAGAACCATTCAACCACCGAACTGCGATCCCCAACCCGCATGCCCAGCGTGGGGATTATGGGCACCTTAGTGGCGTTTATTTAATAGGGGCTAACCCACATTAAATAATCGCCACTAAGGCGCTTATGAGGGGGAGGCCTGCGTCCAGCAGTGGACCCGTACAGTCAAAATCTAACCACCCAGTTCTGAGGCAACAATTATTAAAAAGAAATACAATCGAATTGAGAACCTCATCCTTTTTTGAAGTCGGCTAAAAAGCAGCCTGCACCGATTTTCATCAAACAGAAAGATCTACACTTATAATCTAAGCTCGGAAGCTTGAATGATAAGTATAGACAAACACAGATAAACACTTTCAACGTATCTCACCCCTTTTTACCCCGAAGCAAAAATATTTGCTCTAGGGGTGTCATAATGGAATTTATAACGCAGGACAGATTTACGGAGTTTTATTATAACGTAGAGGATTTTCTTTTTTTTAACCGACTCCAAAAAATGGAGGAGGTTCTTAAATTCGACTGTATATTTTTATGAACTTTGACCTCAGAACTTTGACTGGGTAGTCCAATTTTCATGATTATTTTTTTATATGTATAAAAGCTGGTGCTTCCCGTGTGGACCCATTTTAATTTGGGTCATTTCTGACAATGGGATCCATGAAAATCCATGAAATACTATCAAAATAGAAGTCCGTTTATAGTTTTTGAAACAAAATTAATTATTAACACTTCAGCAGTCGCTAACGGGTCTATCAGACCCAGTCCTCTATTGTTTGCATGGTAACTATTGAATCTTAAGGATTACGAAGTATCCGCTCTCAGTACCTGCCGACATTAAAGTAAGACAGCGAATAACGGTCGTTACAGCGAATTGGCGCACTTTGCTGGAGTGCTAAGGACGTAAAAGATGCGTATGGGTTCTTTGGACCCGGTAGCGACTAAATACGTTAGTGATTTTCCATAACTTTTTATCCCTAATTATTTATTCAAAATTTGTTTTTACAATTAAAATGCCAGCCCATAGGTTCTTGAGCTTAGGGAATATTGAATAATGCTTGAACGAAGAAATAAAGAATGAAGACTGCTCAAAAAACGCCAGTTAGTAGTTAGTATACAAAAAGTGCATTGTGATTTTTGCAATTGGAAAAAATACAGTAAAACTAAAATTTCCTGCGTTAAAGTCCAATATCCAAATTTGTGGAAATACACTAAGGCAATGTGTGTGAACTGCAATAGTTAAAATTGACTTGCAATGTGACAAAATAGTGCCGATTTATAGTTAAGTTCCAAAAAAGTTATTTTGCGATTGTCGATTTTTAGAGAAGTTTTTTAGTTTTTTTAACGAAATAATGAATGATCTTTTTTGGTGAATTTGAATTAGTACATTATAGAAATATTAGAAAAATCAAGAAATTTAATGTTATTGTCATTATTTGATAAGATATAAGATAAAAATTAAAATGTGTCGATAAAGTCGGATGAATTTTAGTATGTTTTTGAATAGCGTTTTTTTATGAATAAAAGTAATAAAATCAAATGTTTAATAGGATTTTTAGTTTGATTTTAGAATATAATTACTGTTAAGAAATACACAATAACATTAAATTCAGCAGTTTTAGAAGAATCCACCCGTATTAAACTGGGTCCGGTGGACACGGTAGCGACTCCTAGCGTATCAAAACAGGGCGCGACTGCCCAAGTGTTAAATGAAAAATAGTCACTAATAGCAATGGCGAACAGCAAATCTTTGTAACCATGTCATCTTTGTCTAAGGCCCGTATTATTAAAGCTTGCTCAGTCAACGATCTATACTTGAGCAACGCTTTCCTATGGCATAAACGTCACTCAAGCATCGCTCTATGACTGAGCAAGCTTTCATAAAACGGGCCTTAGTCTTGTTGATATCATGAATAATTTATAAACTTAATACATTGTACAAATATATATTTTAACTTCAAATAAAAATACCCGGAACTCTCGGAACAAATATTAGGTCCTTACATATGAAATTGGCGTTTTGTATGGGAGGAACAAAAAGTCGAATATTTTTTAATATAATACATTTAATTAATCAAAGTATGAACCATTATTTTCTATGCACTTTTGCCATCTTATAGGTAGTTCATTGATCCCTTTACTAAAAAAACCAGTCGGACGGGAATCAATAAAATCTTTGAAGGCGATTTGGACTGCCCCATCGGAGTTGAATTTTTTCCCTTGCAAGAAGTTATCGAAATTTCGAAAAAAATGGTAATCTGTTGGAGCAAGGTCCGGGGAGTACGGAGGATGTCTTAGACTTTCCAATTGAAGCTCTTCTAATTTAGTAGCCGTCTGTTGCGCAGTGTGTGGTCTAGCGTTGTCGTGAAGCAGCAGTGGCGTGGAGCGATTGACCAGCCTAGGTTGTTTAGCCGCTAGCTTTTCCATCATGGTTTGCAATTGCTGACAATAGACATCAGCCGTAATAGTCTGGCCAGATTTGAGAAAACTGTAATGAACAATACCGGCACTAGTCCACCAAACGCTTACAAGTAACTTTTTTGGGGTTAATTTTCGCTTGGGGCAGGATTTGGCTGGCTGGCCAGGATCCAACCATTGCGCTGAGCGCTTCCGATTATCGTAAAGAACCCATTTTTCATCACAGGTAATGATTCGGTTTAAAATACCTTCATTATTGTGCCGGTTTAGTAATGTAACGCAGCAGTCGACGCGCGTTTGCCGGTTTGCTTCAGTCAATTCGTGAGGTACCCACCTTTCAAGCTTTTTAATCTTCCCAATTTGCTTCAAGTGAATTAAAACAGTTTTATCACTAACATCGCAGCCTGCAGCTAACTCGGACGTGGTTTGCGATGGATCCGCTTCCACAATAGCCTTCAACTCTTCATTATCAACTTGAGTCTCAGGCCGTCCACGGGGCTTGTTCTGCAGGTCGAAATTTCCAGAACGAAAACGTTGGAACCAAAAACGAACTGTTTTCTTTTGCAACACGACCGCCATACACATCATTCACCCTTCGAGTTGTTTCCGCAGCACTAGTGCCACGGCGGAACTCGTACTCGTAAATAATGCGATATTTTAAGTTTTCCATTTTGTAAAATGAGTGACGCAAACAGAAAAAAACAGAAGAAAAAAAACAAATGAATGACGATCATCGAAGCACAAATACATGAGTCTATAGCTGTACAAATTTGAATTTGGAATTCCTTACCAAAGAGGAGAAATTTGTGATTAAAGTGGCCAGTACGAAAAACGCCAATTTCATATGTAAGGACCTAATATTTGCTTATCGTACAAACACTTGTCCGAATATTCTGAAAGACAGCATTGAAAACCTTGCAGCAACATTAGTTTTATTTAATTAGATTCAATTTACGTTGCCTATTTAATTTGTGTTTTAGATGGGTTTTATAATATTTAATTTATTTTATGTACTTAAATGTGATTTCATTTGTTAATTTTATAATATTTAAATAAAACGTAATAGGTAGCCTAAGATAATTTTAATATTAGAGATAACTATGTACCTACCCTACCTTAGTCACTAACATTTTAATATAAGAAACTACCTTTTAACAAACTATGGATTAAGTAATCTGAAATAAAAAAGAATTTGAATTTGAATAAGTGAATGAGTAGTCACGTGGGGCACTGTTGGACCGGAGCCTGGCTGCCCGCGTGACCTGCAGCACTTTCACTGCCGGGTCAGGGTTACTGCCTCCACCCTGTACTCGGGTTTCTACGAGAGGCAGGGGGAGAGGGGGGGGAGGGGGGACATTCACCCGGATAAGGGAACAGGGTAAAGGCCAGTTCAGACCTACGTGTTTCATTATTTAATTTTGTTTGAAAAAACTATGAACCGACTTCAATTTTTATATTATTTTTATGGATTTTTATGGATCCCATTGTCAGAACTGAACCAAATTACCTAAACTACCAATGGGACCTCACGGGAAGCACCAGCTTTCATAAAAAAAATTTCATGAAAATCGAACCACCCAGTAAAAAGTTCTGAGTACTTAACAAACATTAAAAAAATATAAGTCGAAATGAGAAACTCCTTCTTTTTTTTAAGTCGGTTAAAAAGAGCAGACCCATTAGTTGCGCTAAATTTTGCGCGGTCCGCGGTATTATGTCCATCTATAATGATTTTACCATGAACATGTTATAGCAGTTTTATTCCTAAGAGATTAATATTTGTCCCGAACGACTGAATAATGAGCGCTAATATCCAGAAAATCGTTTTATTGATTTTGAAATAAAACATCAACGCATTTGAACCAAGATCAAGGTCAAAGATTATGAGATTGAAAATTGAACAGAAGGGCTACTCATTATTGACGTTGTCTGAAGTGTACTGGAGTTCTGGGAACTGGGGGAGGTTCGTCTACACTCACACTGGATCGGGGTAAATGGGTCCGAGTTCCAGGAAAGACGCGGGGGCGGCGGGGAGACTTGTTTTATTAGGGAATTGAATAGTTTTCCCATTGCAATACCAATAGGAAAACAATTAAATTCCCTGGTTTTTTCTCTACATTGATTGGTTGAGGTACTTGAGTCTAGTACGCTCAACTGTTTAAATTGTCAATACTCTGGAACTATTAATGTAATAGTTTATTATAAGTAGCTATAATTTTTAATTTTTAATTATATATAACTAGCTGCGCCTGGCGGCTTCGCCCCGTGGAATTTTTATATGTCACGTCCCACGGGAACGAGTTACACTATGTCCGTCTCCTGGTTCTAAGCTCCTTACGAATTTTCACCCAAATCGGTTCATCCGTTCTTGAGTTATAAATAGTGTAACTACGACTTTCTTTTATGTAGGTATTTAAAGATATAATTTGATTTTAAAATTGGGTTTTCGAAAATAGTATGAGTGACAGACTCACAGATCCACTAGAATAGACCTGCAGATCTCGCTCTTGAACGAAATGGTATCAACCCTATTTCGATCTATTACTTAAAGCTATTGTATTCTCTCTCTCTCTCTCTCTTACCAACTGCTTTGCTTAAACTCTTTCAGTATATTAATCAAAGCTCAAACTCAATATAATTCGATTGTAGCTTTTTTTGTAAAATGTATTTGTTATCGTCAGAATATAATAATATTGTCGTCAGAATTTAATTTACGTAGATTGACTGAAAAACGTTAAAAACTGTTGATGTGTTTTTTTTTATTTTTTTTTTTATTTGTTTATGATACACATTATTAACTTGTTTGTTTTACAACTGACATAAACCACACTTCGGTTTGTCCGTCAGCCTTAGTCTCTAAAGTTAGGTTGTAATATGGAGGTACATTTCTACGTAGGTATTTTAACAATGTGGTCAACTCGTTTCTTGAACTTAATAAACACTTTTTTAGTTAACTATTTCTAGGTTGTTTCTGTGAAACGGTCGGCCGACAAAATATAGCTCGTCTGCACCACCACGTCAGAACAATGTCACGTTTGTGAAGCAATCGACAACAGACCCTGTCAGTTAATACGTAACGTCCATTATGCTGTAATAACGCCGTGTAATTCATTGTTTCGGCGTTAGGAACTAGCAACGACTTATATCAAACAATGGTGGATAGAAAAGTCCAGAACAATCGAGAGAGTTACTGGCGAGGCAGCGAGTAGGATATACTTACAGGGTCGCCGGTAACATGAGAAACACTGCACTAAGTGCTTCTCGGGATTCTCGTGTTTCTGGTAAAATAAGTTAGTTTTTCCTTACTATAAAATCCGAGCTTTGCGTGATTTAATCCAAAATAGGGTTGGTAGTGCCGTTAATTGGCAACGGCACTACTGGTCGTGCGGCTGGTAGTGTCGTTGCCAATGAATGGATAATTTTCTTATGATGATCATGATAAGAAAAACTTATTTTTGGTTTATTGCATCGTCAGAATATTTTTTGACGTAATAACGTCTATTAAATCAAGAGTCAAGAGTCAAATCGTTTATTTTTTTAGACTTACAAAATAAGCACTTACACAAGTCGACAATCGAGGAACATGGGTAGCATAGCATGTTCAAATAATTAATTTTATTTTAAAAACTAGAAACCAACTTCAATTTTAATTTTTTTTTCTTGAATTTTCATGGATCCCATCCCATGGTCAACAAAATTAAAATGGGACCACACGGGAAGCATCAGCTTTCACATAAAAAAAGAATCATGCAAAGAGGACCACCCAGTCAAAAGTTCTGAGGTAACAAACATAAAAAAACAGACGAATTCAGAACCTCCTCCTTTTTTTGAAGTCGGTTAAAAAGTGTCACGTTGTTGATGATGTTGTCATGACGACTGCAGCACTGAAGATTAGAGTTCTTATTTCGTCTAATAGATAGCGTTGATAGCTAGCTAACACCAGAATGGCAAAAACAGGATATAAACTACGAGCGAGCTAAGATTTTCGATAGATCAAGTAAAAGACATTATCACGTTAAATTACCGTTCCTAAACCGACTATATTGACAAGCAATTTTATAAATTCATTTTTAAAATATAATTTACTAACTACCGCCCTCGGCTTTGGATCCCTTTACCCGGATAAACCTAAACTAAAGCTTTTGTTCAGCTGTGGACGTATACGAGCTGATGATGGTGATGATGTGGGTCACAACGGAAGAGAGGGATGGATTTATTTCCATGCTATGGAAATTGCCTTCAGAACAAGATGATGTAAGCCGTCATACAAATCATTATTGATGAGATACAGACTCCATTACTAATTTTCTCTTCAAGCTATACATTTTCGTCGGTTTATTTTCAAACATTCTTATTAAAACAAAAACCTACTAAATATCACCGCATTTCTAAAACACGACGAAACAAAGCCTTTTGAAGTAGAAACACAACAATTTCTGAATCCTATCCGACTAACAAAGGAGACGAGTACACGCAAATAAATATAAAAGATAAACGAGCGGTCTGTCCGTCATACTGCGACGGGGAGGGGGGTTAGAGAGAGGGGGGAGGGGGGGGATTATACAGGATAATCCTGCGGGAGGTTCGGCAGATGGAATAATATTTGATAAGCCGGCGGCGGCGGCGGCGGCGGCGCGGGCCGGGTTACAATAATGTTGGGTAGCGCTGCTTGTTTGGAATGTACGCGGACCTTCCTCTGACTAGCCCTGGAACTAGCTAATATTGTACAACTGAAAACGTATTTGCTCAGTGATTGTAATTTGTTTTGTTATATATGTACTTTCTTCTTTATTAGATTGGCTTTTATATGATACTAGTTTCTGTCCGCGGCTTCGCGCTCGTATTTTCGTTACATTAAGTAGCCTATTAATATAATAATATCAGCCTTTTAGAACATCAAAGGCTATGTTCTAAAAGCATGCCGATTGCAAATTCATAGTGACCAAAGGCTTTACACCCAAAACTAAACAAAAAATTCAACCTAACTGTTATTATTGCTTTTTATTGTGAAATCACATAGCAGGAACTTTTGTGAACAAGCACAAAACAAAAAAACACAATTTCACACAAATCACTGATTCCAAATGACGAAGACAGGTTTGTGAGCTCACAAACTTCGTTTGGCAACAAACACGGCGTGGTCTCACGACGAAAAGAGGCTAGTTCAAGTTCAAGTTCATTTATTTGATAATGTGATGTGCATTACAGGTCATTAATTGTTGTTCAATTTAGCTTGTTATACAATGCAAGTCATAGATTGTTGTTCAGTTTAGCTTGTTATACAATGCAAGTCATAAATTGTTGTTCAGTTTAGCTTGTTAAACAATGCAAGGCTATCTAACGATTAAAATCTTTGATAGTAACAAAATACAATTCACAAATTTTCGGCTTTATAATATTAGTTATGTATGTAGTTTTATAAGCACGATAAACTAGTGTGTTACCAACTAGATTGTATAGGTAATAACTTATTTTAAAGAAAATACACTTACTCAAAAATATGTTCGTAATATACACTTGCATATAATTGATTTTGTTTTATAAAACTACAATTATATAGTTTTCTCAAGTTTTTTCATGGATCCCATTGTCAGAACTGGGCAAAATTATAATGGGACCACATAGGAAGCAGCAACCAGCTTTCAAATAAAAAAGAATCATGAAAATCGGTAACGGCACCACACAGTCAAAAATTCTGTAACGGACCAAAAAAATAACAGGCGATTTCAGAATCTCCTCCTTTTTTGAAGTCGGTTAAAATTGCCGCCAAATCAGAAGATAAATTTCGAAATGGGTAATGAATGTTGCGACAAGAAACGTGTCACCTTATTACGGCGAAAATGAATATAAATACTCATAACAAGGTTTATCAACTGTATTAAGGTTAAAATAACAAAATAATTTAATATTAACACTTAGACTTCCGAGTATTCGTTACGGAAGCCCTTCGAGGAATATTATTAATTAAATTGTTCCGGAAACCGTAGCCATCAACGAACGAGAAAGCGCCTGTATTTTTTATTTAAAATAATTACTTATATAAATATTATAAATAATGGAAAAGTAATAATTATAACGTACCTAACCTAGAAACATAATAATAATAATAATAAAGCCTTTTATTTCCTTAATAGAATTGAATTTACAAAATTAATTATGAATTGATTAATATTATATATGACACTTACACAAAAAAAAGATTAGAATAAAATTAAAATTAATAACTATTAAGGACCTCTCATCGAGTGAAGGCCTCCTCCATTTTACTCCATGCTTTTCTGTCTTTAGCTTTGATTAGCCAGTCTATGCCAGCTGATTTATTTATTTCGTCTATCCACCTCTCTTTCGGTCTGCCTCTGGTTCTTTTGTTCTGTGGACCTGGCCATGTAGTTATTTTTTTGATCCATTTGTTATCTTCCATGCGTGCGATATGACCAGCCCATTTCCATTTTAACTTTTTGCAGTGTTTCAAAGCATCAATGATATTTGTGGTTTGTCTTATAACTGTATTTCTTTTTCTGTCGCTTCTCTTTATATTAAGTATACTTCTTTCCATAGCTCTTTGGCATATCTGTATTTTATTTCTTGTGTAGTTATTATAAATCCAAGTTTGGCAGCCATAAGACAGACAAGGTAGTATACATGAATCTAGTATTTTCTTCTTGAGCTTTAATGAAAGTTTAGATTTGAGAAGAGCTTTGTTACTCCAGAATTTGTTCCATGATAGTGCTATTCGTCTATCGATTTCGTCAGTGTTTCGAGATTTCTTAAATGATATTTCCTTTCCCAAATAAATGTAACTTGGTACGTATTCCAGTATAATATTATTGACTTGTATGGGAATATGTATGTTGTTTGTCATTATTTTAGTCTTTGTTGTGTTCAGTTCTAAGCCAATTTGACGACTTATTGTATCAAGTTCATTTATCATTTCCTCTAGTTGTTTCGGTGTTTCAGAAAAGAGCACCATGTCATCGGCGAACCTCAAATTGCTAAGAAATTCACCTCTGACCTTGATGCCTCTTGTCTCCCATCTCAAGTTCTTCATTATGCTTTCCAGTATTGTTATAAAAATTCTCGGCGAAAGCGGGTCCCCCTGTCTAACGCCTCTACATATATTTATTTCAGCACCTTTTGATTCCATTTTTACTCTACTTACACTTTTATGGTATATATCTTTAATAAGTTCGATTACTTCATCTGGTATGTTGCAGTCTTCTAATGCTTTCCACATGCTGTTATGGGAAATTGAATCGAAAGCTTTAGCATAGTCAATAAAAGCTAGGTAGAGCGGCCCTTTATGTTCTTCATATTTTTCTATGATCAAATCTATTGTGTGGATGTGTTCTGTAGTTGAATAGTTTTTCCTGAAACCCGCTTGTTCTGGTGGTTGGTACTTTTCAGTGTAAGCAGTAAGACGTTCTTCTAGGCAAGATGCGAACAACTTGTACATGTTCGATTGTAGGCTGATAGGTCTGTAGTTGGTTATGTCCGCTGGGCTTCCTTTTTTATAGAGTAGAATTATATCGGATTCTGCCCATTCTTTCGGTATTTTCCTGGAATCTAAAATCAAATTGAATAGAGCTGTTAAAGGTGGGGCGAGTAAAAATCTGCCTGTTTTTATTGCCTCAATGGGGATGCCATCTGGTCCAGTGCATTTATCTGTGTTGAGGCTCTCCATTTTTTTAATGATTTCTTCAGTAGAAAATCTTGCTAGAGTGGTAGAGTTGGGATTTTTAGTTGAATTTATTTCATATGATTCTCTCGTGGCATAAAGGTTTCTATAAAAAGTTGTAGCTGTTTCTATTATTTTTGGTCTTGAGTAAGTCTTTGTATTGGTAGAGTTTACTGTGAGACAGGGGATCCATTGTTTGGTTGTGTTAAGCATTTTATAACCTTTTTTCAAACTCCCTGATGATGAAAGATATTTTTCTATTACTGTTAACTTATGTTCTTCAAGTTCTTTCTTTATAAATTTGTGTATATTTTTGTATAAATAACAACGTTCTTCTCTTTCTTCCTTCGTTATATTTTTCTTGTTAGTCAGGTAGTTTCTTCTTGCTATTAAATTTTTTATGTTATCGGTAATAAAGTTCTGTTTTATTACTTATTCTTTTGAGGTAGAGCCAAGGCTTTCCGACACTGATGTTTTAATTTTACTATAAAATGATTCCACATCTTCATTACCTTCCAGTTTGATTTTGAAAATGTTTGATTTTAATGAGCTTATGAAGTGTTCTTTTTCTTTTGATGTCTTTAGTTTAGTAGTTGTTGGTTTTGTACTTTGATCTACTTTTCTTGATTTTTAATATAGAAAAGGTGCTTCTCAAGAATCGGTGGTCACTGGGGAATGATAGGCTGTTTAGAATTTCGATATTGGTGACTTTTTCTTTATTGTTGGTGAGTATGTAGTCAATTTGACTTTTGTTTTTCTTTGGTGAGAGCCATGTCCACATATTTTTAATTTTCTTTTTGAACAAGCTGTTTGTTATAAATAAGTTGTTTTCCCAGCAAAATTCCAGAAGAGTTTTTCCTCTTTTATCTCTTTTTCCGTAGCAATAGTTGCCTAGAATTCTTTCTTCACCTGCAGTACGTTGTCCAATACGGGCATTAAAATCACCTATTATTATAAGGCATGCATAGCATTGCAGTTGTGCTTGTTGCAGTTGCTCATAAAATGTTTTGATTTCCAAATCGCTAGCATCGGAAGTAGGAGCGTAGACTTGTATGATTGACATTGTTACATTATCGAATTTTAAATTTAAAATACATATCCGTTCTGATATTCCTATAAAGCTCTCTATATTTAGCTTATATGTATTTTTCACAAGAAAGCCGACTCCGTGCTGGCCCTTTGTTTCTCCAAAATAGCAGAATATGTGTTCATCATCTTCTATTATATTATATCCTGTTCTTCTTATTTCTGCAAGGCCGATAATGTCGTAATTTATTTGTGATATTGCTTCTTTAAGTTCTAATAATCTTTCATTAGATAAAAGAGATCTTGCATTATAAGTACATATGTATAGTGATTGGAGTGGAGGGTTTTGGTCTTTCTCCCCCGCGGTGACCGGCCGTAGTGGGGGAAGTATGCGAGGAGAGGTCGTATTTTGTCAATTTTTATTCATGTTTTGTCGGGGCGTCTCAGTGCTTATGCCGTCACAGACATTAGGTGATGCAGAGCAAGTTGTTGGTAGATTCAGATTTCGTGCATCTCGGTTTTGGTTTTTTATCATATAATGGTGTATGTTTGATTGTTTCACCTTATGATTTGTTGAGATTTTGTTGATGTGTTTTTACTGCTGGGATCACGACAAGCTTGTCGTATTTCAAGAATGCCGTATGGCCCTTGTTTCTTTCTTCTAGCATCTTGGTGGTAAGCTTTTTGCGTTCTTCCAGCACATCAGGTGGAAAATCTTCTTTGATGTAGTAAGGAGACTCGTTCAATCTCTTTTTATTCTTCAAAAGGTCAATTTTCATGCCCAATGTGGTAAGAGTCACAATGGTTGGCCTAATTTTGGTGTTGTCGTTTTGTTTTTTACCCATACGCCTCACTTCTGCTATGTTTTCTTTGTTGCAGTTTATTTTTATAAAATTGTTTACTATGTGTAATATGTTCTCAAGTAAATCGTAGTAACTTTTTTCGTTTTCTGCTACTCCAAAGAAAATTAAATTCTTTTTTCTGCTGGTCCTTTCTAATTGCTGTAAACGCCGGCTTTGCTCCGTTATTGTATTTTCTAACGTATTGTATTTGCATTCTAACTGGACGAATTTTGTATCTATATTATTATTTATGCTTTGTTTCATGTCTCGTATCTCTTGTGTTTGTTCATCAAATTTATTTTGAAGGTTTCGTATCATTGAGGTTATTTCTTCCATTTTTTTTTTTTTTTTTTTTTTTCTCTTCGGTCGAGAAAGTTTGCGCCAAGAGGACAAACAGCGCCCTCTTGTGATATGTAGCGAGCGTAGCTCTCGGTTAAGTCGATTTCGCAGTATACTTATGCAAAATGATAAGAAGCGCCCTCTTGTGGTGGGTAGAGGAGGCTAGATAGCGATCTTTTCTCAGTTGATTTATTGGTGAACCTTTCGCTTGTTGTGTCGCATGGTAGTTTTTGCACTTTTACCTAGATGGCACTTTCTTTGTTTCGATATAGCTTGGTAACGTTTGTGACCTTTTGAGGTTATAACCGTTTACAGTTTATTGAAATTGTAAAAATGTGAAAATAAAGACCTGGCAGAGTGTGTAACAGGTAGGATTAGGTTCACTTCACTGTTATTTTCGGTCATAAAAGTTCAACATCACTTTCTTTGGTTTGAGAATGTCACAGGAATTTTGTTTGTTTTTTGGCACAAGTTCTTCTTTTTACACTGAGTTTCAACACTATTCGGGTGTATTAAGCCTTTATTGATGATGGTTTACGTTTTTTTTCACTGGTTAGCGCGTTTATTAATTAAATAGATAAATTTATACACAGAGCCGATGTCAACAGTGGCACAGTAGCGCCCTCTCTTTTTTGAAAATCGGTAACGGCACCACACAGTCAAAAATTCTGTAACGGACCAAAAAAATAACAGGCGATTTCAGAATCTCCTCCTTTTTTGAAGTCGGTTAAAATTGCCGCCAAATCAGAAGATAAATTTCGAAATGGGTAATGAATGTTGCGACAAGAAACGTGTCACCTTATTACGGCGAAAATGAATATAAATACTCATAACAAGGTTTATCAACTGTATTAAGGTTAAAATAACAAAATAATTTAATATTAACACTTAGACTTCCGAGTATTCGTTACGGAAGCCCTTCGAGGAATATTATTAATTAAATTGTTCCGGAAACCGTAGCCATCAACGAACGAGAAAGCGCCTGTATTTTTTATTTAAAATAATTACTTATATAAATATTATAAATAATGGAAAAGTAATAATTATAACGTACCTAACCTAGAAACATACAAAGGTTTTATTATAAAAACTTTCGTAATTTGTAGAATGCATTATGTAATGCATTTTAGTTTTTTTTTTTACTTATTAAAAACTACTTTTACGTCGTCATAATCATCCGGATACCCTTTTCCGGATTTTAAATAAATTCAAACAAACTGTCAAAACTTTACTATGCAAAAAGGCTTTCAAAAAATAACAACTAACAGGCTAAAGGTGTCTTCTTCGTGTCTTTACTAGTCTACATACCGAAGCGACCGAAATAAATAATACCACTTTATTTACGTGTCAGTGTTGTCACGACTTCACACTTGTATTATAAAGGCGAAAGTTTGTATGGATGGATGGATGTTTGTTACTTCTTCACGCCAAAACAACTGCGTCCAGTTGTTGATCGTGAAGAATTAACAAATATTCAGATCTGGCTGTAATTTTGCATACAGGTAATTCTGATCCTGGAATCAAACATAGGCTACTTTTTATTCCATAAATCAGCTCCGATGAAAATCACCTTTTAATGTTTCCATAGGAACAACGCGTGCGAAGCCGCGGGGCGCAGCTAGTTTTTAACCTTTTCTAAGTGTGAAAAAGGAGACTTAATGAAAAGTCCCGATTTTCCACTGTCCTTAAAACGACAGCTTATGGACACATGCGTTCTCCCCGTCCTAACCTATGGTGCGCAAACTTGGTCATTGACTTCAGAAGTCCAAAATCAAGGTTTGCCAGCGAGCGATGGAGCGCAGCATTTTGGGTGTCCGTTTAACAGACAGAATCCGCAACACCGAACTGCGTTCTCAGACACAAATCGCTGACGTAGCTCTGAAAGCCGCAAAGCTGAAGTGGGATTGGGCTGGTCACGTCTGTCGCATGCCAGGAGAGCTGTGGACTAAAGTAGCCACCGACTGGCAACCTGACCAGGCGAGAAGGCGACGTGGTAGACCTAGACGAAGATGGCAGGACGAATTAAACAAATTCCGGGCCGACTGGACGGAGCTGGCTAGTGATCGTGATGTCTGGAGGGAGTGGGGGGAGGCCTTTGCCCAGCAGTGGGATGAAAAAGGCTAATAATAATAAAAATAATAATAATAATAAATAAAGTGTGAATTTACTGTATTTATGGAAATAAGATGCCCTACTACAGGGTGCATGTAAGAGCCTATTGACTAAGTCTACACAAGATAAGCCTAAGCTGTGTGAACGTGCGGACTACGGACATGTGAGCAAAATATATCAATCTAAATCGTGTGAGAAGAATGTCAATTATCTAAATTGACATTCTTCACACAACTCAGCTAAGCTCGAGGCTAGGTGATGCTGTGAATTATCCACTATTTATTTAGTTACTAAAGTAACAATCACGAAAAAGTCTCAAACCTATGGTTTATCCATCCAGCATGGAGCATGTTAGTAAATAAACCACGATACAAATAACAAAAACTCACTTGCTTGGCGTCGAGTTTCAGATATAATTGTAAGCAATTTTTATTGAAGGGAGGATCTAAAATCGACAAGTAATGTAAATTACGTATAAAAGGACGCGCCAACAAAGTGAATTTTAGGTTAAGTATGGGCGGTTTGTATACGTTTATGCCTCATTCAAAATGGACACGGTATAGGTTTTCTATAATAAAATTATAAAGAGGAAAGATTTGATTGTTTGCATGGAAAAGGCTCCGAAACTACAGGATCAACTTAAATAAATCTTTCAGCATTAAAAAGCTTAATTTTCAGGGAGTGACATAGGCTATATTTAATCCCGGAATTCCCACGGGAACGGGAACTGCGCGGGTGAAACCGCGAGGCTGCTAGTACTGTATAAAAGATATACGTCATGGTGATCCAAGTTTGCAAAAACACGATTGTGCTCGTCAGCGGAGAATTCAGTTTCGCATCGTCACGGTAAATAATAAGTCTCCGAGTTCATGTGAGCGCTCCTCACTGAGTTACCAGTTTTTTCTCAGTCCTTCTTTACCGTCAAACCGTATAATGTCACACATATAGTCAGCAAAAATTGCACCTTACCACCACTAGAGTGAATTTTCTGTGAAGTGCATAGTTGCCAACCGCGGCTTGCTCGATATCTTTTGTTTTAACGCAAAGCAAAATAGTTTCAAACTGGATAGGCGTTACGTTAGGCGATGGTACATATTTCCATCTATTGTAGACTCTTGCTTGTATTGTACAACACTATTTCAAAGTCAGAGTCAGAGTCAAATCGTTTATTTCTGAAGACTTATAAAATAAGCACTTAGACAAGTCAAATTTTTACTGTATAAACAGCTTAGTGAATAGTAATTACGAGTAATATCAAATAAGAAATATGGTGCATTGTAGGTAAGAGTACTACATGGAAAAAGTTTCGTTGATTACTTACTTAACTTACCTATCCTAATGTAATCTACTTTAAAGTTTAAGTGGATAGAGAGTACTTTTGTAAATAAAAGCGCGTTCTCACTGTGTCGTGACGACACAATGACGACATAGGAACAGCTCTGGAGACGATATCATGTCTCTGGCTCTGGAGTCATGTTTATCTTCTTCAGCTGTTCCTATTAAAAGACAGACTAGTAGTCATCCAAAGATAACTTAGTCTATGGCGGATAATAATACTACGTAGATTAAGTATCCAACTAACTACATAATATATATATTTATTTCATTTCCTAGAAATTACCCATAGTGTGAGGGCTTACGCACTTTAAAAACAAAAACTTTACATTATACACGCTGTGTGGTACTGGCTTAGAATTTGCACCACCCAATTCTTCCCGTAGGTGTCGTAAAAGGCAAGTAGCAGCGCCCCCGCAGAACCATTCTACCACCGAACTGCGATCCCCAACCCGCATGAGCGTGGGGATTATGGGCATTACCTCCCATGAGACAAATGCCAATAAGTCGCCTATTAGAGGGAGGCCTGCGTCCAGCAGTGGACCAATACAGGCTGTTGAGGTAACACTGAGGTAACTACATATATATGAATAGATTGTCAAGTTTGAACTGTAGCATTATAGAACATAACGTGAGCAGGTTCTCTGACGCCGCCCGCGCCGTCCTCCGATCGACACAAAACAAAACGCACGCAATAAAACGAAATCGACCGAAACATGCGCGCCCGAACAAATTCACTCCGCTACGAAATTCCCGGACATTTTTAGGGTTCCGCAGATGACTGGGTGGAATGGAACGGTTTTTATTAAATTTTCTCATAGGTAGAGCAGGATTTTTTACCGATATTCAACAAACTTGTTCCAGGATATACGTGTTTTTCAGTATGTCTTCTAAGTTCGTGAAATAAAACTTTCTCGCTTAGAATCTCCATTAGGTATGTACATTTGCAAGGTATCTATCTAAATATTTTCTTTACTTTTATAATTATTGAAGGCTTATACTGAATTAGTTTCTAAAATTGAGATGTTTGTTATATAGAATATAGTGTAGGTATATAGATAGATACAGTGCACAAGATACCCAATTAGTTAAAAGTTTCAAAGAAAGATCTGTTACAACGCCATAATAACGGACGAGCGTTTGTATCATAATTATACATTTATACCTTATTTATTTTTCACAATAAATTTTGTATTAAAAAACTATAAACCGATTTGAATTTTTAGGTTTTTCATGGATTGTCATGGATCCCATTGTCAGAACTGAACCAAATTAAAATGGGTCTACACGGGAAGCACCAGCTTTCATATAAAAAAAGAATCATGAATATAGGACCACCCAGTTAAAAATTCTGAGGAACCAACATGAGAAAAAATTCTATTATCTATTACTTCTTCCATCCTTGTGACCCATGCATGCATGACCCATTTACAAAAAAATATATATTTGTATTTGATTCGACAGTAAATTAAAATTGTTCGGAACCCAGACATACTTTAGGAAAAAACCTCTCGTTTTATTTGACTCTTTTCCAACTGAAACTGTTTTTCGAAACTATATTTTTTTTTCAGTGAATTTGAAAAGGTTTTATTTCGCAAAATGCACGTGAAATATTTTATATTCCGACGACTAGAAACAGTCTAAAGCACTCAGGAATATTCTAGCTGGCAACATTAGGGACAGTATTTTTAGCCAATGGTAGGGTCGCAGCAAAGCCGCAGGGCCTGAGCTTTTATCCCCGCAATGTTTTCTCCGTCCCTCGCTTGAACTCGTCTCTGAATTCTCTTACCTACTAGTCTTTTCAAAAAGAGAAAAGTCGTGGGAAGTGAGGGCGCTCGTGTGCCAATTTGAAAACTTTTGTTGCGTTGACAACACTGCTCTGTCATTGCAGTACTACTGCATCGAGTTTAAAAGTACTAGCCAATTAAAAGTGTTAGTTCATCGTAACGCCACGACTCTTCTCTTTTTGAACAGACTCTACTCTACTCTCTGGTGCTGTGGATTTTCCAGTATTATTTGATATTCTACTAATATTATAAATGCGAAAGTATGAATGAATGAATGAATGAATGAACATTTTATTGTACTAATAATAATTATTATACATTAAAGTCTTATATCTAATTAATAAATGAATAAAGTACAAGAGGCGGCCTTATCGCTGAGAGCGATTTCTCCCAGGCAACCTTGAAAGTTTGTGTGAATGTTTGTAACCGATTTAGATGTAATTTAGTGTGTGGATAGCTTTGGTTCTAAAATAACACATAGCATAATTTTTCAAGCTTACGTTTATCCAGAAAGCCATCGACAAAACCAAGAAAAAATATAGAAAAATAGTTTTTGCATCACCTACGTGAAGTTTCTAGAGCGTTTAATTTTTAGCCAAAATGCCCATTTTCGTAGAACCCAATTTCTGTGCACGATATCAACTCGTGAGTCAGAGACAGGCACGTCTAGATCCCGATAGGAGAGACCAATCAGCAGTCGCGTGAGGCCACTCCTGCGCATGACATCTGTCTCACAGACAATGCCGGCTCGTTACGTTACGAGACGGTTCCGAATAGTTCCGATGTAGCCTGAACTTTGAAATGGCAGGACGCAAAATCATTACCCCCCATTAGATTAACGCCAATAAGTCGCTTATCAAGGGGAGGCCTCCAGCAGTGGACCGATATATGCGGCTGAGATGATTATCTAGTCTGATCGCTGGTCCGACCACCGCTGGTCGTCGCTAAACGCTCTTATACACGAACTGCACGTCTCAAATACACGGTTGGCAAATTGCTGACTGCAAGACACAGTTGCAGCCGACTGGTACTGCAGGCGACGGCAGTCGACGAGCAAATTGCCGTCTGTGTATCTCCTCAACCTCAACTTTAACAGTCTGTATTAGTCCACTGCTGGACGCAGGCCGCTCTCTGATAAGCGCCTTATTGGCGTTAATATAATTAAGAGCTCTAAGACACGGGGCGACTCCACGGCGGCCGTGGGGGACGCCGTCGTCGCCGGCACATTCTATGTCGGCGAGCACGTCTCCTGTAATGTAATGTTATTTCCATGGTACCTACTGAAATATTATTCGACTTTATCTGCGACGGGCATCACCGCCGGCCGCGTTTTATTTGTACACCGCAATCATTGCATACGATATCTTCGTACGTACTTCCTATACTTACTTATTCTTATGTCTCCAGAAAGGCTATTCTGTAAGCATATTTTTTGTTCTCGGTCGTTGAAACCGAAGATATATAAAAAAAAGGTTAAAGGTAAAACAATGTTTCATACCGGCCGGCACATTATTTATATTAGCCGAAGTAGATATAATTATATTAGCAGTAGTAAGTGATATCGAGAATAAAACCTTTTACAGGTGCCCTTGGCCAGTAGCGTTATTTTTAACTAGCTGTTGCCCGCGACTGCGCACGCGCTTTTCATGCCTATGTCCGTCCCGGGATAATATTTACCTCGCTGTAAAATTTCATTAAATCCTTTCAGCCGCTTAGTCGTGAAATGAAACGGTAACAGACAGACAGTTACTTTAAATTTTTGTATAACATTATAAATTATGGATTGGTCATGTACGTTGTAAGGTTCTAAGCAGTATTTAGTGACGCATACCCGAGTCAAAGTGGCGCCGCCACCATTTTTATCCTATAATTAGATCACCTAAGTACAACGCGAAAGTTTGTAAACATGTCTGTATGTATGTTTGTTGCTCATTCACGCAAAAACTACTAAACGGATCGGGCTGAAATTTTGCATACAGGTAGTTCTGGGTTCAGGTAGTTATGGTACTTTTTATTCCATAAATCAGTTCCCGTGGAATAGGTGCGAAACCGCGGGGCTCAGCTAGTTTGCAATAAATAAATGAAATACAACGTCGGCTATACGTGAATCGCAGGCCGGTTCACCGAGGATCCTCGGTACAGAATAACATAAAATAATGTCGCTCGATGCCGGCCTGCAGACACAGCTCTGCTCTTATCTATTATAGCGTTGGAGAGTGATTTCTATGCGGAGATTCCGTACCTACCTATGTACTTCAAATGCAATAAATTTTTAACCGACTTAAAAATAGGAGGAGGTTCTCAATTCTACTGTATTCATTTATTGATTTTTTCTTTTTTATATGTTTGTTACTTCAGAACTTTTCACTGGGTGGAGTAATTTTCATGATTCTTTTTTTTATTTGAAAGCTGGTGCTTCTCGTGTGGTTCCATTTTAATTTGGTCCAGTTCTGACAGTGGGATCCATGAAAAACTATATAAATGAAGTCGGTTAATAGTTTTTGAAAACAAAATCGATTCCCGACAACTTTTTAATGAATTCTTATATTCATAATGAATTCGTCAAACTACGAAAGATTCTATAGCAAAATCAATTATTAGAAGTCATTATAATCCGTGATCAGAATGGAACGGAACCTTGTAAAATTAAGTTTGAAGTCTGAGCACATACCTATGTTTTATCCATTTTGAATGAAGCATGTTAGTAAACAAAATACGACACAAATAACAAAACCTCACTTGCTTGGCGTAGAGTTTCAGATATAATTGTAATCAATTTTTATTGAAGGGAGGATCTAAAATCGACAAGTAATGTAAAATATAACGTATAAAAGGACGCGCCAACAAAGTGAATTCTAGGTTAAGTATGGGCGGTTTGTTTACGTTTATGCTTCATACAAAATGGACACGGTATAGATCCAACTACTCTACCGCATAACACCAAATCAGCATTCAAATACTGGCTTATCTTTATTACTTTGTACAGTGACAAAATTGCTTCCCACAAGCTACAAGCGAGCCGTCAATATAAAATGTATCAAAAATTCAAAATATTACCAGTTAAAGCCCATATTTGAATGCTAATTTTGTGCTGTGCGGTAGCGGTATTGGAAGTGTGAGCGTCAAACTTTACGACACGTTTCTGGTACAATTGTAAATGTGGGATATGACCTTGTTAAACTTACTGTGACCGCGCTCGAATCAGGACAAAATCTGAAGCTGTGATTCCATCGTATATCCTCACCTCACTTCAGGAACCTTTATTGGTCCTAGCCTAGTCTAGCTGAACACAGACCTCCCCCTGATCACCGCCTTATTGGCTTTTATCTCATGAGGGCATATGCCCATAATCCACTCCTAGGTTCGGTGGTAGGAATTGGTCTGCAGGAAGCGCTGTTGCCCGCTCCTGATGGGTATCCCTAAGTCACCTCTTACGACACCCGCGGGAAGAGTTCGGATGGTGCAAATTCTAGGCCGGCACCACATAGCGTTTTATAAACTATATATCTGTGAGTTAAACCAATTAGGCGCTAGGCGTCTGTCTAGTCTACCAACGGCCTATTTCTGAAAATGGCTACTTCGACCGCAGTCTATTCCGGAAGCAGTCTAAATTAATTCACCAGGCTCTTTATTTACAGTCGATATCGACTCAGGCTGCGATGGACAGGCAGTGTATGACCATGTATCAGGGTGGAGTGGTGATGGTGAATCAACCATGATGGTACTAGCATTCTAGGGCTGCGATATTTAGTCGCTACAGAATGGGCTGTCTCAACAACATGGGAATATAGTCGTATGTTGCTGCGATCGCGAAGAGAAGGTACCTCCTATTCATAGGAGGTTACAAAAGAAGATAAATAAACACTGACCGATCGCTACAAACTTATCGGGCTGTCTTTGCTCGCAGTTAACTTCACCGAAATCGTTAAGTAGAAGGTAGTTTACGACAAAAATGAATAGTTTCGATAGTAAATCAAAATGAATGTTAGAAATTTGACGTTTTCTTTATATTAATCGACTGTGTTTATGGAAATAAACAGTTATTGAATCATTAGAAACTTGATTCTCAATCAAAATTCGTTAAAATATATCCGATAAAACTTTGCGACCGATCTATGTCGAGACTCCTTGCCCTGGTCTACCTTAGAGGTTGTCGCGTCGCTCGGATAACGGTAATTGTAGGTTGATGATGATGGTTTATCATATTGAGACTGCATCGTTGGTCTGGCTAGCTTGTTAAACAGCTGATAGTGAGCTCCTTAACGTTCACTGCTCAGCGCCGGCACCGCCGCGACACGGGGGTGAGGTAGCACATGTGTCTTGAGCCATGAAAGTGTTCATTTAAATCCCGGGTCGGACCAATAGTTGTAAGGCAGTAGCCCGGAGTCAGCAAGTTGACAACGTTACACCTCCATGCCTCGGGAACCTCTTCCCGATCGTGTCGGTCTGCTGCCTCATCACACCATGAGAGTACATCTGTATTTGCGTACACACTTGTGCAATCTGGCGGAAATTCAGAAGCCACCATTATTGAGAGTGAACTCTTTTTTATGGTCGGTAGAATTTCGTCACCTGATGGTGGAAAGCGATGATGATGCCGACTGTGTAGCATGGAGGTCTAGAAGACCTATTCACTCTTGTCTTGAAGAGACCTAGGTTGTAATTAGCCGGAAAAACAGAAGCAGGAAGCGAGTTCCATTCCTGAAGACATTGACTCACCAATGAAAGGTTTCCCATCGAGCCGCTTCATCCAGTAGAAGCGCTGCGAGTGCGGCTTGTTGTCCCGGTCGTACTGGTCCCACTGCTGGCGGAGGAAGGTGGCGCACACGCAGCAGGCGCGCACCCCCGCCCCCACACCCGTACCCTCCTCCTCGACGCGGTAGCCGGGGGGCGGCGCGTGCGCACTCAGGAACGGGAAGTAAGGCTCGTTGCTCTGCAAGGGAGAGAACAAAGATTTACCAAAGAAAAACAAATTGCAACCACAACATACAACCTCCAAGCGCTCTTATAGTCCGTGTATTTGTGACTGCACGTCACACGAACGGCAATTTGCCCGTCGCCGCGTCGTCGGCTGCAATCGCCTGCAGTTGAGCCTTGCAGTCGACGGGCAACTTGTCGTCCGTGTATAAGGCGCTAAACGAAACATAGCTTTATTTTTGCGAAAATATGAGAAGAGGCTACGAAAATGGAAGTGGTTGATGAATTTATACACGAGGAACATTACCCCAAATGTCGAGTGAAATAGCTACTCGAGAGCGGCTCGTTGTTGCGAACCTGCGCATCGCGTTAATGTATTCAATTCAGTTTTTGTGAATCATGTTCACGCATTTATTACGCAGAGTGGAATTGCGAAATACTGTTTTGATATCGGAAAATATACAGTTTGATACTGTTTTATACGAATTATTGGCTTTCTGTGCGTGATTTCACATTTTGTAGGTGTTTAAAATGTAGCTGTCGTCATATAGGACTCCGGGTCTGCCTATCAGTGAAAGAGTTTTCGGAATCGGACTACTTACGTTCGCTGAATATTGAACGCGTTTACGAAAACGTAGTTTACATCCGACATTAAATAGATTAATCCCAGTCTCTCCGCTGTTTCCTATCGTGTTGAACATTGGTATCTATTCAGATGTCGCCGGAATTTAAGTAAACTAATTTGACAGCACTAAAAATGTCGCCGTCCCTGTCAAAAGATTAAAATAATAATAAAGTATGATAGCATCATCAATATCATTCAAATAATGATAGCATCATCTATAGTCTTGTCAAATTAGTTAAGTCTAGTTTTGGCGAAATCTGAATAGACACTATTTCATGACAATAGTTATCTTATATTGATCACGTTTAGTTGCAACGGTGAAATTGGACCTTAGTAGTTTCGGAGTTAACCTATAAACTTACTTTCCCGCCCTCTCAATTCGAGTAGGTACTGTAGAGCATAACCATCGGCTTCGATGAATCGAATGACAGAAAATTATATAAAATTATAGAATCTACTAGTTCTGCTCGCAGCTTCGCATGCGTTATTTTAATAAAAAAGAACGTTTTCTATCCCGTGGAGTAAAATAAACTTATGTTTGATTACAGGCTCAGAGGTATATGCCGCATTTCAGCCCGATTGGGTCAGTCGTTATGACGACATGAAGAGGTAATGAACATCCATCCAAACTTTCGCATTACTATACATCGTATAAAACAATCTCGCGTCTCGCGGTCTCTCTATCCCTATGTATGCTTAGATCTTTAAAACTACGCAACGTATTTTGATAGATTTTGCGATTTTGCCGTTTTTTTAAATAGATGGAGTGATTCAAGAGGAACGTTTATATGTATAATACATCAGCATTGAACCCGTGCGAAGTCGGGGCGGCTCGCTAGTTTATAATATCAGGGTGATGTGAATGGAGGCCTACAAAAACAAGTCCAGGTAACAAACTTCGATCGACGGTTTACCTTCGCAGATAGAAATCGGAAAGAGCGAGTCATGTCACGTTAACCTATTGAGCTAGAAAATGTAGCAACTAGAGATTAATCACCCGTTTCCAAGACATTGTTAACAATTTCCCGCAAAAAGCTGGAAAAGTCGCTCTGTGTCGCGACTAGGGAATGACGGTAATGGACCTATTGCCAATACCGGTAATTTTTCGGTATCAATATTTTTAAAACCGGGATCCCGGTATTTCGGTAATTTTTCGGTATTTTACTATAAATATCAAAAAAGTCGAAAAAAATATTTTCTTCTGCGTGTTATATTGTTTAAGACTGAATAAGTATATCTTTATTGTAATAAAAAAGGATTCTTAAAAAAAAGCAGTATTTTTAAATCAACTTTAATTTTAACTGAGAATTTTTGGTACTTAGGTACTACTATACAGTCTTTCTTTAACTTAAACATACATAACAATCAAATATTTATCACAACAAGAAACAACTACAAATTTAATAAAACATTTAAAACTCGAAAGTTTTCACACAAATCCATAAAACAAAATAATCACGATATAAGTAATCAAACAAATAATAAAAAATTTAGAACTCTAAACATTCTTATTAACACATTAATAAAGATTCGAAATAATCAACATTTAGAACTAAGATCTTTTTTGACATTATTATAATCAACTATACAGGGTGTTTGGTACATGGATCGACAGGATTTTTTTGGGGGTGGGGGGGGGGGGGGGTCACGTGTTATTTTTCCCCGATACACCCGATGTCCGAAGTGTCACGGTAGTTTAGATATGCTATTTTTTAGTTTTTTTTTAAACCACCCGAAATCTTGTCTTTAAATCGTCATAACTTTTTTGTGTGTGGTTATTATACCACAAAATAAAGTATGCTTGTATTCTACGATGTTTTCCTATTCTATTCAAAAAAACTTCTGAGCTTTCAAAGTGGTAAATCGGCGTAAATGTTATGAAAAGTGACAACTTCTAAATTCATTGAAAAAAAACTAAAAGTCATTTTGAAATTAGCTTTCTTTTAAAAAGTTATTTAGTTATTACCCTTTCTAACGATATGCTACATGGCAGAAATACTACATCAGGGGTCGACCTAAGTGATACTTTGTTGCTAGGGTCAAGATAAAGAAAATACGTTTTTTATGTTATGTTGTTTTTATTACATTTAAATTACAACATTTGCTCAAATTGACCGCCTCCACACCTTATGCATGCACGACATCTTTTTCTGATTTCTGTGGTTGTGGTTGAAAGCAGCATTTCCTCTTGCATTTTTACGAATGCGGTGTTAATTCGTTCCACTAAAATTTCTTTTGTGGGCACCTCTGTTGCATAAACTAATTCTTTTGCACGTCCCCATATGTAGAAATCCAGGGGTGTCAGATCTGGGGACCGTGGTGGCCATGGTATAGGGCCAGCTCTACCGATCCACGAGTTAGGAAATACATTATCTAAATGTTCTCGTACCGTTCGTTGGTAATGTGCCGGACAGCCATCATTTTGGAAAATAATTGGCACATCTTCTCCTAAAACACACACTGTTTTTGAACTTGTCACTGCGAAATGCTACGATACACTGATTACCGTTTTAACCTTGTGCTCGTGCGTAGTAACAATTAATAGATAACTGGCCTACCGAGCGAGAGCGCACTATGCAATTCGAAATGTGCGTGACAAAGAAAGAGGCACCGCACGGGTCCGACGGTTTGTTTCCAAGAAATTACAGGAACAATGCTTGTTTTGCACTCGCACCTGCATTCGTCGTTAATTTCGTCAATCAGTTTTGAGCTTTATGCATGCAGAAATAATGTCCCGAACGCTATGCTCGCTATTAGCTAGGCGGCTTGCTCAAAGCCACCCGCGTCCGTCTATCTGCTTGCTAGTATACTTTGATTGTTTAAAAATATCTATTTATAGATATTTTAAAACTTTTATAAAAGTAAAGATTTAAATCAAAAAACAGTCTAACACTATCCTTCGGGCATTTGGTCGTTTATTTATTTTGAAGTCGGTTTGAGACCACGTGAAAACATGGTGAAGCGAAAACATAGACTGTCCATCAATTTTACAATCATTATAAATTTAAAATAAGTTGTTTGTAATCTAGAGCCGCCTTATGAGTTTTTTTCATTTATTTTAACGTTAAATTCAAAATACCGAATTACCGGTATTTGCAATTTCAATACCGGTATTCCGAAGTGCCTGAAATAACTCGGTATTACCGGTTTTTCGGTAATACCGAATACCGGTGTCCATTCCCTAGTCGCGACCCCGATTGCGACACCGTACTTTGTAGCGCATTGTGCGGCGGCGCGGCGGCGGGCGGCGTGTATTATAACAGCTTGGCTTGTCACCTAGTGGAATACTGACTGAATATATTATGTGAACGGTTCTACACGTACAACTCTTTTGTGAATTCTTGAGATACAGGAAAATACAATGTGCGTTGATTATGAACAGTTTGCGTAAAAATACCTTCTGTTCTTCAGAGTTGGTATTTTCTACTTTATTAAATTAGCAGCGTTTCGTAGTTTCACCCGCGTAGTTCCCGTTCCCGTGGGAATTCCGGGATAAAATATAGCCTATTTTTTTTAATCGATCCAGTAGTTTCGGAGCCTATTTAATAGAAACAAACAAATTTTTATAATATTAGTATACCTACTTAGATTGATGTGATGAGACTGATGCATATCATGTATGTATTACCTAAATATAGCGGTTTCGAGTACTTATATCAAACGCTCCACTTCCTTTGGGGCTAGATTCTATATCTATCATCTACATGCTATATAGATGATAATTGCCTAGTCTAGGTTTTTCTGTAGAGCAACAAGCTGAGTCAGTCAGTACATGTTAATCCTACACACACGCGCTCGTTTGCCTGCTATTCTCTGCCTTTTTTTCACTTCTTCCGTAAGTGGACAAAATATTGAAGTGTCAATTGGTCCTTAATTCTTATTTAATAGTAATAACTTTTTATCAAGCTGTTTGTATAGTTAAAAATTTACTTAATACCTCTGTAATCGTTTCATTTTGTAAAGCTCTTAGGTAGAGATACGAAGTTGCGCTTTTTTGCCACCAAACTCTATTTTCGCATATCTGCCTAAACTATACACCAACAAGATAAAACTGTAACACAATATTAATAATTAAATTTGTTTTAAAAAACTATAAACCGGCTTTAACATAATTAAATGATTATTTATCGGGTATTTATCGCGTACCTTTGTTTTTATTTCCCCGGCTTTAATTTTTATAGTTTTTTCATGAATTTTCATGGATCCCATTGTCAGAACTGAACAAAATTAAAATGGGAGCACGCGGGAAGCACCAGCTTTCATACAAAAAATCATAAAAATTCATGAAGATCACCCAGTCAAAAGTTCTGAGGTAACGAACAAAAAAAACCAATCGAATTGAGTACCTCCTCCTTTTTTGAAGTCGGTTAAACAATACCTTCGGTATACCTCAAACGGTACGATGGATTCTTAAAATTTCTATGTTGACCCCTCATTTAAAGTGTAAGTCAATGTAGTGAACAGTGAACTGACAAGTGAAGTCGCCGGCGAGGATAGCATGCGAATTTAATGGACACCCTGTTATTTACGAGTCTCACCTTCTGGGAAATGTGCCTCCATTACAAGCTATTACTGTATGGGAACGGCTGACTACTGTCAATGTTGTGGAACCTCTACATTGTACAGCTAAGGGGTTTCATCATCAGCCTATATTAGTCCACAGCTGGACATAGGCCTTCCCTAATGAGCGCCATAGCACCCTGTCTTCAGCTTGACGCATCCAGCATCTGCCTGCAGTCTTTCGCAGATAGTCATCCCACCTGGCCGGAGGGCGTCCTACACTAAGTTTTCCGAGTCGCGGTCTCCACACAAGAACTCGTTTACCCCATCGGTTGTCGGTTCTTCGCGAGATATGGCCGGCCTACTGCCACTTCAGCTTGCTAATTCTTTGAGCTATGTCGATAACTTTGGCTTAAGGGTTTCATAACAATATCTATTCTATAAGCTACGGGGGGGGGGGGGGGGGTGGGGTATGAAACGAGGGTTTGAAACGGGAGCGGATTTTATAGGTCTCATCTATATTAATATTATAAAGAGGAAAGATTTGATTGCTTGTTTGTATTGAATAGGCTATGAAACTACTGGACAGATTTAAAAAAATATTTCATGAATAAAAAGCTTATTTTTCAGGGAGTGGTATATATTTTATCCCGGAATTCCCGCGGGAACGGAAACTACGCGGGGGAAACTTTAAATGTATAAATTCTTTTGCAGTATCCTTTATGGTGCATTATTGACCTGAGCTGAGCCTACATTAAGAGCTACGCTGTATATCATATACATGTGAGCAAAAGAAATAAATCTATATAACATAACTTCGTAACTACGTGTAACTATTCCCGATCACGTCATCGAGGCCTGCTCGTATCACCCAGTTAGTATATCGATCTACCAACATGGCGACCACAACCACAACCACAACCACGACCACAACGAGGTGAGGACTGCCTTCTGTGACGTCACCTAATTACACGGCTCAAAGGGTTGGGGTGCTTTGGAACTGACAGACGGCGGCTTTCGCGGTGCTTCAAGGGTTTAGGCTGCCCTGGCACTTTGCTAGAGGTTGAGAACCAAATTAGAACATAGTAGAACCCCTATAAGTGGCGTTACAAATGTGGGTGCACTAAGTCTAAGTTCAGAGTTGAGTTCTAGATAAGGTTCCAGTAGGCTTAGCACGGGGATTGTTTTCTAGGGTAGAACAGAAAAAATTACGTCACTTTGTCATCGAATGCGTACAATTTTTGAAATTCATTCCTTCAACTTCAATAATTTACGCATTGTATGATTATACAGAATATATTTATTACACCATAAATAACATGTCATTTACAAAAATTTTATCGTATTAATATTAATTAATTGTTAATAAAATTTATATAAAATATACACTATAAGAGCGGTAGCTCGAGGTATTCCTGTAGTTCATAAAACACTGATTCCGTCAGGATTTTTTTTAGCCCTATTCTAAAGGCAGGCGTGGAAGGTGCGTCACGTATCTTTTATGACAACGCGATGTCATTTCTCTATTCTACCCTAGACAACAAACGCCGTGCTACGTAGTCTGATAATAATAACACATGCTACTTGTAATCCTGGAAGAGAAGTACTGGGAGAGTAGCATCAGCTACTTCTAGATGCAAGGGTATCTCATCTGGAAGTAGCTTATGCCAGCGGCTTCGCACGCTTTTTCGGGATTAAAAGTAGTCTGTGTCTTATTTGGAATACCAAGTTAACGCCAAAGTCGCCAAGTTAACAAGTGATGCTTATAAGATACAACCCTGGCGACCGTTCCTGCACACGGCGAATTAACCGTAGATTTTCCAGCGAAAAAAACGTATGTGTCCAAGAGACCTAAGGGACCAGAGAAAGGACAGCAGGTTCCTTCTGTGTATTTTGAACCGACTTAAAACAAGGAGGTTCTCAATTTGAGTTTTTTATTATGTTTATTACCACAGAAATTTCATGATTCTTTTTTTGATAGCTGGTGCCTCCCCTGTGGTTCCAATTTAGTCCAGTTCTAACAATGGCATTCATGAGAAAAACCATATAATAAAAGTCGGTTTATTGGTACTTATTTTAAAACTAACTCGATTATTAACACATCTACTGTCTACAAACACCACCGACTGCTAAGGGTGGTGGCAAAACTACCCTTGTTCAGCTGTGGACGTATCCGTGCAGGCGGCCTTTTAACTAGGTAGGTAAATACCTCAACTCAACAGCTGGTCCACAGCTGGACGCAGGCCTCCCCTTGATAAGCGTCTTATTGGTTTTTATCTCATGGGGGGATAATGCCCAGAATCCCCACGCTGGGCATGCGGCTTGGGGCAGTTTGGTGAAATAATTGTTCTGCAGGGGGCGCTGCTGCCCACTCCTGTGGGGGTGTCTCTAAGTCGCCTCAACCGCGGGAAGAGTTGGGGTAGTGCAAATTCTAAGCCAGCACCACCCGGCAAGTACTGGAGTAGATTAGTTTGTAGTCAGAGGCTAAATAGTTAACCTACTAAGTAGAAAGAAGGATCAAAGGTTGAATAGGTGTATGCCGGGTCTCCTACTCTTTTGAATTTAGCAAAACTAAACAAAAATAACGAGTAATTTTAACTATTGCAATTTTTGGGAGTACAAATTGAGTAACTGCAAAAAAATATATTGACCTTTAGATTCACCTTGACCGCTTACACTTTGGCGGGGGTCTGGAGGGCAATTCTGGCAATATCTTTTCGATAAATATGGCTAGAACTGTCAAAATATCGAGTGATTGCTTCGTAGCAAACCTGCCTAATCTCAAAATGTTTTTATTTTGTTTGGTTTTTTTCGATATTGAAGGCTCGATATTTGATGCATTCACATACCTCAACCTCAACCTCAACAGCCTGTATTGGTCCACTGCTGGACGCAAGCCTCTTCCTGATAAGCGCCTTTTTGGCGTTTATCATATGAGGGATAATGCTCAAACTTAGCTACCATTCGCACCAGCCCGTTTCTACCAACAGAACAAATTCTGCAATAACCCCGGTGGCAAGAGACCCGGCGTCGTACAATACTCCGTGAGTCGTGAGTCACCGCTGATTATCCAACCGTTGACTTCCATGACCTGCGCGACGTCCTCCACGCACCTACCTACTGTACCGAGACTCATCGAGATGTGACAAATGTTTGCATGAACAGCAGATATTTGTTCCGGGTCTAAGTGTGTTCTATGTACATGTACACCTGTTGCGATATATACATATATTGGAACTTTTCACATAAAAATCCACGCGCATATTTTTCGTACAAACATTACGTACTTACCTAATCATCGTACGTAGGTACTTATCCAAACTTACTATTTAGTGAAAACTTTGTGTAAAAATTAAACATTTTCGCAGTTGACTAGTAAAATATACATTTTCATCGTTATGTGCCTTTCAGTCATCAATAACAAGCTCTGCTTACTTTGCGGGCAGATGATGCAGCAGCGTGGTGCTGACTTGGAATTTGCACCACCCCAACTCTTCCCGCGGCTATCGTAAAAGGCGACTGAGGGATATCCACCGGGGTACGGATAGCAGCGCCCCCTGCAGAACAATTATACCACCAAACTGCAATCCCCAACCCGCATGACGAGCGTGGGGATTATGGGCATTACCCTACATGAGATAAACGTGAATAAGACGCTATCGGGAGGAGGCCTGCGTCCAGCAGTGGACGAATACAGGATGTTGAGGTTGAGGTAGATGCAGAATAAAAGCCAGCACCCATTTATTTCAAGGCAGTTATCATAGTCACAGTGCTCGATAAAAAAGGGGCCTGCACTGCAGATGAGGGACGGTTGTAACAAGTATTTAGTATTTAGCATTGATTTATTAAAAACGAAGATGAGGTACTGTTTGCTTGAAAGTGGCAACCTTAAATTGTGTAAACCGGCGGCGGCACGGGCGGTCGTGATTCGCGTGAAATATTGTTGTCTCAGTCTCACTTCGGTCCTAGATACGTCTTTCCGTCTTTGTTCTTCTTTCTATTGCACAGGACTGGAAATATAACTGTGAGCGTATGTGTTTGCGTATAGTTGTAACACATGCCATTTTTTGAGTAAGCGCTGGGAGAACGTACGTAACCTATCTTCCCTTTTTAAATCAATGGTAATTAGTATTTGTACAACTGTTGGAGGAACACTTGCGAAAGAGACCCTTCAGAAACTGGACAAAACTGAAAGTGAACTTGCAGCACTGGCTAAATCATCTATGACGCCAACTAGCTCCATGTCATTATTTCCCACAGACCCAGGCGAAATCAGGTCAATAATACTTGGATTAAAATCTAATAGTGCGCCTGGATGGGACAATATAACAGCAAAGATTCTTAAGAAATTTATAATGTTCCTAGAAATTCCAATCGCTTACGTCTGCAATCTAAGCTTAGGGACAGGAACCTTTCCAGATGTGTGTAAAAATGCTGTAGTTTGTCCAGTGTTCAAAGCAGGAGACAAAAAGAATCCCTCTAACTATCGACCTATTTCATTACTGTCAACACTTTCAAAGGTTTTAGAAAAGTTGGTCAAAAAGCGACTTATGAATTATCTGGAAGGAAATGCTCTATTAAGCCCAAACCAATACGGTTTTAGAGAAGGCAGATCAACGGAGGATGCAGTCCTTACCCTAACAACCCAGATAACTTCTTAAGTTGATAATGGAAGTAAGTGTATAGGTGTCTTTTTAGACCTTCAAAAGGCATTTGACACAGTTTCTGTCCCTATTTTGCTAACACGCTTGGAGAATCTTGGAGTGAGAGGGATTGCCTTGGATTGGTTTATTGACTATCTGGCTGGCAGATCTCAGCGTGTACGAGTAGAGACTCATCTAAGTGACAGCGCAGTATGCACATACGGTGTACCACAGGGAAGTACTCTAGGACCTACACTTTTTCTTGTATACATCAATGAACTATGTAGTACTTCCCTCCCTGGTCTGGATCTGCTAATGTTTGCAGATGACACAGTACTTCTCCTACACGACAAAACATGGCCTGGTGTCGTGAAGCGGGCTGAGGATGTTATCTCTGTGGTGACAAAATGGTTAGAATATAGTCTGCTCACATTAAATACCAGCAAAACTAAATATATGTGTTATAGCAAGACGGTTGTTGGAAATCCAAACTCCTCTATCAACCTTAGAATACATACCTTTCCCTGTAACCACTCCCGTATCACTTCGTGTGACTGCGCTGCTCTATCTCGCGTTAACTCCATTAAATACCTAGGAGTTATAATTGATGATCATCTTACTTGGGACCTCCATATTAAATCACTCGCATCGCGGATCAGAAAACTTATCTACATATTTAGGAACCTTCGGACTGTTGCAGAGCGTAAGCTAGTATTACAGACATATAAAGCTCTATGTGAATGTCTTATTAGGTACTGTATATGTACATGGGGAGGAGCAGCGAAAACGCACCTAATCACAGTCGAACGTGCACAGCGTGCAATTCTCAAAGTTCTTCTCCACCTACCTTTTAGACACCCTACCACAGAGGTTTACCAGATTTCCGGAGTCCTGAGTATCAGGAAAATGTTTATTTACGAGTCTATCCGTCGATACCATAGAAAATGTATTCCCCACCTACCAGCTTCCAATAAAAGAAATGATCGCTGTCCGATTCCAGCCGTTAAAAGTAAATTTGCGCAAAAACACTTCAACGTTGTAGCTCCTTTTCTCTACAATAAACTTAATAACATACATAAAATTAAAAAAATGACAAATAGAGATATCAAAAATGCAATAATAAAGTGGTTGAATGATCTGAACTATGATGAAGTAGAACTGATGATAGGTAGATGATAAAGTAACACATACATCATACACACACCTACACATAATAATGTACATTATGTATGTAGTTTGTTAACAAATAAAATATTTTTTTTTTATTTATACATCTTACATATGTTTTCTTTTCATTTGCATGCATCGTAAAACACTTAATATTTTATTTTAATTTTAGATTTAAGCATTGAATTTCGTAGCAAATAATATAACCTGTACACATAAACACGTATAACAAGTTACACAGTACACATCGTACATTACAAGTCAATGTGACAATGTACTGATGGTATATAATGTATTTTGAAGGCACAAGCTCGAAATAACTGGATCTAGATTTTATCCTTTTCTATTATATTTTTTCCTCGGTACCTACAATTAAGATTAGTTATAATTTTAATTTATATTACTTTGACATAAGGATCTTTTAATATTAGTTGGAGAAGCCACTGGCTCCTGAAACACAGTTCTCTAACTAGTTCAGGAGCCTATGGACTCATACTGTCTGTAACACTAAATACTATGTCAATAAATACATTTTTTACTTTACTTTACTTTACTATTTATTTTTATTCCTATAAGTACTATCATTACAGGATTATCCCTAATACAATAGTTAAGTGTCAAGGTTGAATCCATTCTATGTATCCATCTCTTTGCAAACAGCATCGCAGGCACTCTCTAGAGTTTCTTCCATCGATGGACGATTACGGGATGATACCATTTGTCAAATCCGTCGTAAAGTGATTGTCAGAATTCGGGCCCGAGGTGGTACCAACAGAACGAGATTATTTTATCCGGGTTGTAACGGGAGGTATTTGAACCGGTGTAGCTAAAGGAAAATGGTCAAAAGTCTATCCATATTTTTTAGAAAAAAAATCATCAGACACATTTTTTTACTAATATTATAAAGAGAAAGGATTTGTTTGTTTGTATTGAATACGCTCCAAAAATACGGGACCGATTAAATTTTTTTTTTCATCATTAAATAGCTTACTTTTCAGGGAGTAACATAGAATATATTTTATCCCGGAATTCCCACGGGAACGGGATCTACGCGGGTGAAACCGCGAGGCGCTGTTAGTATGCGAAAGATAAAAAAGATTAATATAATTTCTCCGTTCAACTCCACTGGGATCAGATTTGCTTAAAATTTAATGAACAAAATGAATTCCACTTTTGATCGATTTCGTTAAAATTGGAAGCGTTTGGTTGGGCGAGATTAAAATTGGAATTGAGGTCAATTAAAATACCAATTAAAACACCCAGACATGGCGATATTAAAAAAACTGACAGAAAATAAGCAAATATTTTAAAATGAAAACACACGCGTTAATTGACTTTCCGTCTAATTAATTACAACTTGGGTCTCTTCAAGTCAAGTTTCTTGTAGACCTCCGTGATACACCGTCGGACAGATCTTGGCTTTCATCAGGTGGTCTAAAAATCTTGTTAAAAAAAATACAGCAATTTTCAAGGATTCAGTGTCTTGAATTCATTACGGATGCAAGCGGGTTTATTAGCTACAAAACTTATTGGTGTAGGAAAAACCAACGTTTCATCCCTTATCGAGAAACTTCGTAAACGTTCGTGTTCTTCCAAATAAGGTTCGTAGTTAACTCGCTAACATCCGTACTGGATCTTTCAGTACTTTCGGTTTCAAAGTACTAACAAAACATTTCATTAACGAACCCTAACATCGTCGCTTCAAATCAAAACAAACCAATTACAAGTCTCCAGATAATTTGCGCCGAGGCAGTCAGTCACTAGGTACAAGGCGAAATTGACGAGTGTCATGTGTCAAACGGAGACAATTGACGACCGGCCAGAACCGGTTTCGCATTTTGGAGTCATTTCTATTAGCGTACATTCAATTCCACTCTATATCCTACTAACATTATAAACGCGAAAGTTTGTAAACATGTACTGTTTGTTGCTCTTTCACGCAGACTACTGAACGGATCGGGCTGAAATTTTGCATACAGGTAGTTCTAAGCCTGGAATTGACGACCTCTGTGGCGTGGTGGGCGAAGGTCCGCCTGCGACGCAGGAGGTTGCGGGTTCGATTCCCGCCTCGGGACAAATATTTGTACGATCTGCAGATATTTGTTCAGGGCGTTCTGGATGTTTTCTATGTATAATAAAAAATATCTATCTATGCAGTGTATTGTATTATGTATATCAGTTATCTAGTACCCATAACACAAGCTCTGCTTAGCTTGTGGCTAGATAATGCTGTGTGAATTGTCCAGCATTATTTATTTATTTATTTAATTACACATAGTCTAACTTTTTATCCCATATATCAGTACCCGTGTGATACGCGTGCGAAGGCGCGGGGCGTATCTAGTATAAAAACAATACAACGCACTGTGTTTCCCGTACACTTTCCTCCTTTTGGGGCACATCCCCATCTCGGTCCAATCGAATGTGTGCCTTCCTCAGCGTGCCTACTTCGGCGCCAAAGCTTTGTGGAATAGTTGGCGTGAGCCTGAGTTAGTAGAGTTAGATTAAGGCCCGTGTCATAAAAGCATGCTCAGTCATTGATCTATGCTTGAGTGATGCTTATGAATAATTTTGAGTAAGTACTAATTTTAAAATAATGCTAGGCATGTCAAAATCTACACTCGCTCATGTAACCCTCAAGTAACGATGAGTTTTTACCACGTTATTACGTATTATTGAACGTTTACCAAGCATTAGAATAGAATAGAATAGAATACTTAGTATTACTTAGTAATTGCCTATTGTAGAACGATTTTAACTTTTATATCTCTGCCCAGTGATTCTTTGAGCTCATCTTTATTAAGTGTGGTCTGGATCACGCTCTTGAGTAAGGCTTGGAAAGGATTTCTACGCTTAGATAAATGTGTCGACCCTACCTCACTCAAGTAACTAGCTAAATAACTAGCTAAGTAGGTACCGTCAGAGTTACGTTCTATAATAAAGATTTACTTGAGCAGAGATTCTAAGCTTGAGTAGAATTCACGTAATTAATGCATAAGTAATGCTTGGAAAATGCATAATATGGGCCTTTTTTATTTTGTTTATTCAATAGACTGGTCTGCGAGGGAAACCAGAATTATGTGGGACTCGACGCCCTGAGAAGGACGTAATATCTTTCGCCATTTTCGCCGAACCACGGGAACATTTAAATCAACCGCGATCCGGCCGGCGTCCCTTTTTCCTCCCACACCTGGTCGGCGAGCCCACCACTCCACACACTCACCAGCCCCATTCTTCCATCACCATTCCTCCCCTCTATTGGGACACAGACAGGACATACAGTTGTTCATAAGACGGGCCTGAGAGTAATGATGGTGGTACCTGCGGGTCCTGCTTGACGCGGATGGTGTAGTGGTCGCTGAAGCCGGCGCCGCCGCACACGAAGCAGACGCGCAGCTCGTCGGCGGCCGGCGCCGGCGCGCGCAGCGAGCTCTTTATGTACGCCTTCGCCTTCTCCATCGCCTGCAACAACACAACACACTCTTCACACACGCACGTGCTCACAACAACCACAACAGCTTGTATTGGTCCACAGCTGGACTCCAGCCTCCCCTGAAGAGCGCCTTACTGGCGTATCTCATGGACTCTAGTCGCATGCCCAGCGTGGGCGTTATCCTCCATAACATGGAGGATAACGCCCACGCTGGGCATGATGCGGGTTGGGGATCGCATTTCGGTAGTAGAATTGTTCTGCAGGGGGCGCTGCTACCCGGGATCCGTTCGATAATTTTGGCGTGAAGAGGTAACAAACATCCATCCATCCATACATCCATACAAACTTTCGCATCCCAATATTAGTGTGCGGTAACTGATTTTATGTTGAAACTTCTAGTCCGATTACAAAAAATTACGTATGGTTTGAAGTGAATATCCCTTAGTCGCCTCATACGACACCCACGGGAAGAGTTGGGGTGGTGCAAATTCTAAGCCAGCACCACACAGCTGCCCAGGGGATGCCAAAACAGACTGTAAGGATCAATACATTTCTGCAGGCGATGCCAGACGTCGACACCATAAAGTCGACAACTTTTCGTCCGTGTATTTGAGATGTGCAGTCCCTAAGGTTTATGCCCCCTTATTCATAATAGTCTGCTTAGCATTGCTATTCCTTATTCCGTCTTCTTCCATTGACTGTTTCAAGTGAGAAGACCATTATGAATACGGGGGTTAGTAGATAGTCAAAGAATAATTGGATTGTTTTGAAATAATAATTAAAAATTTAGTTTTGCGGGAGAAATATTAATCCTTTAGGAACTAAATTTGTATGGGACTCGTCGGGATCATTCTTTATACAATAGCGAATTTTTAATATCGGTCCTTAATTATAATTTTATATTATTTAAATATAATGTAGTAGGTAGATTAAGATAATTTAAAAATAAGGAGTCGGTAAGTAAGTACCTAATTTTAATTAATTTTGTAATAATTGACGCAAAAATCGACGAACATAAATACAGCCAACAAAGAACCTCCTTTTCTGAAGTCGGTCAATAAGGTAGCGACTGCTGAGAATAAGGTTTATAACGAGGGACATACCTACCTACCTTCATAGTTATCCCGCGCTAATGTTCGCTGCAACGCGATAGAAACATTGCAGAATCACACTAATACATATATTAGGTCCTTACATATGAAATTGGCGTTTTTCGTACTGGCCACTTTAATCACAAATTTCTCCTCTTTGGTAAGGAATTCCAAATTCAAATTTGTACAGCTATAGACTCATGTATTTGTGCTTCGATGATCGTCATTCATTTGTTTTTTTTCTTCTGTTTTTTTCTGTTTGCGTCACTCATTTTACAAAATGGAAAACTTAAAATATCGCATTATTTACGAGTACGAGTTCCGCCGTGGCACTAGTGCTGCGGAAACAACTCGAAGGGTGAATGATGTGTATGGCGGTCGTGTTGCAAAAGAAAACACAGTTCGTTTTTGGTTCCAACGTTTTCGTTCTGGAAATTTCGACCTGCAGAACAAGCCCCGTGGACGGCCTGAGACTCAAGTTGATAATGAAGAGTTGAAGGCTATTGTGGAAGCGGATCCATCGCAAACCACGTCCGAGTTAGCTGCAGGCTGCGATGTTAGTGATAAAACTGTTTTAATTCACTTGAAGCAAATTGGGAAGATTAAAAAGCTTGAAAGGTGGGTACCTCACGAATTGACTGAAGCAAACCGGCAAACGCGCGTCGACTGCTGCGTTACATTACTAAACCGGCACAATAATGAAGGTATTTTAAACCGAATCATTACCTATGATGAAAAATGGGTTCTTTACGATAATCGGAAGCGCTCAGCGCAATGGTTGGATCCTGGCCAGCCAGCCAAATCCTGCCCCAAGCGAAAATTAACCCCAAAAAAGTTACTTGTAAGCGTTTGGTGGACTAGTGCCGGTATTGTTCATTACAGTTTTCTCAAATCTGGCCAGACTATTACGGCTGATGTCTATTGTCAGCAATTGCAAACCATGATGGAAAAGCTAGCGGCTAAACAACCTAGGCTGGTCAATCGCTCCACGCCACTGCTGCTTCACGACAACGCTAGACCACACACTGCGCAACAGACGGCTACTAAATTAGAAGAGCTTCAATTGGAAAGTCTAAGACATCCTCCGTACTCCCCGGACCTTGCTCCAACAGATTACCATTTTTTTCGAAATTTGGATAACTTCTTGCAAGGGAAAAAATTCAACTCCGATGGGGCAGTCCAAATCGCCTTCAAAGATTTTATTGATTCCCGTCCGACTGGTTTTTTTAGTAAAGGGATCAATGAACTACCTATAAGATGGCAAAAGTGCATAGAAAATAATGGTTCATACTTTGATTAATTAAATATATTATATTAAAAAATATTCGACTTTTTGTTCCTCCCATACAAAACGCCAATTTCATATGTAAGGACCTAATATCACACTAAGGGCCTCTTTCACCACCCTCAAGTAAAGTGTTGAGTAGGCTAACCACTAGATAAAGTCACCCGTAACTTCACATGCCAATTTCACGATGTTCGAGTAGCACTAATCACATGATTATCTGACCAGTAACTTACTCGTCACAACATCTGCCAAGTAGCGTGTTTACTTTACAGATAAAAGCTGTCCATTGTCATTTTGTGTCGGTACTTATCAGATCCAACGATTATTATGGATATTAATAAAAATGAATTTATTTGACCTAATTGATCATCAATTGGATGAATTTGAAGATTCTACGACGCAACGAGTACCTTTAAATTCCGTGTTGATTATTTTACGGACCTAGATGAAACTGATTTTTTTGCTAGATTTCGCCTATGAAAATATGCAGTAAACAAAGTGCTTATCTTATTAAAACACAAAATAATCCCTAAATCGCAAAGGTGAGTGGTTTTTTGTCATTAATCAAATGATTTTATTATTACCTAACCTATAAAATCTACTGACATTCTGAATAATAGGTACCTACCTACCTACCTAACTATTGTACGCCTTTTCTATGCTTTCCCAAGCGGCCTCTTTCTTCCTCCACGTCGAAGCATCGCTTTGTTTATTTTCCAGCACATCTTGGTATTTCTGCACAAGATGCACTAAAATATCCCTCTCATTAATAGAAAAGTTTGCACTTCTTTCCCTTTTAACTTTATCCATGATAGAAAATAAAGAGAAATAATCATACGCACGACACAACGCTTTTCAAAAACTCCCTCCAAAACACCAAAACAAAACAAATGACAAGAGATTTGACAACGGCCTATGACGTTTGACGTTTATTGAACGATGATTGAACGAATGGTAGGGTATGATTTTATACGTCATTCACTTAACCAGTAAGTTGTTACTCGAGGCTCAATTTTCGTTTGTGAAATGGACAAAAGATACTCGTGACTTTTACTTGCCAATTAACGTTATCTAAGAAGTAACTACTCAACACTTTACTTGGAGATCGTGAACGAGGCCCTAATGGGTATTATAAATGAAGAAGTTTGTATGGATGTATGAATGGATGTTTGTTACCTCTTCACGTCAAAACTACTGAACGGATCTGGCTGAAATTTGCATACAGTTAATTCTAATCCTGGAATCAAACATAGACTACTTTTTATCCCATAAATCAGTTCCCTTGGATAAAAAATCATCTTTAAACGCTTCCATAGGAACAACGCGTGCGAAGCCGCGGGCGCAGCTAGTAGTTAAGTTACATACAGTACAGGGCTCGATGCCGGATCCAGCGGTTTCAAAACAACATACATTGCAAGTGTTATTGTGTCAGAAATAAACGAGTGACGTGTGAATGAAGAAGGTGGCAATGATCAATTGGGATCGGGTATAAAATGCATCGTTACTGTTTAAAAGTAAACAAGCAACGTTTGAATCTTCTATTGCCCAGACTCAGGTGAGCCTCGGGAGATCCAAGCAACAACAATGTACAACACTGCGAGGACACACACACACACACACACACACACACAAAAAGAGCAAGCGCCACGTTCGAATCGATAGTGAACTTACATTTTAATCTAAATAGATTGTTTTAAGGTAATTAGGTAAGTATTTTACTGAAATAAATCTAAATCTAAGAATTTTGTGGTATATGTTCATATTATGAATAGGTACTTATTCTATAGACGTTCCTCTCTCTAAGACCAAATAAAATATTAATTGGTTTTAGAAGAGCGAGATTTCCTAACACCTATGTTTTTCATTTAAAAGAGAACCTCAAAACTTGTTATACTATTGTGCCTTTACTTTAAAGAATAATCTTAGAATATAATAGAATACAATTATTTATTCAAGTAAAAAAACAATAGGTACATTTCGGTTAGTAAATAGTGCCTTTAATTAGGTATCTCTTGTCAAACTAAGCGCCCAGTTTCATAACCTCTGAATTCCACAACCTTCTAATAAACATCCACAGCACTGCAGATAAATAACCTGAAACCCTTTTACAGTCCAGCGTGTTATTCCATAATAACGAACGTTGATCCGTCCCTCCGATTTCAATTAAGGCGCATACCCGAGCCAATATGACAGCGCAACCTATTTTAACATATTGTTACGTTTAACATAGGAAATTTTAAAAATCCATCGTATAGTTTGTGGTACCTATTATAAGCTAGTACCTGGGTGACCTTATTCGCCAATAGATGTCAGGAAGAGTCGTATTTTTCAGTTTAGTCTTTAAGTAGATGAGAATGAAGTTGATTATTGAAAACACGAATAAAATAGTATTACTATTCGCCAATAGATGTCAGGAAGAGTCAATTCATTGCGATAAAGTTAATGAAAGTTTATTGAAAACACGAATGTAACGATATTTTTTTCATTTCATTCTAAAAATTAATCCTAGCTAGATCGATTTATCACCTCCGAATCCCCCTGTATACAAGAATTGCTCGTATAAAGTTATAAGATTTAAAATGCCTCTGTAATAGCTTCATTTTGACAAGCTTGGGCAAAGATACGAAGTTGCTCTTTTAGGCCACCAAACTCTATTTTTGCATCTCTGCCTACTCACAACTATACATAGATTATATATAGATAAAACTATTATAGAGGTATACAAAATAGCTTATAATAGATACCACAAACTGTACGATGGATTCTTAAAACGACCTGTGTTTAACGAAATAATAAGATAAAATAGGTGGGGCGCCACTTTCACTCGTGTATTCGCCTTAATGCCCAAACCATGGCTATCTCCCCTCGCATGTACTATCTACCCTGCACAGCAAGTTAGCCAGACTATGCAGTATTTATGTAGGTAGTGTGTTCGCGAACAGCCCGCGATGTACAGTGTTCACCACGGGGGAGGAACAGGGTGCGCCTACGGTGGAGAGGGAAGGAGACTTACGTAACACGCACCTACAATCCATTACAAAAATCATTCGATGGATCTTTTCCACCTTTATGTCCATTGCCGCGCACTTTAAGCAGAACATTTTTGTGCCCGACTCCACGACCTTAGAACCTCAACCTCAACAGTCTGTATTGGTCCACTGCTGGACGCAGGCCTCCCCCGATAAGCGCCTTGTTGGTGTTTATCTAAAGGCATTGCCCATAATCCCCACGCTGATCATGCGGGTTGGGGATCGCAGTTCGGTGGTAGAATTGTTCTGCAGGGTGCGCTGCTGCTGCCCACTCCGGTGGATATCCCTTCGTCGTCTCTTACGACACCAATGAAGAGATGGGGTGGTGCAAATTCTAAGCCTGCACCACACAGCTTAGAACACGTAAAAACATCTAAGCATTCCCATAGAAACAACGTGTGTGAAGCCGCAGGCAGAAACTAGTACAGGAATATAACGATCCGATTATGAATGAATAAAATAAACATAACCCTAGTTTTTTTTTATTGATGGACTAGCATTTAGCTACCAACTCACTTTAAGCAAGCGAAGATGTAGCCTAATATGGAGCACGCTTTTCCAAAAGGAACTTATTTACCCTGGAAGACTCCAAGATTGTACTCTAATTGGAAGACAGACGCAGGAAGTTCATTCCACTCTTTGGCTGTGGATATTATGAAAGTAGAGCAAAACTTGTTGGTTCGACACTGTGGTATGTCGACCAGGAATGGGTGGTATCATAAGCGAAACAAGGAGGTAGAGGTACGAACTCCGCACCAATCGAAAGTGTGTCTCGAGACAAGCACGCGGTGTCACGGCCAGGCGCGACCTGCGGGCGGAGGGACAGAGATCTGTGCCGAGACTGATCGAAGGTGCCGTCGGTACTGGGATTTAGTAATCAGCTGCCAATACACCACACTTTTAAACCGACTTCGTTTTTTTTTGTTACCTCAGAACTTTTGACTGGGTGGTCCGATTTTCGAAAGTTGGTACTTCCCGTGTGGGCCTATTTTAATTTTGTTTACTTAGTTAGTTGTTAGTTTTGTTTGACAGTGGGTTCCATGATCATTCATGAAAAAACTATAAAAATTTAAGTCGGTTTATAGTTTTTTAAACAAAATTAATCTTATAGTAGATAACTTCATATTATTCGCCACGTTCTTCATATGTTCAGCACACGCTGAGCCAACCCTGTTTCGGCGCAGGGACGTAGGTTTTTTTATAGATATGCAAAGATTGTATTAGTTGATAAGCGATAAACTTGCTAGTGGTTTCTTTTCACTTCTTCCGCTAGTGGACAAAAAATTTAAGTGAATTAGAGTCAATTGCACCTTATTTCTTGTTTGATAGTAATAACTATTTGTCAAGCTGTTTATATATTAAAAATTTGACTTGACTATTAGTACTTATTTTGTAAGTCTAAAGAAATAAACGCTTTGACTCTGACTCTTAAATACCACCTTTCCATGTTACCTACATGTTATTGTAAATGTCCAAATAAATCTATTTACTATTCTTCTATTTAATTCTTAAAGAAAATTACGAGTATATCACTCGTATACTCCGTCCACGCATTTAGTTTCTTTGAGTTAATAAAAGAATGCAATATTTTATGGACTCTATTTCGTTTTAAAGTGATGCGAATCTGTCGAAAAATGTCAAGCAGGACATATAGCGTTGGTGGAGTGTGTCTACGGAAAGCGATTTTACACGCGTTTGTTTGATTTAACGCGTCGCACGCGGCGGGCACCGCCTCTCTGCACGCCCCGCCTATCCATAAACATCACCGTACATTGCGATATGTTTGTGTTTACGCACGCGCCGCTGCACGCACCGCTGCACGCATCGCGTCTTCGTGAACAAGGCCTAACGAGAGCTTCGTCCGATATTTAGCGCTATCTCGTACCAATATTTGATCTAGATGTATCTCTAGACCTTGAATTAAACAAAGGCTACCTAACAAGTTTTTTCAATGAATGATGATCCGTCATGTTTTTAGTTGCAGATTTATAAAGCAAAGAAATCCATAGGATATGAGAGTTAATCCAGTTTTCCCCCTTGAAATCCCCATTAAGGGGGAAAACTAGACTTTTAAAAAAATGCATTTCAGTCAATGGGGGAATTGTCAAGGGGAAAAACTGGAATAACCCGGAAAAGATATCTTTTTAATTTTCCCATAGATAAAGTTCGAGCGGAGCCGCGGACAAAAACTAGTAAGATCTGTAGTTGTAGGTATCAGATCTTCCCATTTATAACCTTTTAAAACGATAATATCATTCACGGAACCAGATTACTGTAGGTTACAGTTTTAGGTTACCTACAGTAGGCAACATGACGTCACTAAATGTATAGGTAACTTTTATCAACAATAATCAGTTACCACCGATTAGATAACTGGTATCAGTAGTTTAGATAGTAGCTATAATTTTGGAAACTACGCACGGCACCTCTTTAGGTAGGTAGGTACACTTAATATAGAAGTAGATAAGTAAAGCCCTTATATTTATACATATATGGGCCTTTCTCTACTAACTGGAAACTTGTCTATTGACAGTTGTCCCAACCCTATTTTTCTAGAAAGTTAAAAATATAACATGTTAAATCGATAGATAGTTATATATAATATAAATACATACTAAGAAGAAACCATTGTAATTTTCCTTTAATTTTCGAATTATAGGCAATTTTGTAAAAAAATGCGGCAGAGGATTGTTTTGCCACCCAGAGGACTGTTTTTTCCACCCAGAGAACGGTTTATGTCAATGATTATATTAAGAAAAACACAATATTAATTATTAAATGTAATCAAATAAATTCTCTTTATTGAATACTATAACACATACAGAATTCAAATACTTATATTTATCAGGAACAAATTGCGAGCTTAGCTCTTTAAGTAACGAATTAAAATAATTATTATAATCAAAATTAAGCTTAGGTACTAAGAATCAGTCTAAATTCAAATACTTATATTTATCAGGAACAAATTGCGAGCTTAGCTCTTTAAGTAACGAATTAAAATAATTATTATAATCAAAATTAAGCTTAGGTACTAAGAATCAGTCTAGTTTACTATCAATGCAGACTTATTTCTCAAAAACAGGTACAGGTATATTAAAATAATAAAATATTCGTTTCCCTTTTTCTCTTTTATTTCTTCTTTGGTTTTAGGTTTCTTTTTTGGTGGCATTGCGGCAAAACTAAAACAATAAAACATACTTTCAATATTTTAAAAGGGTTTAAAAACAGGTAGCTACTAGGTACGGATTATTTTATATTCCAAAATCCATAATAATAGAAAACAAGAGACTTGAATTAGCGTGACAGGCCAATGTAAGAAAGAATGAGACTATCGGCAAGCAGTAGGTTAGTGCTGACTATAAATAATATCAATAAAATACACGGACGTGAAATAAAACAGTCCTCTGTCACATTGAACAGTCCTCTGTGATATAAATTTCCAGAGGACTGTTGCACAGAGGACTGTTATTTTTACGTAAAAAATGTCATACCACGTATTAGTTTAAATATTACTTCATAACACAGAAACAGCTATAAATTATCACATTGAGCAATTTTTTTGTTAAATAAATATAATTATAAACATAAAACACCGTAAAATAGACTTACCAGAGGAATGTTCACTCAACACTACAGAGACGTGGCTTCCACACAGAGGCGAAGTTGTCACTGTGCAAAATGGCGGCGACTCGTTTAGCATGGCGACCGAGCAAACTTCACACTGTTAAAGTTCCGTTTCACGCGAAATGTAAGCACAATAGTGTTTAATATTTTTGTGGCGCGATATTCAAATTGTGACAGAGGACTGTTACAAAAATGTATGGACAAAATTCGAACACAAGTTTTTAGTGCAAAAAAAATCTCTAAAATTATAATTGCTTTTTGTTCACATGCATTCAATATTCTTTATGGTTACAGAGTTATAAGATTTTATATTTTTAATTACGACTAATAAAAACCGAACCGAATCGTACTCGATCCCGAATTAGGACATAGCAGAGGACTGTTTTTAGTGACTTTTAGACCGAATTTATGAAATGATTTATGACTCTAAATATTGATTAAGCTTGGCTTCTTAAATAAAAGGTGATATATTATGTGTTTATTAATAAATAAACTATGCATTAATACAACCAAAGTAAAAAAAAATGCTTGGACCATGATTTTCCTGTTAGTAGAGAAAGGCCCATATACATATAGGTAGGTATTACTGAATTACCTATACCTACTAATAGTAACCTACCTAAACGTGTCTTAAATTATATTATAAAGCACCTAATCCACTAAAGCGCCATTTATCTGATAACGGGACTCTTTATCAGAAAATCCGTATAAACTACCTAAGTAAACAAACAATCTCTCTTCGCTTTAATAAAGATTTTATGAATCTGTCGGAAAAACAACAGCGCATAAATAAAAATTATACAGGCTGGGCACATTTTTGGCCCCATATAATAAATAAAATAAATAATGCTGGACAATTCACACAGCATTAACTAGCCCCAAGCTAAGCAGAGATTGTGTTATGGGTACTAGATAACTGATATACATAATACAATACATTACATAGATAGATATTTTTATTATACATAGAAAAACATCCAGAACAAATGTCTGCAGATCGTACACACATTTGTCCCGAGGCGGGAATCGAACCCGCAACCTCCTGCGTCGCAGGCAGACCTTTGCCCACCGCGCCACAGTGGTCGTCAAATATGGGTATCTACCGTTTCTTTTGTAGTTAAAACAGAAAGTTCCTGGGAACAAAACCTTCTAACTACAAAATAAACGGTAGCTACCCTTAAGGGGCCAAAAATTTGCCCCACCCTATATAAAGAAAATGAAAACAAAGGGTTCATAAAAGGTAGTTAGTTACCTACGCAAATCTCATACAAACAAACATCAACGCGACGCAACGGCTCAGATAACACATACGTGTATAGGCACCGCGCCTCCCCTCCGCCGATACATGCAAACATATATCACCTCTGACAGACGGACAGACAATCCAATCGATATGCAGACGAGCTTCGTGCGCTCACAGCATCCGATACGATACACTGTCGATCAAATTTGGTACAGAAATAACAGCTTACATGCACGATTCATTCTGGCCTCCATGGAAGATAAGCGCTATGGCAGGATACATTCTGTATTTTTAATTTTAATAACTAAGCTGTCATACATGACGTCACATAATTGTACTGTCAATAATTAATTTTGTTTTAAAAAACTATAAACCGACTACAATTTTTACAGTGTTTTCATGAATGTTCATGGATCCCATTATCAGAACTGAACAAAATTAAATGGGACCACACGGAAAGCACCAGCTTTCATATAAAAAAAGAATCATGCAAATCGGACCACCCAGTCAAAAGTTCTGAGGTAACAAACATAACAAAAAAACAGACGAATTGAGCTCCTTTTTTTTGAAGTCGGTTAAATAACCAGCGTTGATTGTTAACATAACCAACATAAATGCTGAAACAGGAACCGTTTTGCGACTCAAGCATACTGCTTCTTATCTATTACGCATGCATATCGAAATGAACTCTTTCTTATTCTTGCTCTGTAATTTCATCAATAATCGGCTAACTATAAATAGGCTTACAGATAATTAATTTTGTTTTAATGAATTTTCATGGATCCCATTGTCAGAAGCGAACAAAATTAATATGGGACCACACTAGAAGCACCAGCTTTCATATAAAAAAAGAATCATGACTATCAGACCACCTAGTCAAAAGTTCTGAGGTAACATACATAAAAAAACAGTCTAATTGATAACCTCCTCCTTTTTTTGAAGTCGGTTAAAAAGACATGCTGTTCATCCCAGAACAAGGCCTTTTACAAGCAGCCTCTTGAAAAAAGAAGGAACTTTCCGCCTTCTTCCTCCACTCCTATCGCTATGGCTAAAGCTCAGTGCGTGGTCAGAACACAGTTCAATAACTGAATCCCTTTAGTTCAGGAACAGATTTCTGATGTGTCATGCATGACGCCGTAAAAACATCCAATAGAAAAAGCCCGTCCGCCATTTTCTATTGAAATTTCGGTTTTCAATTCCCTAAAATCGCGAGATGTAAATAAATCCTCATGCGTACACGGACATGACGTGCAGGCTCTAATTATCCACCCTTTATACAAAACAGTAGATATATACAATATATGTATACATATATACATATTTGGGTCTATTTAAAGGGTAGGTGGGTGTCTGGTGCGGACACAGCGCTCCGATTGACACGGCCGTTACGGACGAGGGAATTATATTGATTTGACGAATAGGGTATATGCATCGATTTTTTTTATTGTTTTAATCGATTCTTTAGGTCATTATTTAACCGAGGAATGATAAGACGCTCACTGAATTTCGCATTAACAAGGTAAAAAAAACAAATCAAAACTACAATCATTTTCGGGTGATAAAAACGCTGCCATATTGGCGCCATGTTTATGTGACGTCGACGTACACACTTGATTAAAACCTTTGGTGACGACATCGGTAGTGATCATCTCAGGAAAGAGGTTTTCCGAAAAAATTGAAAATAATCGACAATACGAAATGTCAAGTGGGCAGAATAGTGTCAAATCAAGGTGCAGCAAGCAGAATAAAAAAAGAAGAAATGAGTACAGTGATGTCACGTCCGCTCTAGTACTCATTTCTTCTTTTTTTATTCTGCTTGCTGCACCTTGATTTGACACTATTCTGCCCACTTGACATTTCGTTTTTTTTACCTTGTTAATGCGAAATTCAGTGAGCGTCTTATCATTCCTCGGTTAAATAATGACCTAAAGAATCGATTAAAACAATAAAAAAAATCGATGCATATACCCTATTCGTCAAATCAATATAATTCCCTCGTCCGTAACGGCCGTGTCAATCGGAGCGCTGTGTCCGCACCAGACACCCACCTACCCTTTAAATAGACCCAAATATGTATATATGTATACATATATTGTATATATCTACTGTTTTGTATAAAGGGTGGATAATTAGAGCCTGCACGTCATGTCCGTGTACGCATGAGGATTTATTTACATCTCGCGATTTTAGGGAATTGAAAACCGAAATTTCAATAGAAAATGGCGGACGGGCTTTTTCTATTGGATGTTTTTACGGCGTCATGCATGACACATCAGAAATCTGTTCCTGAACTAAAGGGATTCAGTTATTGAACTGTGTTCTCAAAATGCAAAAATAAATATGTAGATATGTTTCTATATCAATAGAGAATACGTATACATATATTTTTTTGCCATTTTGAAATCACATGCATATACCCTATTGCAGGTTTTGATTCATATCAATGTTTTATTCCAAGAAGTTTTTGATATATTTTACGGCTAATGTAACCAAGGAAGAGCGAAACCGCCTTATACAAGTATTCTATTCTTAAAAGAAGGATAATTATGTACTTTGTGAACAAAATAAAAACATTTGTATTTGATAGCATCGGGCAGTTGATGAGCAACACTGATCGAGTAGTCGATGAATAAGGTAATGTTTGTACCTACAAACATTTGCTTATTCATCGACTAGTAAATTTACCTCGCTATCTAACTAGATAGCGAGGTAAATTTACTGACGGAAATAAGAATTCATTGTTGTTTTGTAGATAAAAGAAAAATAGCGTAAGAACAAGTAGCCATATCAGTATATCATATACAGATATCGCCCTTGAGCAATAAGACCGGCACTTGTCACTTCGGTTAGTATTTCATTTGTTATTTATTAAGCTATTGCATAGCTTCTATCGCGGGCCTTGAGCGCGGGGACCGAATCCAGAAATTCCGTAACGAAAAAACCTTGACGTTTAGTTCAGCAACTCGCCTCTAGATGGCATTGCAATAGCTTTACCGCGGCAGTCCCCGAGTGCCACACGTCTTTTTTTTTCTTAGTTTTAAGTGTCTATCTATCTATGTACATAATATCTATCAGTCAGTATAATCGTTAGAATTAAGTTAATTGTTACTCTATTGTTAATCTTTTTTCCTAAGATATTTTTGAATAAATTATAATTATTATATTATTTATAACACCAGCTCTGCTTAGCTTGTGGCTAAATGATGGTGTGTGGATTGTCAAGCATATTTATTAGTTTTATTTCTTAAGGGTGTGCCATAAGCAATTAACTTCAAAAAGTTATTTATCTTAGAATCTGTGAAAGCTTACCACCTTCATATTTAGGAAAATGTTACTTCGCTCTTTTATCTAGAATTACGTGATTTTAAAACACAATTGGTAAAATTTTTGTCAAAAGTTTTTAAGCTATTGCATAGCTTCTATCGCGGGCCTTGAGCGCGGGGACCGAATCCAGAAATTCCGTAACGCAAAAACCTGAGGTCCCCCCACTCCGCCGGGCAAGGAGGTGTGGCTTGAAGGCCGTGCATCGCATCGTCTAACGTCGTTTCAGTTCGGCAGTCTTCGGCACGGGTTGTGTGCGTCGTATAATATAATCGGACGAATACTTATGCAGCTGTTTATGAGAAAGTATATAGGTGCATAGGTATTTATGTACAACAGTGAATAGCTGTACTTGTAAAATTTGTGTATAAAGTGTTTTGAATATGAATGAACAAAGTGCAATTATTATTAATGAAGAAAGTCACGAAAAAATAGTGAAAGAAAATGAGTGAGTAGGTACTCTATATACATACATTTTATTTAAGATCCTGTCACCACAGTCGGGTGGGATACTACGGTTCCACGACCTCTAAGCAGATTTGCTGCAGTCCGCGTTCCTACACGAGGGTTTCTCCTGACAAGGTCCAAGACCCGTTCTTGCACCTGAACTCCTACCTCTCTGCCATCCCCGCGCCTTTGAGGAGTAATCCGGTCATCACTCAGAACCCTCTGATAGGCCGCCGTGATGACTCTAGCATCAACCGGATGTTGCCGGTTTGGGTACCTATCCCGGTAAATTCGCAAGGCTTGTGACGCATTTCCTCTAGCTTCACCGTAGCACATAAGCATTTGTCCATACTCCCTCGCACTAAACATAATGTAGGTAGGTAGGTACCTTCCTAACAATAATAAATAAAAATAACACTAACTCAATAAAATACTGAAAACTTAATAAACTAAACTGCTTCTAATAATTATCAAAAAATACACGAAACGGTCAGTACGTTAACACCGCGCGCGACTATTCAGACCAGTTAGTGATCAGATCACGTACTAAAACAAAATAATAAAAACATTCGTGAAATTAGGTAAAATTATTTATATCCCTTTATAAAAGCCGAATATTTCTTTGAGTAGCCGCCGACCGAAATCGCGCTGTCATATCTCCTATGAGTTCTAATGTAATAATCATAAGACTCAAGTTTCCTTTTTTTAAATTTTGTCGGTAAAAATCAAAGACGCGCGCGCGTAAGGCCTTCGGGTAGCCCCGCCGCCCGCGCCCGCGCCACGCCCTTGCGCGCGCCCCGGCGGCGCGCCGCCGTGCGGCACGGGCACGCGGCATGGGCCGGGGCCCGTGCCGGGTAGTGCCGTCGCGACGGCACTTCATTGGCTGCTTCCATTGGTTGCACTGCAGTCGACTGCAGGCGACGCCTCGCCTGCAGTCGACTGCAGCCAATGGAAGCCGTCGACCGCAGTCGATGCGTGTACAACTTGCAGTCCGTGTCAACTTGTAGTCCGTGTAAATGCCCTAGAACTCCCGAGACGAGACTACAAACTTATCTTTTCGTAAATAACTAGCTGCACCCCGCGGCTTTGCACGCGTTGTTCCTGTGGAAACGTTAAAAGGTGATTTTTATCCCACGGGACTGATTTATGGAATAAAAAGTAGACTATGTTTGATTCCAGGATTAGAATTATCTGTATGCAAAATTTCAGTCAGATCCGTCCAGTAGTTTTGGCTTGAAGAAGTAACATACATACATAGGTACATAGAAACTTTCACATTTATAATATTAGTGTGATTTGTACCTACCTATACCGTGTCCATTTTGAATGGGGCATAAACGTAAACATACGTTGGCGCGTCCGTATACGCATACGTAATTTACATTACTTGTCGATTTTAGATCCTGCCTTCAATAAAAATTGCTTACAATTATATCTGAAACTCGACGCCAAGCAAGTGAGATTTTGTTATTTGTGTCGTATTTTGTTAACTAACATGCTTCATTCAATATGGATAAACCATACGTACTTTAATTTGCAGCCATGACCTTGAAGTATGCCAATAATTCATTAGAAACTTTAACATTTTAAACCATTGATTAATTAAAAAGGGAAGATGAGGTACTAGTTTCTCAAAAATGGCAACCTCATATTGTGTAAAATTGTGTGCTCCAACCTTAGTCACCGTCTGACCGGCGGCGGCGGCGGCGGCACGGGCGGTCGTGATTCGCGTGAAATATTGTTGTCTCGGTCTCACTTCGGACTTAGATACGTCTTTCCGTCTTTGTTCTTCTTTGTATTGCACAGGGCTGGAAATATAACTGTGAGCGTATGTGTTTGCGTGTAGTTCTAACACATGCCAATTTTTGAGTAAGCGCTGGGAGAACGTAACCTATCTTCCCTTTTTAATTAATCAATGTTTTAAACATGGACGTAGATAAATTTACGGACGGAATCCTACAGATTCAAAAGTGAAGACAGTTTTTGTTTTTGTTTTGATTTTTCTGTTGATAATAATTTTGTGTCACATCAAAGTAATATGTTGATGAACCAATAAATTTATTTGTGGATGTGATCCCGTGTTTTATGTTGACGAAACGACTGTGGTTTCCGCGACATTTCACGACAAGAAGACAAGAATGCATTTTTCGTTATTTACATTTGTTTACAACGCTGTACATCTGTTGACGTCTAAAGCCGTAATGGCTGGCAGTCGATGGACAGACTATGATATCAATGTGTGAGTGTGTTCGTGTACGTACTGAGGGTGGACAGACTATCGAGTGCTTCATTTTATTTCTTAATGAGACTCCGTCCGTGAATTTTGCTAGGTCCATGATTTTAAACACATTTTACTTTGTCTACAATAAGTAACTACCTACGTTTGTACATACACACATACCTATAACCTACGTTTGTACGTTTGGGGCATGGCGTGGCGCGGCGGGGCGGGCGGGCTAAGCAAAGGCCGCATACGCGCGTGTAAACTCTTTGACTTTTACCGAAAAACCATTTTAGTTAGTATAGTACCTAGTACCTACGTGTTCGTTGTTCAGTCTGAACAGTTGCGCGGTGCATAAACATGGTTAGTATGTTTATGTTTCGTGATTTTCTTTTGTTAATTATTAGTTGGCTAGGCAGATAAGTTTATGTTTGCCGTTGGCCGCAGCGCGTTGGCTAGGCAGATCATGTGTGTACCTATACCTATTAATTATTGGTGTTGTGTGTTTTATTATTGTGAGTTTGTTAGATAATAGTTATCCTTAGAGGAGGCATTTAATAAGGTTAGTGTTTTTTTTATCATGATTACATTATGTTTAGTGCGAGGGAGTAGGTATGGACAAATGCTTACCTAGGTAGCTATCGATAAACTGCGGGCATCAAGTGAGATGTTTGGTAAACATCTGGGTAGGTAGGGATCCATCAGAGGACTATCGTAGGGCATGTGTTCCTGCCCTCCAGAATTAACGGAAAGGCATCATCACCATCATCAGCCTATAACTAATCCACAGATGCACATAGGTCGGCCTCCCTAATGAGCGCCATAGCGCTCTGTCTTCAGCTTGATGTATCCAGCATGCAGACGATCTTCTAAAGATTGCAGGCAGCTGCAGTCTTTATCTGATCATCATCCCACCTGGCCGAACGGTCGTCGGCTGTCGACCTTTGCAGTCGGCTGCCGTCACCTGCAGTCGGCTGTTGTCGCCGACTGCTGTTAAAGCGCATCAGGGCGCATCCTTCCGAGCCGCTTCCGCCGGAATCCGTGAGTCTAAAGGATTTGAGTAAAATGCGGCGGTGCGGATATTTGCGCGGGGTTGCCTATGTACCTACCTATTATTTTATGATGAATGATTCGAAAATGCGATGACTTCGGCGCCTGTGGCCGCAGGGTAGCGCGGACATACCTACCTAATAAACGCTCGCTCCTCTTTACGTGTCGGGCGGGTGAATGACCGCAGAATTCAGCTGTGGCTGTGGGTGTACGAGTGGGTACCTACTAGTGGGTAGGTAGGTACTTATTTAAGGCAAAATGTGAATGTGAATTAAATGTGTTTTACATTTTTAAGTTATCATCAATTATGGGCATGCTTTCAAGGCCATGGCCGCTGATTAAATAGTAGGTTACCTACCTACCTACTAGGTAATTATTTATGCAAAGATAAGTTTGTAGGTACCTTGTTTCGCTCGGGCGGGAGTTTACGTGTCGGGCGGGAGAACAACCACGGATTTCAGCTGTGCTGTTGTGGCTGTGGCCCTACCAAAAAAACACATTAAATTTTGTCTAAAATACTCTCGTATCGTAGGCTATGGGGTATAGCCTGCGGGTGTCCGAGGGTATTTTAGACATAATTAAATGTGTTTTTTTTTATTTCTAATCAATGATAGGCATGCTCAAGGCCATGACCGGAAATTTAATCGTAGGTAGGTTAGGTAGTAGTTAGGTCAATTTATGGAATGATAAGTTTGTAGGTAGGTAGGTTAGGTACCTAGTCTCGCACGGGCGCGGGCGGCGGCGGCGGGAGTTTTACGTGTCGGGCGGGTGAACGACCGCGGCGGATTACAGCTGTGGACAGCGAGTGCACGTGTACTAGCTTTCGAGTGAGAGGTTGGCAGTGTTTTAAATACATTGCTGATTTTAAATTTGTTTTCTTATCGGTCACCACGCTCGGCTCAAAAAGTGTAACTTGAATTAATATCAAAGAAAAAGCAATACTGCATGAAAAAAATAAAAAAGTAAAATTATAATTGCATAAGTTGATACAAAATGCTATGCAATAGCTTTACCGCGGCAGTCCCCGAGTGCCACACGTCTTTTTTTTTTTTTTAATAAATGTTTGTGAACACATTTTGCTATTTATCTCAGGAACAGCACACTTTTTTACTTCGGTTTTTATTTTGCTAAGAAACCTAGCAGTATGTTATTTCTTTAGTTATGCATTTTAATTTTTCGATTGGTTGTTTCATTAACTTGTAATTAGGTAAAAACAATTTTGGTGCTAAGAAAATTCGGTGCACGTCTCTGCTCTGTACTTCTCAATCGCAAGAAAACCATAATATCTTGTCATCGGAGCTCGAAATATATCTATCTCGTAACGACGTTATTGCACACTCTTAAATAATTAATAAGTCAAAAAAATATTCATTCAAGATCACAGAATAACTGAGTAAAATTCGCATCAAAATCTACGCGCCTCTAAGATTCAAATTCATACTAAACTCTGAAACCCACGCATCAACAAAACAAAACCTTCTCTCCAAGTACATAAGGCTTAAAATCTTTAACCGCCGGCCAACGTCGGTTTCAATGACCACCTAGTCCACAACCCAGTATCGATGAACTCACTGTGCATCGTAATAAGGTTGAAAGTTGCAGAGTGCGTGGTTATCTGCGGCCGGCTGCTATCGCTAACCTACGGCTTGACGGGGCGAAGGTGCGAGGGCGGGTTATCAATGAGCCACAAGTCGATGCGTACTCCGGAGATAAAACTGATGAATGATTACTTGGATAAACATCACACAACTTCTAGTCTTATACAGCGTACAAAATTCCGCGTCGTGTTCATTTATTTATTTTACTTTAGTTAAAACAGTAACATACCTCATACATTAATTGAAGTCGTAAACGATTTTGATTAATAACCTAATTAATATATATGATTCAAAAATATAATTAAATAAACATACATTTATACATCGCTCACAAAACCGACAACATTCTGAAATAATTTCGCCGAAACTGTGTTCATTGAATTCTTTGTTGTAAAGCATTGATTGAAAAAGGGAACATAGGTTACGTTCTCCCAGCGCTTACTCAAAAATTGGCATGTGTTACAACTACACGCAAACACATACGCTCACAGTTATATTTCCAGTCCTGTGCAATACAAAGAAGAACAAAGACGGAAAGACGTATCTAGGACCGAAGTGAGACTGAGACAACAATATTTATGGAGATGTAAATATGTATGTCTTAGCCGCGGAGCTGTGATATAGAATACATGGAGATGTAAATATGTATGTCATAGCCGCGGAGCTGTGATACAGAATACATGGAGATGTAAGTTTGTATGTTATAGCCGCGGAGCCGTGATATAGACAATGACACGCCCGGCAAGAAGCGAATGAAGTGAAAAAAGGGATTCGTAAATAAATTTATTGGAAAATCCCAATTTTAATGTAAAACTCGGAGGCAATGCTCTACGGTTATCAGATTATCATTAAAGTAATGTATTACTTGAGACTCGATGTTTGAACAGATTTTGTCAATGATACATACCCGCAAACTCCTCAGAGCGCCGCGGCATTGAGGCACGAGGAAGAAGGGTATCGCCGGTAGAGCAACCTTAACCACGCAAACCTCCGGACCTTCCTCACCAGGCACTGCCTCCCTCATTGCAAGAGAGGGGTTCGTCTTCAGCATTGTTCGAAGTAGGAAGATCCAAACTTTCAAAATTCAAGGACTCCAAGAAGTCACGTAGTTAAATTTTATATATTATTTCACGTAACGCACTCCGGGAAAAAATATAGCAAATCCCGAGGAAATGTCCAAATTCACGAAGCATTCTGTATCAAGTTCAGTCAGTCTCCTTTCAATTTGCAATTAAACCAGCCAGGTTGACAGTCGCGGACGTTATGATGCTAACATTAATTCGTTCTAAGACGACTCGTTCCAAGCTTGTGGACAAAAAAGAAACCTTAAAAATCGACACAAATCACGAGACTTTTGCACGTCACAGGTCACGTTGCTAAATGTGTGTGCGCAATGCTTCTTGTCCAAAACTTTTACCTGCGTCCATGGAAATTCTTCGAAAGGGGGATGCCGAAAATAGCATTTTATATAATGTTATTTGAGGAACGATACTATACATAATATATTTATTTACTTCCGTGTGGAGTGGCACAAAAGTGAGGCCTACACCCTTCACCCACCCAGCAGTGGGTGAAGTCGGGTAGGAATCATCCTACCTGACTTATCCATCAGGATGTTGATGTTGAGAATGTTGAAATGCGTAGATTTTAAGTCGTATAAAGCTAGTTAGAATGAAAACCCCGGTCCGCCCCATCCATTCCTCCGACTCGAACATTTGTTGGGGAAGTCTTACATCTTCTTTGAAGTTTCAGTTTAAAGTAAATTCGTTCCGTTGACAATGCTAACGGGGCCATAAGAATAGAGACTGACTAGAACGGATACTTCGCCCTCGAATGGCTCATATTAGCCTACGCGATTCCTTCGGTTTAACAGATTAACCCAGTCGGGCTGTTACGTGCAGCCGGCATAGCCTCACGCGCTTTCGCATTTTTGTGTGTTGCGTTAGCAAATTAGGTACCTACAAAATGGCGCAAGTTATTGTGGTCCGTTTTGATGTACCAATAAAAGCAAAACGGAGCCAAACTTCCGGGGCTTCCAGCTATTTGCGAGGCATACGTAAACCGAAGTTCAAGTTTGTTTCTAGACGTGGGAAGGGGGAAAAGTTTTTTTTTATTTCGAAAGGTCACCCTTTGTGTTTTAAAGTACGAAGTAATTTTTATGACGTCGCGTCGGTCGATAAGTTTAAATTTAAGTTACTTGCTAAATGAAGTTTAGCACAATTATTGTTAATGCAATACAATATATTTCAAAAAAAAATATTATGACGGTTCGAGTTGAATCTTTGTATGCATACAGCCCTAGGGTCTTCAAGTAAAAACGAAAATCCACCTCGTTTTCGTGCAAACTTGACATAAATGTTGGTTTTTGCACGACAACGAAAAAGGAAAAGAAAAATTTCAATTTTCCTTTTCCGAGCAAACCGAATCAGGGTGCTGATCAGAGAGGTATTTGTAAAGACGCTATCATATGCAACGCAAGTCACATATGAGTTTGTTCAGCTTGGAAAAAATCAGCAACTTCGATTTTTGTTAACAGGGTAGAACGAAAAGACTTTTTGTGAGGAAATGCTCGTCCGTGGGTAGAAGCTAGCGTTGGTACTAGGGACTTGTAAAGCTGAGGATGATGGTGGTGGTGGTGATGATGATGATGATGATGAGGTTCCGGTGTTTGCTCGCAAATCATGATTAATCCATACAATAACGAGCTTGCACAAACAAACAAACAGATACACAATCTGTTACATAAATCAATAACCAATTCGTTGAATTTGGGTCAGCCAGGGACGGAGTCAGGGAAGACAGAACTTCATGGTAACCAGAGCTTTATAAGCTTGTCGCGCCTCGCGACGTATCTAGCAAAATGACACATTTGTCGGGTAGCGGCGGTACCGGCCCGTAGAATAGCGTACTAGTAGGTAAGTACACGAAAAAAATCTCGGATGCGTACTGAAAGGCTATAAGCGAGACCCCTGAAAATTCAAATAAACACAAAAAGAAAAAACCCTACCTCAACATAATTGAAGTACATCAACATATTTTTTTTCAGTCGCCATTCTATGAAAATGACTTTGATGCTGCTAGATTTAATAAGAAGAAATCTAGAAATATTCTAACGATCAATTATCTTATTGTTCAACATACAGCATAGACAGAGTAGAGCTCCAGGATTTCCGCATTCTAACTGACTGCCGGAGTTATCCGAACATCGTCGTTCAACGCAGACTTGATAAGATAAGGTGGTCGTTCGTTTGTCACCCTAACAATTAGCTCCATAGAAGTATCTTGAGTCCATACGTAGCATGATGGTGAATAACCTATACCTACCAAGTATACTTATACCTCTGTTGAACATTTTTCATGATGAAACTATGAATGACGAATTTCATTTTGATGATTATTCAAATTAGTTTATAAACAGAAGTGATTAGTAAAATCTTGTAAACGGGCAAATTATACTTATCCTAATCACTGATTAATAAGTGATTAGGATTTGTATAATTTGCCCGTGCACTTGTCACTCACCCTTAATACAAAGTGTAAACCAGCTATTAGCTAAGGGCTCGTTTACACGGATGGCAAGTTGCCCGCCAGTCGTTTGCATTCGCCTACAGTTGAGACGTGCAGTCCGTGTAAACGAGCCTTAAGTAGCTTGCGCAAAATCAGGATCGGTAGATATTTCATTACAATCATGAGATGTCGGAAAACAGATATTGGATTAGTCCTAACTACATGCCTGGGCCGTTTCCGAAATAAAATTGAAATGGTTTGTTTTAAATCGACAGCGGAGTGCTGACGCCCAGCAGAATTTAAGCGCTGCTTCGACGAAACATGACACAGTTTTAATTGGACGGGGTGATGGTTTACCTACAGCATAAAAGACAGTGCGTAGTGGATTTTGGGTTCAAATGGTTTCAGTTGGACCTCTACTTATTTGTACTTCAGTCCTGCCAAGCCATGTATTCAGACTGAAGTTCAAGTTCAAGTTCTTTATTAGTAACTAGCAGCGCCTCGCGGTTTCACCCGCGTTGTTCCCGTTCCCGTGGGAATTCCGGCATAAAATATAGCCTATGTCACTCACTCCCTGAAACATAAGCTATTTGATGATGAAATATTTTTTTAAATCGGTCCAGTAGTTTCGGAGCCCATTCAATGCAAACAAACAAACAATCAAATCTTTCCTCTTTATAATATTAGTATAGACAAATAGGGTTACATGTCAAATAAACACAATATTAAATCAATATTTTACAAGTAACATAACACATATACAGTTTAAAACTCTCCTTTTTTTAAGTCGGTTAAAAAGAAACAAGAGGCTATTGAAATATTGCATTATTTTATACAGTCAGAGAAAATAAATGCATGGATGAGTTTTGACAATCCATACTCGCTAGCAACTGTAGTTAAAAAAGTATGAAAACTTCTAAAGCGCCTCTGCTGGATAGTTGGGAACTAAAATGCGCTGTGGATAACTATATGCGTATTTACGGAACTACTGTAGTAACGTCAGGCGATTGAACTGTGACAACTCATGGTAGACACACAGTACTTCTTAGTAGAACCACTGACACGGAGGCGCTTTCGTTTCAAATTAAATGGCATTCTTAAACCCTGCATGGATTGACACGACACACTACTGGGTAAAACGGGGTGAGTAGAAACTTAAGGGTGCATTATGTAGAAATGGATAAAATACTGGAGCAAAACATCCTTTTGCAGTGACACAGAAGGTGAACAGTCTCGGACTCAGGATACTTCCATGCTACAGTAATTCGTTCGTTTTTAATCACCCTGGAGTTTATTCACCCCGTTTTACGGTCCCACTAACTTTATTTGCCGGAGATCCCTGCCATCCATCGAGTTCTAAGGTAAATAGGGTTAAGTCTTCTTTTGATAAAACGGGCCGAGTGCGAGTCAGAATTGCGCACGAAAGGTTCCGTACTATCTACAAAACGGCAAATCATGAATGTTGTATGGAAGCCACATTAAGGCGCTACTAGGAGCCGATAACCTTGAGCGAATGGGTGTGGCTATCGTTTCGGCCCCGCACCTTCTGCGCAGCCCCCGCCGCGCCGCCGCCTGGTAAATAGTTTTCGCGCGTAAGTGTTCCTTCGTGGCGGCGGCGGCGGCGCAGCGGCACGGCTGATACGCGAGAAATGCAAATTCGATTCCCACTACGAGATAAATTTTTACAATAACTGCAAATATTGGTTCCTGGTCTAAGTTTTGTGGTACCATGATGGTAAGTATAAGTAACCTAATCAAGGAACAGAACTCGGTAGGTACCTACTTTGAACCTATTTATGTCACTGTTGGTTTGGTTTTATTACGAGATACTTATTAAACGTACTAATAACGTAACGTGATGTAGGTAACTACTTCCTTCAAAAGTAGCCTATATTTCAATAATTCAAAAGTTTTATCCCTACACGTAGTAACAAACATTCAACTTCTTTAATTTTTAATGTTAGTAGGATATCAACGAATGTATAGGTAAAAGGTAAGGTAACAAACAGTAAATCTCTGAGCAAGAGGAAAAAGGGCATTAATGGACCAAGATAAAAAATACGGTTTCATGGTATTTAGGTTTTTTACACCCATATAAAAATTAAACCAGAAATACAGGTGGAATGATTTGATAAAACAATAAATTTCTTAGCTAGAGGAGAAAGAGCATCCTGGAACAAGAGATAAAACTACTGTTACAGACTGGATTTTTTATACCGTTACAAATGAAGACCCATATCAAAATTTCAAAAAGTTTAATTGCCTTTCGCGTAGTATTTGTGAGACTTCTATACGTGTTTCATTTCGCTGCCTCAGCTTTCAATGTTTCTGTTTTTGATTTGGTTTTTCTGTTTTATTATTACTGTATATCCACGTCATTTCTGCTCCTATCGGTTCCTGTTCAATTAGTTCATCTATGTTTTTAGTTGTCACTGTTATTTCTTCTTCCATTTTTTCTTCTTCTATCATTTTATTTTCTTTTAATTGCTTTTTTTTGTATTCAATAGCTCCTAATATATAATTTGGGTCTCTTAATGGAATAGATCTAGAATGTCTTCGATTGTTTTTCTTAAATTATTAAGAAAAGTATTTTTTTCTCTTACATACATATCAGGCGTCATGTCTGGCTTTATACATTTTCTCCCGTAATCTATGACCTGTCCATTTTGGAATGATCTTTTATTTTTCCATTAATTTAGATTTCCTCAACCGTCTTTCTTCTAGAATATTAATCTTGCCTCTTGAAATATTTCTCACAATTGACAAAAACAACTGACGATACAGCTTTATGAGTATTAAACGACACAACTGCAGCTTGGCTCCGCGTTTAATAAGATCGTTTTCGACAAATATTTATGCGGTTACCACCCACAAACTTTACTACAATACTATAGGTGTAGACTGTGGTCTTCTGTAGAATCTGGCTGGAACAATGAACTATTAGATTAAACAGTCATTAATTTCAAATAAATTACGGAAGAGAATGAAAGGGAAGGAAGGGGAAAAGAGGAAAAAAACATCCTAAAATATGAGTCAATAAGTTATTATAATAAATAAGGAAAGGGAGGGGAAAAGAGAGAAAAAATATGCTGAAATATGAGTCAATAAGTCATTATAATAAATAAATAAATTTTGTTGGACAATTCACACAGCATTATCTAGCCCCAAGTTAAGCAGAATACACTACACTATTTTTTATACATAGAAAAAGATCCAGAACACATATATGCAACATTCTCGAGGCAGGAATTGAACCCGCAACCTCTTTTCGCCCACAGAGCCATGGAGGTCGTCACTAATTATCTCTACTTCGAATCCATCTTCAATTGGATCTGGTCTAAAATCCTGGTTAGATGTTTCTAGTGATCTTGGTGTCATTGCTTTTGGCTGTAACATACAAAATAATAGGCTATTTCTTTGTTATGTTCATTCAAAAGATTTCAGTCGTGCCCAGTTTACTAATTTGTCCCATGCTGGGATAAATAGGACGCACGGACAAATTTTTTTTGGTAACAAATATTTTGAGGAAATGAATGGCAAAACTTATCAAAAATGTTTGACAAATAACTCGAACACTACAAGATGAAAAAAGGCTATGTTCCGTTTTAACCCAATCTCCTTTTCATTTCGAAATGCATTACCATTTCAAACAGTAAACTTATTATAGAATTCACGCAATGTATTAATACTTTGTATTATATTAATATTATATTATTTGGGGCTAGATAAAGCTGTGTGAATTGTCCAGCATTATTTAACATTTATTGTTATTATAATAATTATGTTTTCAATACCTCTGGGCTCAAAGGGCGTAAAGGACATTTGGTCGAAATTGACTATATAATGCAGTTTTACTCAGTTTTTAATAATCTATCGAACTGTATATTTAGTTACCTCAAATTCGCAAATAAAGAACCTTTACGACCTTGCATTTCTGTCACACTAAACACAATTTAATTATTGTGAAAGAAGGATGTAAACACCAATCTTGAATGTAAAAATTATTTAATACCAAAGCGCATCGCAGTGTTGTGCCGATATAGATGTAAAGTAGGCTTTATAGTTCTACTATACATATTTGAATTATGCTATATTATAAAGAAAGAAAGAAAGAAAATGATTTATTAAACACTACACAACACTACAAATAAAATAAAGTAAAAAATAAAAGACTACTTAGTAACACTAACAAACACAGTTAACAATTATTCGAAACCTAAAACTAACACAAGTAGGTAGGTACCTACCTAAGTACAGTAGGTTGGTACTAAGTAGCCCCCTCAGCAGGCAAACAAGCGCGTGTGTGTAGGTTTAACAGGTCCTGACTCAGCTTGTTGCTCTACACAAAAACCTAGACAAGGTAATTTGTGAAGGAGCGCTGGTTTTCAGTCAGAACCAATTATGGTTGGGGCAATTTTTGGCCCCTTAAGGGTAGCCACCGTTTCTTTTATAGTTAGACGGTTTTGTTCTTTGGAACCTTCTGTTTTATTTTGAAGAGAAAAATATTGCTATTTTTAGTTTTTCGAAAAAAAAGTACGGTTCGCCCAAAAATTGACATTTGTCAAGAAAAACAAGTTGGTCTTGATCGACTCTATTTATAACCAGGAACACTTTTCCCAAAGTAATATACCAAATTACATCGTAAGTTTTGGCAATAATTAAAAAACAATTCCCATACATTTTCTATGAAAAAACGAGTAAGTGAAAACAACAATGTCACAAGTTGGTAGGCTAATTTTGAAGGTCTTTTAATATATAGGAAGAGTGTTCCTGGTTGGAAATAGAGTCGATTAAGACCAACTTGTTTTAACCGTACTTTTTTTCAAAAAACTAAAAATGGCAATATTGTTTTCTTCAAAATAAAACAGAAAGCTTTAAAGAATAAAACCGTCTAACTATAAAATAATCGGTAGCTACCCTTCAGGGGCCAAAAATTTGCCCCACCCTGTATATTCTCAGATTTACTCTCTGTCGAAGTAACTGAATGACTAGAGTACTGGAACTGTAGTACTGAACTACCGCCGCCTGTGCGAAGCGGGATGAGAATTTTTTGTTTTAAAAAGCTGCCCCCACTTCGCAGAGCCGGTACCAGTACTACATTCATCCCGTGATCACGACAATGTAAATCTGTTGAAACGTTGAGAAAAAATTGTAGATAAACGCGATAAATACCAGTGAATATCTATTATAATGTGTTCTGATTGCTTAAATAATTTAAGTGCCTTTAAATGTAGAATAAACAGTTTTAATTTTATTTTAAGCTATGTTTTATTTATATAGCAATGGCCTTTCATTGAAATTTTAGGATAAATTCAACAATAATAACACAATACATAGAAAAAAAAACATAATTTGTTAATAATTATGCTTAATAATCAATCCTTCACGACTATATTAATATTAAATAAATATTAAATTAGTCAATTACGTCCTTAATTTGTACAATTTTGAACAAAATTAGTAGCTTTACGCACTAAGGTGCTTGCATAGTTGGATTTTTTTGTAAAAGTCGTAAAAGTCATTTTTGTGTAATTTTATGGACTATTTATCAAGCTGTTTTTATAGTAAAAATTAATTTGACTTGTCTAAGTACTTATTTTGTAAGTCTAAAGAAATAAACGATTTGACTCTGACTCTGGTCGTATAGGAAATTTATTTCAGTAAATATAACACTGGGACAGTATTTATCAACGCAGTTTTAGAAAATAGCTCAAATTCTAAGAACTTTATTCCTAGGTTTTGTCTAAATAGCACCAAAAACAAAAAACTACAGTCAAAATAAACTTTTTGTTTTTGGTTTTTGCCTGTCCTGTAAAGTCGCCTTTTGTCCTTTACGCTCTTTGAGCCCAGAGGTATCGATATGTGTCTCTGAGCGTAGCTGCAGGTAGCTGTACAGTTCCTATTGTTGGCTCGGATTGGAGTAAACGGAGAGGTCCCCCACCTCTCAGTTTACTCCAATCAGTACCTAGACCATGTACCTAGTGCCTCACTTCGGAGAGACATGGAACAGGTGTGACTATGTATGGTAGGTATCCTATTAGATTTCAGTCTGCTCGGCTGTGTATTCACGAAGTGTACCTTACTAAAATTCTGATGATGATCATGAATCGGGTTAGAACGAATGTCATACCTACTTATATTATTTCGTCGCAGAATACATACCTAACATTACATAAGCATTGTGGATGTTTACCTGTTGCATAGTCATTTTCACTATGTCAACTTGGCCGGTCACTATACATCTGTAAATAAATAATGATGGCAGAATATTTTCTCTCTCTTCCTCTCGACTTATTGCCCTTTCCTCGATCTCCTACAGTAAATATACAAATAAGAAAAATGTAGGTACATAATATTGCTAATTAGTAACAATAGCATAAAATAAAATGTACCTAGGTAGCAAGTAGTTATACTTACATAATTTCTTCCAACTTTTGAGCTTACAGAGCTCTGGATTTCTTCAGCTTACTGATCTTCGGCATTTTCAATATTTTACAAACTATCTTACCCTAAATAAAACGCTCATGCGCGGATGTATCACACTAATATTATAAATGGGAAAGTTTGTGTGTATGGATAGATGGTTGTTTGTTACCTCTTCACGTCAATACTGCTGAACTTATCGGGCTGAAATTTTGCATACATATAATCCTAATCCTGAAATCAAACATAAGGGCTACTTTGACGACCTCTGTGGCGCGGTGGGCGAAGGTCCGCCTGCTACGCAGGTGGTTGCGGGTTCGATTGCCGCCTCGGGACAAATGTGTGTACCTACGATCTGCAGATATTTGTTCAGGGCGTTCTGGATGTTTTCTATGTATAATAAAAAATATCTATCTATGTAGTGTATTGTATTATGTATATCAGTTATCTAGTACCCATAACACAAGCTCTGCTTAGCTTGAGGCTAGATAAGGCTGTGTGAATTGTCCAGCATTATTTATTATATTTATTATTATTTATTTACTTTTTATCCCATAAATCACCTTTAAACGATCCCATAAAATCAACGCGTGCGAAGCCGCGGGGCGCAGCTAGTGTATAATAAATAATTCTTCTGTGCGCCAATATTAATTATTATCGAAAAGCAAAGTAAAGCGAAAGCACGTAGGTGAGCGTGAGGCGGACGAACACAACCTCCCCGTACGACAGCCAGCGCGACACTGCCTCCCGTCGCCCGCGCGACCACCTCCAAAGGTAAGCGCCCACTAATTATACGGAAAAATGTAAAATAATTATTTTCTACGTGAAAAACCATCGCATCACAAAATCATACGTTCAACTTAAAGATAAAGTCTTTGCCGTCATGTAGGTGAAGAAAAAAGTACAAAATTCTTAGTCGTTTAGAAGTAGATACAAATTTTCAGTCCAAAACAGCTGCACTTTGTGAATTTTTTTCACATGGTAAATGAGCAGGTAGAACTTTTTTGTACGTTCACTTTACAGATAAAAGGTCAATAAGTAACATATATTTTTTTCAGCACATAACATTGACTCCTCTAGGAGGAGAAAGCCTCTAAATAACACCAAATAACACCTATCAGCTAGTGTATGGCCCTTAAATATTGATTTTATTCTGGTTTTTAGTAAGTATTTGTTGTTGTAGCGCCAACAAAAATAATATGAAAATTTCAACTGTCTAACTATGGTGCATGCATGAGATACAGCCTGGTGATAGTGATAGACGGATAGACAGACAGCGGAATCTTAGTAATAGGGTCCCGTTGTACCCTTGGGGTACGGAACCCTAAAAACGACTTATTAAGAAAAGAGACGGCTAACTTCCAGAGACTAGAATGAACAGAACTGAGGACAGACAGTCTACTCTGAGTAATAAAACTACATCGGACACTAAGGCCCGTATTATGAAAGCTCCCCAAGCATTACTTATGCAGTCATTACGTGAGTTCTACTCAAGCTTAGAATCACTGCTCAAGTAAATCTTTATTATAGAACGTAACTCTGACGCTACGAGTTGCATCTACTTGAGTGAGTAGGGTTTTGTCTATGGTCTACATGCGTAAAACGTTCCTTTACCTTATCAACCTAACTACCACAATTTATTGTTTAGAGCACTTAAGTGTGGTCCAGACCACACTTGAGTAAAGATGAGCTCAAAGAATCACTACGCAAAGATTTGAAAGTTTGAAATCGTTCTTAAATAGACAATTACTCAAGTAATGCTTGGTAACCGTTCAATAATTTATATTTATAAAAGAAAATCGTGTTAGTTACACTATTTATAACTCAAGAACGGCTGAACCAATTTGGCTGAAAATTAGCGGGGAGGTAGCTTAGAACCAGGAGACGGATATAGGATAGTTTTTATTTCGTTCCTGGCTGAACGAATCTTGATAAAATTTAGCAGGGAGGTAAACGGTATCCCGGGGACGGACATAGCTACTTGAATAGAGCGTGCGAAGCCGCGGGGAAAAGCTAGTACGTAATAAAGTGGTAAGAGCGCATCGTTACTTGAGGGTTACATGTGTAGATTTTAACATGAGTTCCTGTCGCCAAATACCTCTATACTCTGAATTATGACGAATATTATATGTAGGTATGTATGTGGTAAACATTAAAAAAGTATTTAAAGAAGTGCTGAAATTAGGTTAAGCAACAACGAGGTGGTTGTTCCACCGGTTCTAAGGTTCTAAGCCATTTGACATGATACTTAGCTGTTCTATCTGGATGTGATGACTAATTCATCGGACTGTGATGGTTGTTCCATCGGACTGTTGTTCATTGAGCTATGATGGCTGTTCCACCTGTGCTCTGGTTCAGCGAGCTATGATGGCTGTTCCACCTGTGCTCTGGTTCAGTGAGCTATGATGGCTGTTCCACCTGTGCTCTGGTTACTGATTCTTACTGTTATGGGGATAATTCCCCTTATGGCCTCCATCCTCCCCTATAGCCATCCCGTTCCTCACACTTTATCTCTGATCTACTTGTCCGCAGACAGACCAACGAATTGGTATACACACAACAATTATAATCTGAAACTGCTTCTAATATCGGTGGCAAAAGATCTCAATTGCATACAATGTAACTCAAAGTCACTCACCGATGTGTCTCGCTTGCTGTCTCGTAACAGAATGAATCGTCGGCCGTTCATCGCCGAAGGACCGCGCTGTGCGCGCGCCCGCTTCGCCTCGACCGGTTATGGCCAGTCCGCTAAAATCTTTATCAACCTACCTACAACCTAGGTAGGTACCTACTCAAAATATTTCTTCGCCTTCGCGACATTCCCCCCCTTCAAGGAAGAATGAGAAATAAAGATATTAATATCAATACTATTTATCAAACAAGGATTTGTATGTCGATCACTTAATCTGCCTTTGAACATTAACTGAATTTACTGGTGAAACAATTAATAAGTAAGTGGTCCACTCCTTGACCTTTTCTCTGACTTTAACCGCTGAAGCCCGAGCTGAAGTATGAGGCCAATCAGGCCTCATACTGATTTCTACTGTATCAGTTTTTGATTCTGGTTGCACCGCAGCATGATGTACTGACTTTATTCTATGTTCCTCAGAACCTTTAGCTCTGATCAGTGGAACTGGGTCTACATTTGAAACTACACTTTGCTCTTTGTTCAATTAATGCGCTTTACGCCAGGTGCTACAGAAGACCTGCGCTCTTCATTTTACTCTTCATCATTCTTTTTCTCTTCTTTGAGTGGCAGTCTTTTGGTCTCATACTGTATTTTATAACTGTGTATTTTCTTCTATTTATCATTATACTTTCTTGTTTTATGAGCCAATAAAAAATATATTTTACCTATTATCATTTGGGACTCAATCTGTTTAAGTAGATCTGTGTCTCTTTCAATGTCTCTTGCAACTTTTACCTGCCAATCCAAAATGTTTTCTAGTTCTGCTATTCTGCTATTCGTCCAACCCTCCAGTGCGCCCTATTTGCCTCTGATTTTATCTGTAGATAAACCTTTCTTGTATTGATTAGTTACCATCAATCTATTCTGCAAAATCATCGACACGCAGATAATCTTGACGAGTAAACACGTACCTACTCCAGCTCAGCAACTACCGTCGCTCGTCGTAAGCGGTTGTGATCATAGCTTCAAGCTCTTTTATTTTCGTACACAACTGATTAGGGAATGGACACCGGTATTCGGTATTACCGAAAAACCGGTAATACCGAGTTATTTCAGGCACTTCGGAATACCGGTATTGAAATTGCAAATACCGGTAATTCGGTATTTTGAATTTAACGTTAAAATAAATGAAAAAAACTCATAAGGCGGCTCTAGATTACAAACAACTTATTTTAAATTTATAATGATTGTAAAATTGATGGACAGTCTATGTTTTCGCTTCACCATGTTTTCACGTGGTCTCAAACCGACTTCAAAATAAATAAACGACCAAATGCCCGAAGGATAGTGTTAGACTGTTTTTTGATTTAAATCTTTACTTTTATAAAAGTTTTAAAATATCTATAAATAGATATTTTTAAACAATCAAAGTATACTAGCAAGCAGATAGACGGACGCGGGTGGCTTTGAGCAAGCCGCCTAGCTAATAGCGAGCATAGCGTTCGGGACATTATTTCTGCATGCATAAAGCTCAAAACTGATTGACGAAATTAACGACGAATGCAGGTGCGAGTGCAAAACAAGCATTGTTCCTGTAATTTCTTGGAAACAAACCGTCGGACCCGTGCGGTGCCTCTTTCTTTGTCACGCACATTTCGAATTGCATAGTGCGCTCTCGCTCGGTAGGCCAGTTATCTATTAATTGTTACTACGCACGAGCACAAGGTTAAAACGGTAATCAGTGTATCGTAGCATTTCGCAGTGACAAGTTCAAAAACAGTGTGTGTTTTAGGAGAAGATGTGCCAATTATTTTCCAAAATGATGGCTGTCCGGCACATTACCAACGAACGGTACGAGAACATTTAGATAATGTATTTCCTAACTCGTGGATCGGTAGAGCTGGCCCTATACCATGGCCACCACGGTCCCCAGATCTGACACCCCTGGATTTCTACATATGGGGACGTGCAAAAGAATTAGTTTATGCAACAGAGGTGCCCACAAAAGAAATTTTAGTGGAACGAATTAACACCGCATTCGTAAAAATGCAAGAGGAAATGCTGCTTTCAACCACAACCACAGAAATCAGAAAAAGATGTCGTGCATGCATAAGGTGTGGAGGCGGTCAATTTGAGCAAATGTTGTAATTTAAATGTAATAAAAACAACATAACATAAAAAACGTATTTTCTTTATCTTGACCCTAGCAACAAAGTATCACTTAGGTCGACCCCTGATGTAGTATTTCTGCCATGTAGCATATCGTTAGAAAGGGTAATAACTAAATAACTTTTTAAAAGAAAGCTAATTTCAAAATGACTTTTAGTTTTTTTTCAATGAATTTAGAAGTTGTCACTTTTCATAACATTTACGCCGATTTACCACTTTGAAAGCTCAGAAGTTTTTTTGAATAGAATAGGAAAACATCGTAGAATACAAGCATACTTTATTTTGTGGTATAATAACCACACACAAAAAAGTTATGACGATTTAAAGACAAGATTTCGGGTGGTTTAAAAAAAAACTAAAAAATAGCATATCTAAACTACCGTGACACTTCGGACATCGGGTGTATCGGGGAAAAATAACACGTGACCCCCCCCCCCCCCCCACCCCCAAAAAAATCCTGTCGATCCATGTACCAAACACCCTGTATAGTTGATTATAATAATGTCAAAAAAGATCTTAGTTCTAAATGTTGATTATTTCGAATCTTTATTAATGTGTTAATAAGAATGTTTAGAGTTCTAAATTTTTTATTATTTGTTTGATTACTTATATCGTGATTATTTTGTTTTATGGATTTGTGTGAAAACTTTCGAGTTTTAAATGTTTTATTAAATTTGTAGTTGTTTCTTGTTGTGATAAATATTTGATTGTTATGTATGTTTAAGTTAAAGAAAGACTGTATAGTAGTACCTAAGTACCAAAAATTCTCAGTTAAAATTAAAGTTGATTTAAAAATACTGCTTTTTTTTAAGAATCCTTTTTTATTACAATAAAGATATACTTATTCAGTCTTAAACAATATAACACGCAGAAGAAAATATTTTTTTCGACTTTTTTGATATTTATAGTAAAATACCGAAAAATTACCGAAATACCGGGATCCCGGTTTTAAAAATATTGATACCGAAAAATTACCGGTATTGGCAATAGGTCCATTACCGTCATTCCCTACAACTGATTGTGTGTGTCCAATACTCTCTTCATAGTATACACCATTCCGGTCCAAACCTCCATTCAGTCCATACCATGGAGCTAATTCTAGTATACATTTCAGCGTCAATTGCTTTCTATGTGTAGCTGTAAGTTTGAATTATTTGACGTTATCCGATACAATCAACTATGGCAATTTGTTACTGCTACATAGTTCTTATGGAAAGAAAACATTCTCCGACATATAGTTCTTTTACTACTCTCTCTATGTGGCAAACCTAGCGTTGCTTCTGAGTAGTTAACTTAGCATATTTGATTCTAATTTCATTTCATTCTTCGACAATATCTATAGTAATAGTATTCGTAAGACCCTCCTCAACCAAGGAGTTAGTCTAAAAATGTTGATGTTTGGACGCTGCAAGATTTTTGACAGAAACTCAACCTGAATTTTAACTTTAATATTTTGACTGCCCTGGGCGCTCACGATACAAGTTCGCTGCAAAGCAACGCAGCGTCGCATACCTTTACCAGTCTATTTATCTGCCTTGGTACTCAATCTATACCAGACAGATATTGTTTTGTTGGTAGGTTATTTGTAGTGACTTAAATCTGTTTCATTTTAGAAATCATTATTCGCGGCACAAATGGCAGAATTACTTTACACCGTCTCAAAACTAGATTGCTATTAGTCAAAGCAATAGTGATTTTATTTAACCGGCACGGGCGCTTAGTCACGAAGGCTCGATCGGCCCATGCATCATACAGTTGTCTTTACAAAAATAGTAACTCTGTGGGTTACTATACAAAAACTGTGACATAATTTATCAAACTACATCACAATAGAACTGAACTACCAGCAATTCTCGTCTACGAGCCGGAACGTTATTTTAGTCCCTTAAGGGCACTAATGTAGACTTGCCAATAACAAAATTAACATTAATATTAGCGTGTAAAGAACTGAGCTTATTAACAACTACAGCGTACACTTGCATTGAAGAGTCTGTACAATGCACTTACAATTAAAACTTATACACACCTTAATAACTTCATTATTATTTTAGCTTCTGTCTCTGTTGCATGGCATTTTTCATAATTTGTACACCGTAATCGGTAAAACATGTTGATACTTGCATACCTGTTTATAAAATCTTATATCTACACATGTTTAAGCAAATAAATGATCTTTATCTTTATCTTTATCTTTATCTTTATCTTTATCTTTATCTTTATCTTTATCTTTATCTTTATCTTTATCTTTATCTTTATCTTTATCTTTATCTTTATCTTTATCTTTATCTTTATCTTTATCTTTATCTTTATCTTTATCTTTATCTTTATCTTTATCTTTATCTTTATCTTTATCTTTATCTTTATCTTTATCTTTATCTTTATCTTTATCTTTATCTTTATCTTTATCTTTATCTTTATTTAAGAGCGGCCAACCCGTCTTACTTTTCATACAAACGCTCTTACGTGATTATGGCGTTGTAATTAGGGAATGGACACCGGTATTCGGTATTACCGAAAAACCGGTAATACCGAGTTATTTCAGGCACTTCGGAATACCGGTATTGAAATTGCAAATACCGGTAATTCGGTATTTTGAATTTAACGTTAAAATAAATGAAAAAAACTCATAAGGCGGCTCTAGATTACAAACAACTTATTTTAAATTTATAATGATTGTAAAATTGATGGACAGTCTATGTTTTCGCTTCACCATGTTTTCACGTGGTCTCAAACCGACTTCAAAATAAATAAACGAACAAATGCCCGAAGGATAGTGTTAGACTGTTTTTTGATTTAAATCTTTACTTTTATAAAAGTTTTAAAATATCTATAAATAGATATTTTTAAACAATCAAAGTATACTAGCAAGCAGATAGACGGACGCGGGTGGCTTTGAGCAAGCCGCCTAGCGAGCCAATAGCGAGCATAGCGTTCGGGACATTATTTCTGCATGCATAGAGCTCAAAACTGATTGACGAAATTAACGACGAATGCAGGTGCGAGTGCAAAACAAGTATTGTTCCTGTAATTTCTTGGAAAAAAACAGTCGGACCCGTGCGGTGCCTCTTTCTTTGTCACGCACATTTTGAATTGCATAGTGCGCTCTCGCTCGGTAGGTTAGTTATCTATCAATTGTTACTACGCACGAGCACAAGGTTTAAACGGTAATCAGTGTATCGTAGCATTTCGCAGTGACAAGAAGTTCAAAAACAGTTTGTGTTGTTGGTTTGGTTCTGGAGACGAAAAACTATCACCAAAAGGATTAATCAGTGCATTTCGCAGTGACAAGAAGTTCAAAAACCGTTTGTGTTGTTGGTTTGCTTTTGGAGAAAAAACAATCACCGAAAGGATAAACGGTAAGTAATATTTCATTTCATTTATTTCTCAAACAATTTACTATATCGGAAGTTTCACATTGCACGTCTTATTGTCTAGAGCAAATAAATAACTATTATACTGAATTACTGATGGATGTAAATAGGCATAATATGAGTGAATTCAAAGCAGAAAGGTTTTTCAACCGATGACCGACCGGAATGGAGGTGGATCTCAATATTACTATATTTATTTTAGTTTTATTGTATATTACCACCGATTTTTTTTCTGGGTGAAACGTCTTTGATGATTCTTTGTTTATTTGAAAGTTGGTGCTTATTTTGTGGATTACTTTCCTATTTAAAAGTCTTCAATATAAAATAGAATAGAGATAGACTTTCTAAAATACCTTTCCTATTTTCAGTTCCATCTATCCAACCATGAAGTACGAGATATTTAAAAAGAAATGCGAAGATAAATCTTCAGCATGGTACTACAAAACGAATCCGATCCTATTAATGATGACACCTTATTGACAGTTTTACGCATGGAAATGTCACTATACGAAAATGGCGGAAAGAGAGGACGTTATTTGGATGAACTGTATAACCATCTCATGAGTATTCCTCCAACCAGCGTTGAATCGGAAAGAGCATTTTCTGCGGCGAATTACATATGTAATAAAATAAGATCGCGATTGAATGATAACACTTTAGATTCCATTTGTTTTCTCAGAACACTTTTCCAGCAACAATGTGTATAATATAATATTATACGGAACACATAAACACGGAATACACTTTTCTTGAAGACTGTCGTAAGTTGTATTAAATTAACACTAATATTAAGAAATTCTTTTCAAACAAGCCGTTTTTATCTTTAAATATTTCGAAATTTTATTAACATGGAAGAAGAAGGACTATAATTATGTCAGATAAGACCTTTGTAGTTTTAAATGTTGATTATTTCGAATCTTTATTAGTGTGTGAGAAAAAATATATTTATAAAGAGTTTTAAATTTTGATTGTTAATTTATATAGTTGATTATAATTATGTCAAAAAAGATCTTAGTTCTAAATGTTGATTATTTCGAATCTTTATTAATGTGTTATTAAGAATGTTTAGAGTTCTAAATTTTTAATTATTTGTTTGATTACTTATATCGTGATTATTTTGTTTTATTGATTTGTGTGAAAACTTTCGAGTTTTAAATGTTTAATTAAGTTTGTAGTTGTTTCTTGTTGTGATAAATATTTGATTGTTATGTATGTTTAAGTTAAAGAAAGACTGTATAGTATTACCTGAGTACCAAAATTCTCAATTAAAATTAAAGTTGATTTAAAAATACTGCTTTTTTTAAGAACCCTTTTTTATTACAATAAAGATATACTTATTCAGTCTTAAACAATATAACACGCAGAAGAAAATATTTTTTTCGACTTTTTTAATATTTATAGTAAAATACCGAAAAATTACCGAAATACCGGGATCCCGGTTTTAAAAATATTGATACCGAAAAATTACCGGTATTGGCAATAGGTCCATTACCGTCATTCCCTAGTTGTAATACATCTTTCTTTGAAACTTTTAACTAAAAGGTATATTATATTATATACATAAATTGTATAAGTAAACACAATATTTAGATAGAAACCTTGCAAATCTAATGGAGATTCTAAACGACACAAAGTTTCATTTCACACAAACTTGTAAGGCTTACTAAAAAACTCTTATTTCCCTGTTGCAAGTTTCATGAAATTTCTAAACACTGTTTTTCCTAGGGCCGATTACCTGCGAGTGAACTGCGAAACTAACCAAATGCCGACGAGGGATCAGGCGATTCCTCTCTCTTGTCGCTTTGCCTCTTTCTTTTACATTGCGCTGGTTGAAACAACAAGCTTTTCAATCACGCTCTCGTTGACGATAATAGGACCGGGAAGGCCCCTTAAGTTTTGTGGATGATAGCAATAATTACATTTTAACAACTTTCGTTATTTAATTTTACATCTTTACGAACGCAAGCAGTTCCTTCTGTATGCTTTTGTGGGGTAGTCGGATTGGATACGGATTTTAGGATCCCTTTCCATTGAATGTATTACATCATTCAGGATGTACTTCGTAGATAGTTAATACGCCAGTGTACTAAACTAATTACGACTCTATAATGCCACTGATTTTGCCTGACCAAACAAAAAATAATGAATACCCTTTCCCTCGAGAAAAACGAAGATAAATAATAGTCAATTCATTACTATCAATCTAATCACTGCCTGATTCATTATTTCTGCATATTACAATCTACTCGTAAAAGGCATTCAATTCATTCATTTCAGGTGGTGATTTCGCACCAAAAAGTTAATACTTATACTTATAGGTCTATTTAATCAGTAATGAACAAGCATCTTTAGGCTATAGTTATGGCTATAGGTATTTGACTCGGTTATGCTCGAACGCTAACAGCCGTAACTGAGAAATCGTAATCTTTCTCAGATCTTATTTATTATGACTAAGCAAGGTTTTTAAACAGCGTGGTGTTTATAGCCATATTCATAATTATGCTAACTCTCTGTTTTAGCTGACTTCATTTACCATCCTGTGCAATTTTTTTTAGGACAAAATATGGCCTGGTTATACGCACCATATTCAGAGCAATACTAACACTTGCGATTATTTCTACAGGTGCTTACCCTGTGACCACAGATATCCGAAACTAAGATTGTGCCTGTGACCTTCTTGAAAGCAGTTAAAGCAACGGTTTCCTAGTTGAGCTTTCCTGTTGTGAACATTTTTGTACCTTGTACATTTGGCATTAAAATAATCTTGCCTACAACATATACATTTCTCGTAAATTTCCTCTTAGGTGGCTCTTCTGAACTTTCTGAGACATCGTTTTGTCTTTTCTTTGATTGTGTTTTACTGAATTGTCTGTTATCATTTTTGTGTTTGTCTTTTCTATTATTATTATTTATACGTGGCCTATTGTTCGTTATTTCTACAGCTTTTATATGTAATGCTCCTATTGTTATTTTTTCTGTGATGTCTTTCTCTTCTATATTTGTCGGTTCTGTAATCTTTACACCTATTGTGTCTGTCTTTAGTCTATTTGAGGTCTCTATAGCAGATATTATGTATTCTAGATATTTTCTGATACCGTCTACTTTTTCTTCTTCATCTATCATCTTCATTCTTACTTCTTAGATTTGATCTATAGGGAATTTCTCCATTATCATCAATCACTCCGAAATAGTCGTGATTTACGTCTTCGCCTAGGGAGTTCAATACGAGTAGGTGTCTCTCTATTTTATTGAGTACTTATCTGCAATATATTATTTGATTTGTATTGACTGGTTTTATTCTGTATAATGCCACATAATGTGCGTCACTAATCACTGCAGGTTTACCGAACTTTTCCTTTAGAGTTTGGACAGCTATGCTATTATTTGTGTCTAATCCTTCTACTTCATTGATATTTCTACCGTCAATATTTGATGAGAATTGGTCCTAAATATGGTACCTGTCATTTGACAGTGTCACCATCAAATTTAGTTAATTCCATTCTTGTCAATTTACCAGAAATATTAAGATTTTCGCCATTTATCGTGGCTGCACTACGTTTTTCATCATTGCGCTTGATACAAATATCTAATTCTGTTCCCTTGTCTTCAGCCTAAATTTGTATAAACATGTACTCGGTGATCTTAGCAGTGTCGGTTTCTGTAGCTTATTTACAATAGATGTGGATTTCTGCCACAAACCTCTGAGTAGCACTCTTAAGTTTAGCTCCGGTCAACTCCCTTTAGTTACCTTCACCATCAGATATTTGCTTGAGGGCACACTGGGCAGAGTTTATGCACGATTGTACTGACTCGTACAATAATTTCAAACGGGTTAGGACGATACTCATTTTGTTTATTTTAAGTACAGTTCCTCATTTGAACTGACCATGAGCGAAAGATCTTGTCTTTATCTAAAATCTACAACAACATTGTAATTTATTTAGCAACTTACTTGTATTAAGTTCTTGCCTACCTATGTTTCTTAGGTACTATAGGTAGCAATTACGAGCTATTCTCAATATCTCACACGCGGTTTTTCCCAACGTCTCATGTGAGACGCCGCCTCTTCCCAACGTCTCATCTTTTTGCATTAGGGCTGTATTTGAAGCTTTATTTTTAATTTCAAGGTTGCAAGATTTTTATTTGTGACTTGCTATCTACTGTCTACGTGGGTACCAAGGAATTTAGTAGGTACATATCAACGTAAGTTTCTACTAAAACCTCTCGACATTAGGTTTATTTAGAAGGTAATTAGTGACTTTTTAACCTACTGCAACCTTATTTAGTTGTATGTCCAGCAGTGGACTAAGGTCCCCTTTCACCTGCTGTAGCAGTAAGGCACTTAATGCAAATCGACTCTCACGATCAATAAATAACACAGCATTTTTTAACAAACAGACTTTACCTGAATTTACAAAAAAATACGTTACTTTGTCATGTATTAATATACAATGCCCGAACTTGTTTGGTAGGCCTATTATATTGTATTTGTAACACATTAGGTACAGGTCAGTCACATTAGGTGTAGGTCTTTTAATAAACTCAAAGTGTCATACAGTGTAAGAACACCCTAGATACCTACTGCGGGTCTAGTGCATAGGTAGATTTATTATCTTGCTCAAAGGTTGCCTGGAACAAATAAGGCCGCCCATTGCGCCAACGGCCTCAGTCTTTGTTTTAATTCTTTATGAGTGTGCCATAAGCAATTTACTTCAAAATTGCACTTTAAAATCGTTATTTATCTCAGAATCTGTGAAATCTACTACCTTCATATTTAATGAAATGTTACTTCGATATTTTATCTTGAATTGCGTGTTTTAAAAACACGATTGGTGAAAGTTTTCTCAATAGTTAATTATTAGGAAAAATATATGTTTTTCACACATTTTGCTATTTATCTCAGGAACAGCACACATTTCTTCTTCGGTTTTTGTTTTGCTAAAAAACCTAGTCTTATTTCTTTATTTGTGTCTTTTAATTTTTCGATTGGTTGCTTCATCAACCCGTAATTAAGTAAAAACAGTTTTGGCAAATAGTAAATTCGGTGCACGTATGCTCTGCACTTCTCACTCACAAGAAAACCATATCTTGTGATCTCGCTCGAAATCCATCTCGTAGCGGCGTTATTGCACACTCTTAACTACCATAAGTTGTTCCTGTTGGTATTGTTTTGTACAGTTAATGTGCATAATCCTCCTTGCGAAGTCTATGAGGAAATTGTGAAAATGATCCTTAATGGGCGAATCGACACTACATCTAAATAAAAACCAACTTTTACGCCCGGGCAAAGTGTAAAATCTACACAATTCCTTTAGTGCAAGAAAGCAACGGTCATGCAGCATAATATCCTACTAATATAGTAGGTACCTGGTCTACCAAACGGTAGTAACATGCTTGAAAATTTTGTCTACTTCGCAAATTTGCAGATAAGCAAAGTCGTAAAATATTCTACGATCTAATTATAGAATTTTACTAAGTTACTCCGTCGAACCGGGCGAACACCTTTAGTAAAACTACCCACATGACATTTTACGAAATCATGTACGGACATTGAATTACTACTACTAGCGTACTAGTGTATCTATTATAAATTTATAACTCACTGTGTTCCGATTCTTTTAGACTGTAAGGTTTGAGATAATATATCCCAGCATCTCCACCATGTCGCCAAATACCTCTATACTCTGAATTATGACGAATATTATATGTAGGTATGTATGTGGTAAACATTAAAAAAGTATTTAAAGAAGTGCTGAAATTAGGTTAAGCAACAACGAGGTGGTTGTTCCACCGGTTCTAAGGTTCTAAGCCATTTGACATGATACTTAGCTGTTCTATCTGGATGTGATGACTAATTCATCGGACTGTGATGGTTGTTCCATCGGACTGTTGTTCATTGAGCTATGATGGCTGTTCCACCTGTGCTCTGGTTCAGCGAGCTATGATGGCTGTTCCACCTGTGCTCTGGTTCAGTGAGCTATGATGGCTGTTCCACCTGTGCTCTGGTTACTGATTCTTACTGTTATGGGGATAATTCCCCTTATGGCCTCCATCCTCCCCTATAGCCATCCCGTTCCTCACACTTTATCTCTGATCTACTTGTCCGCAGACAGACCAACGAATTGGTATACACACAACAATTATAATCTGAAACTGCTTCTAATATCGGTGGCAAAAGATCTCAATTGCATACAATGTAACTCAAAGTCACTCACCGATGTGTCTCGCTTGCTGTCTCGTAACAGAATGAATCGTCGGCCGTTCATCGCCGAAGGACCGCGCTGTGCGCGCGCCCGCTTCGCCTCGACCGGTTATGGCCAGTCCGCTAAAATCTTTATCAACCTACCTACAACCTAGGTAGGTACCTACTCAAAATATTTCTTCGCCTTCGCGACAGTTCCCAAGCATTGTTTATAAATTAGTCTTTACCCAAAACTATACATAGGCATCACTTAAGTAGATCGATGACTGAGCATGCTTTCATAATACGGTCCTAAGTATACTTAGTAACCAACAGGCTTTGAACTCTCGAGGCAAAAATGGTAGCAGTAAAAATAACTAACGAACATCATTAAAAATAATGAGAAATTAATTGGAGGAACAATCAAAGAAGCTGCCTACTTAAATTCGTCTAAATTACATCGACATTTTCATGACTTAATTCGATGTCTCATTAAAAGTAAGCGCGCCTTTCCACTGGAGATTCAAGAGATATATACATTATGTATCTACCCCTTGTGGTTAGCATATTCAAGTTTGTTTTTACTAAACGGTGCGAAAGCACTTTAGACATGTGAATATACAAGGTGCTTAGTATTTCGACATGTACCCACTTCTAGAGATTATAAAAAAACACTAACAATCATCATTTATTAATTATGATACAGTAGGTACAGAAGTAAAAGCGGGTCATCACTGCTTAAGTAAAACTTTGAAAATGAAGCAATTTAATTGGCGGATAACATAATTATATTATATTTTTAGTCTACTTTACCCTACAGATCAGATATTACTGTCTGTCCAGTCAAATAGCCGCCTGGCCGGAATCGGCCAGTAAGACAAATATTATCAGCAGCTTACTCGCTGCCACATATTAGAAAAAACGTTTCTACAGTACCCCAGAGGATCTGTTAGCAGCAGCATTGTCTTACTAGGTACGGGGCCTGAGGCAATTTCTTACCCAATTTGGAAGGTACTCGTATTTTGTCAAGCAAAACTTGCAAAACATGATTTACGAAAATTGCTGGAACCTTTCAGACTTGTTGGGTTTACAGCGTTCTCCGAAATCTCAAAAATTTTGATCAGAATAATATTTTCGAGGCTCGGGTGGTCGGGTGTTGCCCCCTCCGCCCTCTATATGGGTACTTTCCAAGGAGGTTAGTCTTAAAGCCGGACATTCTTTTTGTAGGCTCGTATTTACTAAATAATTTGAAACAGGGGCTAGCCTAGTGCAGGGTTCCATCTGAGTTTTTTTTTATGGAGAATAAACCGTTCAACAATCTTGCCTGATGCACGAGGGTCTAGATGACATCTATTCACGCTGCTCTTCAAGAGACCCCGAGTCGTAAACGGAGGCAGGCAGCGAGTTGCAAAGATTTAAAGATTCATAGATTCAAATATTTAACGTCTCGCTATGGCTAGCATGCAATAATACAGGTCAATTTTAAATTATAATTAACAGCGGTCTAATTCCAAAGGTTCCAAAAGTCTAATCAAGAAATCCGTGTTATTATGTAAGCTTTTGATTTGACAAGGATTTAGTATTGATTTTAGTATAGATGATGCGGAGATCTCGACACCATACTCTTTTCAGTTTACCTCGTCACGGTGCGGTGGAAGTGTAGTACCTACGTGTCTGTCGAAATAAAAGATATTCTATTCTACGTCATTCCTCGCACTTTGATCGGCCAATTTTAAAAAAAGGTATGCTATGCGCTGTTCTGCAATAAGTTACAAAGTGTAAGATTTACGGAGAGTTATAAATACAATAGTATTACAAAAAATCACTCAAAACCTGTAAAAAAATCATAGAAAACGCGTTGATATAGCCGCATATCTGACTTCCTACGCTGGTTAGCGGATATGTTGGAACTGCCGGATGGATCCTGCTCCTAAAGGCCGGTCACCTCCCAGCCTGCCCCCCGCCCCCCAAGAGCCCTCCTGGTTCGGTTCGAACGGTCATTAATGTCGAATAAACATTTATTGTGTAATTCTCTTTTGGCCTCGGGCGGTGGAAAATTTCACGTGTGTTATATTCATTTTCAAACTAACGGATTGGATCATATCATTTTCATTATGAATAAATGAAAAACATATCAGGTTTTCGTTATTACTCATTATTTTCACGGGGAGCTATGGCGCTCGTTAAGGGATGCGTTTGTCCAGTTAAGCAGAACTATATAGGTATACATATTTTTGTGGCAAAAGGGGAATACCTTCAACCTTCATAATGAATGTAAGCGGTTAACTAACTAAAATAGATTCGTTTATTTTGTGTTGGAAGAACAACAACGTCACAGGTATACTCGTACTTACTTCGTTCTATCTATTATGCCAAAAACCATACGCTTAGATTAATTGAATGTAATACGTTTTCTGTACAACCTAATGTAGCTGCGTTGTTGTTCCTAAAAAGCAGTTTCTAAGAGAGGACATGTCCTGTAAAAATGAGCATCTAATTCTGAGTAGAGGAACTAAGATCTGCACGGACATCTCGCACAGTGTATTGTGCATTATCCCCATGCCTAAGCAGGCCCTAACCAGCCCAGCTCCTTGAAGTATCGGAGCAGGACTTTAGGTAACTGACAGCTTCATTTGAACTTTTCTGTGAGTGTGGATTAGGTAGATGCCTCAATGAGACACTTCACACCCTCGTTTTGTGTCTGGCCACCTCTGCGGCCGTGCAGTGTAGGACAACGTGTTCCAGTCTCTTGGAAGCAGACATTACATAAACTGCTGTCGTCGCTCCAGTCTTTAAAAGATGATGGTTCAATTCACAGTAAAGATGCCCACCATCGTTCTTAGGTCCTCTCGGCTAAAAATGAGCATAAATATATCGTGAACAAACAAGTCAGGGTACCTCTCATAGACAAACCGGTATTCAAACGTTTCAACCACACAAGGTGACCCTAGGTCTTACAAATACTTTAAATTACACAACAAATATAAATGACATACTTATGTGACAGTGGGTGTGTCAAATGCTAATCGTATGCTAATAGAGATGGAGATAAGATATCTTATCTGTCGTGATCTGACTGTCAGATATCTAAAGTACCTACTAGGTAGCAATAATGTGCGACGGAGTGACGTTTTACCCGACTACCAACGGAGGATGTTTGTTTGTTTGTTTGTCGACGAATTTTTATGTTTCCACATAGCGCTGAAACTACTCGTTCGATTTCAACACGAGGTAGCGATTGATTCGTCTCAATACCCCGGTGGTTACAAGAGGCACGTGGTTATTTTATTCATGCTTAAATTATTGACTTCAAATTGAAACTTTCCCGTTCTATGACCTATAATATATTCTTGGAATGAAGCTAGTTATAGAATGAAACAAACTGATCAAGAAACATAAGAAAGCCCAAATTAATAATTATTTAGTTAAATGTCAAACTACTTAGCTACTTATTGCTGTAATATCGAGTGTTCTACCCAAATAATGATAGGATACCTTATTTGGAAGACTAAAGTGATCTAAAGTGTTCTTTGAAAATACACATTTTACTCTATAAATACGAACTAATAATTACTTATATCGATTGTCTAGCGAGGGGATTATAGGCACTCTCCCTATAAAAACCAACAAGGCGTTATCAGGGGAGGCCTGCGTCCAGCAGTGGACCAATAATGTAGGCTGTAGAGATAGCTATGTGGAGAGAGATAGACAACCTGTTAACTTACTAGTTTTACTAAATCAAATACGATCACGCATATAACTGTGTTGAGTGTTTGTATTCAGTGACGGAAACTGATTGCATGGCCAAAAATTCAGATTTTACTGACAATAACCCTTTCAAATACTGACAATTAACTGACCTTATCTCTAGAATACCGACATTTGGATGGTGAGGGTGGATTTGATTTGACGTCAAAATACGAATGTAAGTTGCATTTTCCACCTCTGAAGAACGAGATGAATTGAGAATCAATTCAAAATTATAGTAGGTACCATCGCCAAACGTATTTAAATCTCGAGTTAGAGAGAGACTATCCAGTTTAAAAGTGTATTTAAATCGAGTTTGAAACTATTTTGCTTTGCGTTAAAACAAAGTGCGTACAAAAGATATCGAGCAAGCCGGCCGGCGGCATTGGCAACTAGTCACTTCACAGAAAAATCACCCTGTGATGGCAGGGCGCAATTTTTGCTGACTTTAAGGAACTACTACCAGAAACAATAGACATTTTTAAGGAACTCTTACTTTAAAACGGCATTCTTCTCATTATTTATTCTATTCTTATTTACAGACTTTATATTACTTATTTACCTGTAGATTGTGACCACTTTTCTGGGGATGTAGCCCCTGATACTCAAAATACTGACTTTACTGATTTCCACACTATTATTAAAAGTATTTGATGTCGTGGGATATTGCCACAGGATATTGCACAGATGTTTCGTTGTTTTTCGATATGATCGCGTACAAAGTTGCAATTAGACGCTTAGTCTTGGTATAACAGTTCTAAAATGGCTAAAATGCCCCTAATCCCATTTGTTTTGTGGACAGAACTAATAGGAAAAAAATCCCAGTAGTTCTGTCAACAAAACTACTCAACAGAACTGTGAGAATGATATTCCCATTTGTTTAGTGGACAGAACTAATAGGAAAAAAAAACCAGTAGTTCTTTCAACAGAACTACTCAACATAGTATTACCAACGAGCTATATTGGCAGTGCCAGAGGTTGGTCAAGCACGCGAGATAAAACGACGGCGTTATGGCGCTAATAAGGGGGGGCGTATGTCCAGCAGTGGACCAATATAGGCTGATGATGATGACAGGTATATAAATTATTTGTAAAACCTAGAAAATAGTAAAGACCCGCCGATATGCATCAATAGCGTTTTGGTAAAAAATTTACCTTAGGAGATCTTACACGAGCAACCCCTACTACAGAGCTATCTCACCGGCCACTATGCCGCCGAGGTCGTATCGTACAGTACAACCCTGGATGGATCTCCGCAGTACATGGTGCTGAGTGGTGCAGGAAACAGCTTATTTTGAGGCCATGAACTTTGAGGGCATATCAAACTGACTCATGACAAAGGGCCGGTAGGATGTTTTTTAATTTTATAGCAGAATAGCTGCTGCCCGCGGCTTCGCACGTGGTTTCAGAGTAGCGTATATCCGTTCCTCGGATATTATTTACCTCACGCCCAAATTTCATTCGGATCTGTTTAGGCGTTTAGGCGTGAAAAGGAATAGATGCACATAAATGCTGGGTTCCTAACCCGTCACACCAGATCCGGCCCCAGTATGACTCGTCGGCAGTTTTACCCGTCGAGTTACAGTGTTTACTCGATGGGAAAAAAAACTGTAATGTAAGCGTTGGAAATAATTCTATAAAAAAAAATGCAACGAGTAACAGTGGCTCAATGGGAGAAGAAATCCGAACCAATTTCTTTTCCTGTTCTCAATGGGAGAAGAAATCCGAACCAGTTACTTTCGAATAATTTTATAAGTAGGTATGGATTTTGATGGTTCTTTCAAGAAACAAAACAGTGTTTAATTATTTAAGCTCGTATTCTGAAGAGTAGGTAAGATTTGAGTACGATTGATTTTGAAGTCGTATTTTGTTTGATTCTTTGTAAGTACCCTGAGTAATTTATTTTTGATTGCATTTCACATCTAGATCTCTATTAAAACTTGTTTTTTGGGGTCGTCTAACTGACGATACCTATACAACTTATACTTACAGTTCCCCGCGGTTTCCTTAGCCTACAGTTCCTCCACCTACCAGCCTATATTGGTCCACAGCTAGACACAGGCCTCCCCCTGATAAATGCCTACAGCTATGTGCCACTAAACCTTAGAAGTGAATTAGAGTCAATTGCACCTTATTTCTTGTTTGATAGTAATAACTATTTATCAAGCTGTTTATATAGTAAAGATTTGACTTGTCTAAGTACTTATTTTGTAAGTCTAAAGAAATAAACGATTTGACTCTGACTCTGACTCTTATTATTCCAATTATGTATGTTTGTACTAGACAGTAATCATTTGAAAAATTGTAAACCTATCCGTAAATAAATATTTTTATTATTATTATTATTATTATTATTAATTCCCCGCGGTTTCCCTGGCCTACCGTCAATCCGTCAGTGTCGTGGCCGTGGCGGGCTATGATGAATCGACATCGCTTGCATTACCGGCGAGAACTGGTCGACAATAGCTCTGAGTGGGCAATTGTGTGATTATCGACACAACGACACAATGTGTAGTTACATGTGTCGGCCAGTTTGTGACGCACTAGCTTGTGTCTGCGGCTTTGCGTGCGTCTCGACATCACACTAATATTACAAATTCGAAAGTTTGTATGGATGTACGGATGGATGTTTGTTACCTGTTCACGCCAAAACTACTGAACGGCTGTCTGGCTGAAATTTTCCACACAGGTAATTCTAATCCCGGAATCAAACATAGGCATACTTTTTATGCCATATATCTGTTCCCGTGGGATAAAAATCACCTTTAAACGTTTCCATAGGAACAACGCGCTCTTGTATGCCTACGGTATACTTATTTTAAAATAAATGTAAATACATTCATAACAAAATATATCGTAGAAAAACTTTAGTTTTATAAAAAGTTTTCGTTAAACAGGTATTTTAAAGGTTTCTTGTTTTCTTTTGAATTTGTTGAGACTACGTGCTCGAGCTGTTACGTACACATTTCTAAAACAATAACGTTTTCGAGACTTTGTTTGCTACCAAACTTCGAAACTCGTTATTTCTTCATAAAAATTTTAAGGTTTCTTTTCTAAGTTAAGAATCAGGCGCGGAGCGCGTGCCATCTAAACTGAATAAACAACCACTGTAAAATCCGACCAATTAATTGAGTTCTATTTGATAAGCTGCAATTTGCCTCCACGCAAGCGACGCCAGGCGCGGTCGCTAGTACGGATGAGTGATTGTACGCCCACCTGCCCTGCAGCTGGCTACGTGACCACCTTATCCCAGCATTTAACTACTATTGAGGGGCTTTCTATTTTCTTAATGCATGTGTTTTTTGTGGGGTAGCTTTTTCTACACCGTCAACTTAGGGTTAGTAACTTTGTTGAAGTAGCAAATGTTGTCCTAAAAGCGCATCTGCACGTCGGGCGAGACATGGCGAGCGATGCGAACTTAGGTTTACACTAGCCGAGTTATTATCAAAGCTTAGGTTATTGAAATAAACTTTGAATTTGAAAACTTTGCCGTGTCTCCTTTAAAAACCTGTCATTATGTCGGGTCGCCACTCAAATCAAAATCTATTATCACAACAATCTATTGAGGGAGCTACACTTGGATGAGAATCCAATACTTTTTATGTACACGACACCAATCCTTCGGGGGATTACAGTGGATAAAGCTCGTCCCACTTCTATTCAATGTACGGACAATCGCTGGGCAGTTCACAGTTCCTTCAAATCGATTGATAGGCCTGTCCAGTTGAGCCCCGGGATGGAAACAGTTTCGTGGCTATTGGTAATCTTAGGAATATATCCCATCCATCCAGCTCGAAAATCCTTAGTTCGGAAGCCAAGCTCTCCAACTAGCTTGATAGATTACGGAAATAGATATAGGCTAGCTCCCGTTCCGAGCTTCGCACGCGTTTTCTCGGGATAATCGGAAGCCAATGTAGTCCTACCGTGGTCGTAGTTCAAAGAATTATCAAGACGCAGTGGTAGTCACTGAGTCGGTCCTTCGCGAAGTACCAACAAGTGGAGCCCGCAACCCGGCAACGTATTATAGGATCCCTTCCGGCCAGTTGTGAATGTAATAACAACCTGCGAAAGACTGCAGGCAGAAGCTGGATGCGGTGAGCTGAAGACAAGGCGCTACGGCGCTCATAAGGGGAGGCCTATGTACCTTTAGCTGCTATGTATACTAATATAGGCCGATGATGATGAATAATGTCGTTTTATATCTATATCTTTGTGCTGAGTTTTATTTCGATCCGTTCTGCCGATCAACTTCTCCTGAGAAGTTAACAGACAGAGTTACTTTCTCATTTATAATTTAGGTATGGATTCGTACGTAAATTGTAGTGAGGGTTGTTCGTTTCGTGTTGGCACAATATTTTTTTCATGGTTTTATATCGTTCGTTCGGATCGTACAAGGATTAAAGCTAATAAAAACGTAATTTGCCAGAAATCGAAAAACGTTTTCTATATAACCATGATAAAACCAACTTCGATTCAATTTATGTTAAAGCTTTGGGAATAATATTTCCAAAAGTTTTCGAGCTCGAGCTCTCTTATTTTTAATGATTATTCAAAAATACTAGCGAATTGAACTTAGTTAAGTATTCATAATTTACGATTTGCGACAATGGACTTTTCCATTAGTTTAATTATTAATTCACAAAAAATTAATCGCCAACAAGAAACGATCCTTATGTATGAATTTTCCATTGATCCCGCTATCTTATCAGTCGATCCGCTCAGCTATCGTTTCATAAACGTACAAAGTCCGATCTATAAGTGTGCGTGCGCGCCGGCCCGCCTCGACAGCGAGCCGTGTACTATGGTATGGGGACAGACAGACGGACAGACAATGTCTCCTTACTTAATTGAGCTATGAAGCTATTCCCCCTAAAGCTATGCGCTCATTAATCCAATACCGCTAGCACGCAGCACAAAAACGTCAATTCAAATGTAATGTAATATGGGCTTTAATTCGTTATTTTTACCGACTTCAAAAAAAGGAGGAGGTTCTCAATTCGACTGTATTGTTACTATTATTTATTACATATAAACTTATTTAATTACATTCTTACATTGCCATTACAGTGCAGCAGCAAAGTGACAAAAAAGTATATAATGAAGATGGGTACAAAATTTCTTGCGAATTTCTACGACAAGACCGACATCTTGAACGATTGACGTCCCACTCTAAGAATTGTCGTCTTCCGAGATAGTTTCTAGAGATGTCAAGCTTTCATGATGTTAGTTTATAAGATCCTACACATACCTACTAAAAGTAACCATTTATTAAATTTCACCTGGTAAACTTTTTTGAAGCACTGTCATATTCCCACAGAAAATTAAGTAATGCTAACTTTAACAGTATGCAGTACACACTCAGTTTACGTACATGTTGAGTGTGAACTACTGCCCACCGGTAAGTAGTAGGTTAGCTACTGTTCGTAGCCGTGGCGGACATTTAAACGATATCATATTTCAAGAATACATAAAAAGGCATTTCAAATCAAAAAAAAAGTTCTATCACACACAGCTTGTTTTATTCAATTTCAACATCGGCCCGTCCTTGTTGTAAAACCTATTTTATTGAACAACTAGCTGCGCCCCGCGGCTTCGCACGCTTTGTTCCTATGGAAACGTTTAAAGGTGATTTTTATCCCACGGAAACTGATTTATGGGATAAAAAGTAGCCTGTGTTTGATTCCGGGATTAGAATTAGGTACCTGTATGCAATATTTCAGCACGATCCGTTCAGTAGTTTTGGCGTGAAACGGTAACAAACATCCATCCATACATCCATACATCCATCCAAACTTTCGCATTTATAATATTATTAGTGTGATGTGATGGCCTATCAAACTGATAAAATAAAAGTTATTTCTGAGGGCTTGGAGACTATGCTTTTATCGATGGATCTCACACTTGGACGAGCCTGTATCGTGAGGTCCAAGCTGATGGTTGGCTGATTTACACTATGACATGACTTTTGTACCACCCTGTGGAACATGTAGCAAGATGTTTGTGGAACGGTGCGTAGTGGCGTCGGCGGCGGCAGTCGAGCCGGGGTCACGCGATCAGAGGTCCCGGCCCGGCAGCAATTAGCTAGTTTGTTGTAAATGCTAGATGAGCTGGTAGGTCTCATCAGTTGCGTTAAGTCATTCAATATTTAATTTCGATTCCAATTCGGAAATTCCTACACTTTAGCCCATTTTTTTTGACAACATCTGTCATGTTCCTCATGGGTGTACAACCTACCAGACTCTGTCACACCTGATGGCAGTTTATCTTGTTTTAAATACAAACTAAAACGATGGCTTGTCGAACAGAATTTCTATTCTGTAAATGAATTACTGGAACTCTAATTATAATTGTTATTCATTTTAATTAATTAATTTTATTTTTATAATTTGTATTTTTTTATATTTACGATTTCGTATCAAACTATATCTTCAAAAAATTACATGTAAAGTGGTTTTATCAATAAAATGTATTTCTGTATTTCTGTATTTCCCATCAGCACAACCGTCAGCAAATTTTCTTGTTGAAACTTCATCCGCATACGACCCGCGCGGGCTCGCCATTATCCATTTATTGAGGAGTCATCCCGGGAGCCTACTTGGAAAACGGCAATCGAAGTTTTTTATTCGTTTTCGAGCAAACGCTTACCATAGGTATGCGACAAGAGTTGCGCGAATCAGAAACTTCAGTTATTCTTTTCTGAGTCTGAACAATTTTCATATATGAACTACTTAAGTACTCCACTACCACGGGATTTACTTAACAAAACTTTTAAACACCATTCCGTTAATACATACATACATACAAAAACATATCGTTAATCTATAGCGATTCGTTATATATGTATAACGTCTTTCGACGTAACTTTGTGCGAAAGCTAGTACTAAAGGGTGCTAAGAGTAGTATTTCTTACTGCGTGAGCCCTGTGGTAAGACATCAGGTCTAAATATTTTGACTCGAAGTCAAGATTCTGGTCTTCCTTTCCTAAGCCATGGGTTCATACTTCCTAGTCAGGGGCTGCCGCAAGTCGCGAGTCCGGTTGATGATTTCGTGACGTCTCATGTGTGTAATTTGTTTAGTTTCCTGTCGATAGAGTGTGACTGTACCAAATCCTACAGAAAAAGCAGTCGTCAGGATCACGTCTCGATACCAACGTGAACCGGACTTACCCCTCAGATCTAAAGTTTCCTTCCAAGCACCGCTGGGTAAGTAAGTAAAGCATAAGCCTTTGCATGTCAATGACACTACATTAGCAATTCGACAATTGCCCCAACTTTTATGAGCTAACTGTGCTTACTTTATTGCAACTAAGTATTTTAATTGGCGATACCCAGCGCAGAGCGTTCGGCATGTGGGTGGGTGCTAACTGTATTGAAATATTTGCTCAAACGAGGTTATTTTAACAGCCTCGGTGAGTTTATTTTATTTCGTTAATTATAATTATTAGTCTAGTTAACCAGCTAATTATAAAATAACAATAATTCAATTATAATGAGCTTGCAACCCGGGCGGGTTTGGGGGGAACCGAACAGTTCGATTACGGGGAATCATTCGGTAATATTGTGTTCATATAAGTCCATTGGTTTACGCGGCGCACACCAAAGCAGGCGGCGGCGGCGCGGTGCGATTTTTTCCATAATTCGTAAAGAGTGTGCCATAAGCAATTTACTTCAAAATTGTTATTTATATTAGGTCCTTACATATGAAATTGGCGTTTTTCGTACTGGCCACTTTAATCACAAATTTCTCCTGTTTGGTAAGGAATTCCAAATTCAAATTTGTACAGCTATAGACTCATGTATTTGTGCTTCGATGATCGTCATTCATTTGTTTTTTTTCTTCTGTTTTTTTCTGTTTGCGTCACTCATTTTACAAAATGGAAAACTTAAAATATCGCATTATTTACGAGTACGAGTTCCGCCGTGGCACTAGTGCTGCGGAAACAACTCGAAGGGTGAATGATGTGTATGGCGGTCGTGTTGCAAAAGAAAACACAGTTCGTTTTTGGTTCCAACGTTTTCGTTCTGGAAATTTCGACCTGCAGAACAAGCCCCGTGGACGGCCTGAGACTCAAGTTGATAATGAAGAGTTGAAGGCTATTGTGGAAGCGGATCTATCGCAAACCACGTCCGAGTTAGCTGCAGGCTGCGATGTTAGTGATAAAACTGTTTTAATTCACTTGAAGCAAATTGGGAAGATTAAAAAGCTTGAAAGGTGGGTACCTCACGAATTGACTGAAGCAAACCGGCAAACGCGCGTCGACTGCTGCGTTACATTACTAAACCGGCACAATAATGAAGGTATTTTAAACCGAATCATTACCTATGATGAAAAATGGGTTCTTTACGATAATCGGAAGCGCTCAGCGCAATGGTTGGATCCTGGCCAGCCAGCCAAATCCTGCCCCAAGCGAAAATTAACCCCAAAAAAGTTACTTGTAAGCGTTTGGTGGACTAGTGCCGGTATTGTTCATTACAGTTTTCTCAAATCTGGCCAGACTATTACGGCTGATGTCTATTGTCAGCAATTGCAAACCATGATGGAAAAGCTAGCGGCTAAACAACCTAGGCTGGTCAATCGCTCCACGCCACTGCTGCTTCACGACAACGCTAGACCACACACTGCGCAACAGACGGCTACTAAATTAGAAGAGCTTCAATTGGAAAGTCTAAGACATCCTCCGTACTCCCCGGACCTTGCTCCAACAGATTACCATTTTTTTCGAAATTTGGATAACTTCTTGCAAGGGAAAAAATTCAACTCCGATGGGGCAGTCCAAGTCGCCTTCAAAGATTTTATTGATTCCCGTCCGACTGGTTTTTTTAGTAAAGGGATCAATGAACTACCTATAAGATGGCAAAAGTGCATAGAAAATAATGGTTCATACTTTGATTAATTAAATATATTATATTAAAAAATATTCGACTTTTTGTTCCTCCCATACAAAACGCCAATTTCATATGTAAGGACCTAATATTAGAATCTGTGAAAGCTAAAAACCGCTATATTAAGGGAAATATTACTTCGATCTTTAATCTTGAATTACGTACACGTATACGTATACGATTGGTGAAAGTTTCCTTGATGGTTTTTTTTTAAATAGATGTTATGCACACGTTTTGCTATTCATCTCACAAACATTGAAGTATTTCTTGTTGTCTTTTAATTTTTCGATTGGTTCTTTCATTAATTTGTAATTAGGTAAAAACAGTTTTGGCACATAGAAAATGCTGTCTATGTCGATGCCAAAATATACGTTTATATAAAATAATATACTCGTATATACCTAATATGATACTAGCTGCGCCGCGCGGCGCACGGGAACTGATTTATGGGATAAAAGTAGTGTAAGTGTATTATTCCAGGCCTAAAACAATCTGTATGCAAAATTGTTGCCCGATCCGTTCAGTAGTTTTTGCGTGAAAGAGCAACAAACATATATACAGACAGACATGTTTATTTATTTATGGACACCCAACAGAAAAAACACATCGCATACAGAGTAAAAACATAAAGTGGTCTTATGTCTAGTGTTTTTCTAAAATACAGAGTGCCACAGCATGGGCAAACTTTGCAAACTTTCTCGTTTTTAATATTAGTAGAATCTTTATTCTAGCAACAAAAACTTATAAAATAACTTAGAGACAATATATAAGGATTAAATATTTAGTAACAATTCCGCTAAAAACCTGCGATACAATAATTACATCATTACAATGGATTTCCACAAAGTAACGCCTGAATCTATTATGTATCTTAGAGACAGTAACTTGTAGGTAACACAGTACCACCTCATAATGGCACAACAAAACCTTTTTCAATGAGTCGCACGCTAGAGATTCTCAAATCAAATCTTTATTAACTTGAGTACATAACTACAGCTTATAAGCCTTTCTATTGCAATAGCAAGCTTAGGGTTCACATACAAGAATGCACGCGCCAACTGCGTGCTCGGAAGGATGCGGTCTAGAACCGCACTCACCCTGAGGATGTCCCTCGTTAAGGGATTAAACGTTGGTGTTCTTACAACACAAATGAGTTTCGTAGTTAACCCGCTTACATCCGTAATGAATTCGTGAAACTACGATAGTTTTACACGTCGATCAAGGATCGCTTCGCAGGTGGAGGCAGCGGACTTTTCTTACAAATTATCTTCCGGCCCTGGTTACGAACGGGCCTTCAAACAAAAAAAAACAGCCTGATCCGTTCGTAGATTTGGTGAGAATAGTTCTAACATCTAAAAATCTATACCGTGTCCATTTTGAATGGAGCATAAACATAACAAACCGCCCATACTTAACCTAAAATTCACTTTGTTGGCGCGTCCTTTTATACGTAATTTCCAATACTTCTCGATTTTAGATCCTCACTTCAATAAAAATTGCTAACAATTATATCTGAAACTCGACGCCAAGCAAGTGAGATTTTGATATTTGTGTCGTACTTTGTTTACTTACATGCTTCATTCGAAATGGATAAACGACATCAGTACAAATGGTGCAGTTTAGTCCATTCACTGCCCAACCTAGGCGGCGCCTCAGAAGCACATCTCCCGTCTTGGACCATGAAAGAGTTAATTAATGGTACAACAGAGAATTCATAGTATTTATTAATGAGGAACCTAAGAGACTCATGATGCTCTCAGAAACATTCATGCTTACTTGTCACTAAGTAAAGGTTTTTGTATTGAAATCTTCTACTAAGTGATAGTTTTAAGTAATAATCGTCTCAGAGTGAAGCTGTTAATGATGTAAAAGTTTGGAATGGATGTTTGATACTTCTTCAAGATACTTCCAATACTGAATACTAGGTATACGGTATACCTTGATATATATACCTATATTATTCTACTGCCTGAAAAGTGCCTTATCGGTTCTTATCGTTACGGGGTAGTGGTATAATCACCAAGCTATACACGTTATGTAGGGACCCATTAGACCCATCAGATCTTTTGCGCACTTTCTTTGAGGGAAGTAAACAGAAGAAGACCCATTGAAAGTTAAAATTTACAAAAACATTATCCCTCTCCGTCTAAAACTACATCTATGCAAAATTCAGTAGGTATACCGTATACCTAACCTACTGAATTTTGCATAGATGTAGTTTTAGACCTGCAGCCTAGCAGGGGGATTGTAGTCTAGGGTAGAATAGAGAAAAATGGGATCACATCGTCGTACATTGCGTAAATTATTGAAGTGGAAGGAATAAATTTCGAACATTTTACGCATTCGATGACATAGTGAAGTAATTATTTTTGTATTCTTCCCTAGACAACAATCCCCGTGCTAGGCCAACTGGATTAACAAATAGTCAACAACGAAAAACGCGTGCGAAACCGTGGCCAAAAGCTCGTAATAAAATAAACTAACCATCTGCAATTTCATCCGCGTGGTAGTTTCAAGATTTAGTTCTTCTGGTGTGGACTTTTTTTCCACCTTAATCGAAAATTTTAGTTCCCTAATAAAGTAATGATAATTGAACCTCGGTAGAATAGAGAAAAATGACGTCACATGGTCATGGAATGCGTAAAATTCTCGTAACTAATTCCTTCAACTTCGATAATTTACGCAATGTATGAGGATGAGATGTTATTTTTCTCTATTCTACACTAGACACATTCCTTCTACTATTTCACTGCACGAACATTTGTTGAAATTTTACAGAACGCGTCTTTTTAATTTTGATATAAAAGGTAAACATTTTAAGTAAAAAAGCTTAGCTAAGTAGGTACAGGTACATTACTTATCAAATTAATGTTGACGACGACGTAGGATCAGTAACACCAGGATAAGAAGAGCCTCTTCTTCCACATCCATTGTAAAACTGTCAGCTTGCCGACAAGCAAGAGAGTAAATATAATAAATATGTACTTAGATGTCTCGCTGCAGGTCGTCAGTATGCTGATTACCAAATCAACTATCAATTCTCTTGTCAAATATTACTTTCTCTTGCTAAATTGATGTACTCGAGATTTGACCATTGATAAGGTTATTACATAGATGACCATTTGGTCCAATAATCAATGTCTCAAGATGGTGATGTCTTGTGTCTACAATTCTACATACAAACAGCACTTAATCATTCATGATAACAATAAATATGGGTTAGTTCTTGACTATTCCCTAATAATAATAAATTAAGTAAAATAAATAATGCTGGACAATTCACACAGCATCATCTAGTCCAATGATTGGAGTCAATAAGGTGCACATCAAGGGAGGCCTATGTCCTCCATTTCTACAAGGAAATGTTCAAATGGAGTGGTTTGGGAAGGGCTTCAGGATCAGGATATAGGATAGGCTGGAACAAAATTATAATATGAGGACAGGAAAGAAACAATAAATAATTGAGGCATGAGTTTCCAAAAGATCTAATGAGGCAATTATATTTTACAGTTTATGCCCATCCATAGTTATGCATGCAGTTTTTTGTTTATGTTAAAAGGCTGTATCATGGATTTATGGGATAAAAAGTAGCCTGTTTTATGAGAGATTAGAGAGAAATTTCAGCCCAATTTATTCAGTGGTGTTGGTAATAGAAATTAGGTAAAAAGGTAACAAACATCCAAACTTTAATTTTAATAATATTAATACTTAGTGTAATGTAATGACGACATGCCATTGATGTTTGTGCCAGAAGTTTTCATACATGAAACCTCAAAATTAACAAAGCTGCAAGTCCAATAATCTTTAGTTGAACGACAGCCTAGTATAACTGGACTATTGTTACTCAGGAACTGTGTATTGAGGTAATGGAAATATGATAACAAGACTACCTTCTATCTAACTAATTATCAACCATGGTCTTCTTTAGACTTTTAATTTAAACTTTAGCCAACAAAAAATGACTGAGGTCCAGTAATTTGTTTATTTTCAATGGAAGAATATTTCTAATATGTAAATAAATAACACAGGTTGAAAACCTGGGCCAAACTTCATTATAAAGTGACCAGTGAGAGACCTATCATATTAGTAAATATGTTATTTGATGATGATGTTAACTCTATATCATCTTTTAAATGTGGGGCTGTAGGTATTGTTACTAACAATGTGCCTGTAAACCATCTTGAATACAGGGAGTAGAACTAAACAGCTGAATTTACCATGAAAGTGTGATCAACTGACTGTATTGACTGCAAAATGGCATTGTCCTCTGTTCCTATCAACAATAATGTTAAGCTCCTAATAAACATCAAGTACAATCTAAATGCTAGGCCCTCTCACTTCCACAAGGAAACCATTCATCATCAGAGAACCTATTCATAGATTCATAATTTATGTTTATGAAGGCAATAAAAGAAACAATAAAATTGACGAACTTTGTTGTTTTGAACGCAATTGTTTTCAAAGTGATTAAGTTTCACAATCCAAAGACGTGGGCCAAATATTGAGTCGTCATACGAGACGTTATTGAACAAACACATTTCTAAGCGCTATGTAATCACGGCTCGCCACGAATATAACATCTGGTGTTGATAACGAACGCTCACAAAAGTTTCCAACTTTTCGCTTCAAACTTATGATACGAATGAAAAGTACGCGCTTATGTCTTTCTAAGTGAACAGCTGAGCCCCTGGCTGGCGGAGGCCTCGCCGGCGCCCGGCGCCCCTCAAACCAACCGCCACGCCACTTAGGAAGCCCCCGATTTAGTCATCTAGGTTACAGTGACGAAATTTTTCACACAACTTTTGACCTACAAACTTACACTACTCAAGAAATAAAACTATACTCACGTGAATTAGCAACTATCATCCAAGCACCAGCTTCATAGCGATCCAGAAAGGTGTATCACTGCATAAATAATCACAATTCAACGGAGAACATTTTTTATACATCCGATCGTAAATTCGCACAAACTACTTTATAACCATAAAAACTCAACAGATATTGCACGGAAACTTTAACAGACACACACACTAAACAATTCTTACATCTAAAAAAGTTATTATCACAAATAAAGATTGAAATATCACAAACGGATATCACTTTTATATTTGTCCTTGCGTTCACACATATCTGGCAGCCATCTTGCGTTCGTGCGGACAGGAGGGCAGTGTTGCTAGCACTAAATAATAAAACACCCAATACAAGCTCAACAACACTATGTACGTACCTATATCGTATCCATTTTGAATGGAGCATAAACGTAAACAAACCGCCCATACTTTACCTAAAATTAACTTTGTTGGCGCGTCCTTTTATACGTAATTTACATTACTTGTCGATTTTAGATCCTCCCTTCAATAAAAATAGCTTACAATTATATCTAAAACTCGACGCCAAGCATGTGAGATTTTGTTTGCTAACATGCTTCATTCAAAATGGATAAACCATAGTTAAAACTGCCCAAATAATTCAGATTCGCACATACGAAACAAATACAACAAATAAGTTCATAGCTGATACTATGTTAAAAAAACCTTAAATAGATTGAATTGAGATATTGAAATCACACTTATGTATGGATGGATGTTTGTTAAAGTTTTTTGGTTATTGGTTACTAATTTAATTTGTAATAAATAACCAAAAACTTTAACAATCATCCATCCATACCTACTTATTTTCAACAAACGTTTAGTGTCAGCATCAAACATCCACCCATCCATAAATAAGATTTCAATATCTCACTCAACTCAATGTATTTATAAGTGTATCGTAGAATAATTTACACTATTGGTAACAAAGAATAATATTTGATTATGATTACTTAGAAATTAACCATAGTGTTAAGTAAAAGAAAGTAAACAAAAAAAATTAAACTAAGCAAAAGCTATACATTTCGTCAAGCGACCCAAATGTAACTTTAGTCTATGAACAGGATTAGATAAACTTTCATGTTTGCCCTGTAGGTGGAGTGGTGCTAACGGCGGTGGCGCTAAAGTCCGTTAATAAGTCCCAGAGACATTCGACAACTACGGCACCAGACTTCGTGGTGTAGTGGTTATCGCATTTCTTTGCTAAGGGACACGGGTTCCAGTAATCCCGTCGTAGTTGTTTTTTTTTTGGATATTAATTGATTTCTTGAATGTCGCTGCAATTTTTATATTATTTTTTTCTTCCAAAATGCTTAAGACTGCGGCAGCCCAGGTACCGCACCTATGCATTTTGATGTCGTAACTGGAGCCACCCTCTAGAGCGCCTCCAGGCGTCATAGTCTCTCCAGCGTAGTCTCTCCAGGCGTTAACAGTAGCCAGCGCATTAGTGGTTCACGGGAGCTTTGGGTTAAAGCCAAACCTGCGTAAGTTAACATAAAAACAAACCGTGCACAGCCGCGTGCAGCAATTACTTGAATAGAATGTGACTCACGAAAATGTTTATATATTACTTTCCCATTTTAGTATTATTTCCCTTTGTGGTGGTAGGGATTTATTTTATGGCAACTTTCAAATTGACCATAGACAAATTTTTTTAACAAAGACCACAGAGCATAAAATGTGATTTGATTTTTTTTCTTTAGTAAAATGTGGCCACGGTTTCAGAAAGATGAGATTTATGATTGTGGTAAGATTGTATTTGTAGACGAGGCCTGTATTCTAGGTAGCCTACAGGGGTTGTATGATAGACAATTCTAAGGCTGATTAACCTCTTTGCAGTAAGCCTTTGCAATATTTGGGTGTTTATGGTTCTGTTCGTCCAAATCAACGGTTCTGAAGAGGTTCTGAATGTAACAGACAATCTTTATGAAACGGATACGACGTTCAATATTAACAACTGTCGAGTGGTCTTTCCGGATTGGGAGCTATGATGGCGGTTAGCAAACAACGAGGACCATCTTAGACCGATCAATGAAAAGAATGCTCGTTATTATCAGTTGTTATTGAAATTTATAGCATTCAGGGCTCCGCCGTGTGCGTGAGTCTTTATCAGAAGTGGGATAAACCCATGTTTTACGCTCACAGATGTTTTACCAAGAATGGAAAAGTTCGATGGATTCACATCAAAATGATGACACTCAACAGGTCGACATTTTATGCTGTGACAAATCTGAGCTGGCGACCAAACCTGAATTCTTACGAGAATTTAACTAAGAAGCTTTATGGATGTACAGTAATACAATTGGTTTGTAATGATGTGATGACTGATAAGGGTATGGCTGTTTTACACTAAAATTACCGGTTTTTATAATGCACCTGGATTGATTTGTACGTAGGTACCTAGACTAGGTAGCATGGTTATTACTATGTAAGCAGTTAAATTTTCATGAGTTTTATTGTGATATGAACCAACGTTTGCTTGATGTTAATTAATCTTGAGAAAGAAATGACTCAAATATCTCGTACAGTTCGTACCTAGCTAGCCAAAGCTGATCAAGTGGCTTTTCCCAAGGATAAAGCATAGCAGGTAAAGATAATTATGTCCTATAGTGTTATTGATGATAGCCTGTGTCGTGTCAATTGCACAACATGCCTGTCGGATGCATTTTTCTGTTGTGATTTATTGGTTTCAGGCTTCAGTAGAAGTGGAGGATGCCAGACAGTACATGCTTGCAGGTCACATGGATCATAGAGGCAAATAAAGATTTTATGATTGACATTGGTTGGAGCCAAAACTACGGGTGATGATACCAGCCAGAGGATTAACTTTGCCTGGAACGACTGGGAATTAAGGGTCCTCATCACAACGCTAAGCGCACACCTACCTACTTCTGAATGGTTTCAGTTCCAAAGTTAGTGGTTGTTCATTTGAAAAAAAAAGTGAAACAATAAAATTTGTTTGTGTTGATTACTTTGTTATACCTACTGCCCTACTGCTTAATATTGTCTCGCATTATGTTGTTCTGTTGTGTGTTATTTTGTAACACTCTTGTATTTACTTGTTTGGTTTTGATCTTTGTTTCTGCTATGCTGTTTTTGCTGGAAGTTGAGGTCTTTTTGTGGTATCTTGGACATGGTGGTGATTAGCAGAACTGGTGTGAACATCTTGGGTTTTTACACTCAGAATAGATCCTTGAGATGTGATTGGTAGCCGTCTGCTTAGACGCGTGTGAGCATATTGAGTACGGTGTCTCAATATTAGTTCTACAAGCATACGGTGTTGCTTGGCAGAACAGTTGTGAGCATCTTGGGTTGCTACACCCAAGATTATCCTTCAGACATGCACGGTGGCTGTCTGCTTGGATGTGTGTGTGCGTATTGAGTACGGTGTCTCAATATTAGTTCTACAAGCATACGGTGTTGCTTGGCAGAACAGTTGTGAGCATCTTGGGTTGCTACACCCAAGATTATCCTTCAGACGTGAACGGTGTCCGTCTGCTTGGATGTGTGTGTGCGTATTGAGGACGGTGTCTCAATATTAGTTCTACAAGCATACGGCGTTGCTTGGCAGAGCTGTTGTGGGCGTCTTGGGTCCCTACACCCAAGACTCCAGACATACACGGTGGATGTCTGGCTAGATGTTGTTTTGTGGCATTGAGTTGCTTATTGTAAGTTTGTTGTCGTCTGACCTAGTGTCATGTTTAGTAAATTTGTTGTTGGCTTGTGGTCAAGCAGTTCCTTGTTTTGGGTCCCCTGATATATCTGGTGGTGCCACCGCGGATCTCATCTGTGGTCGGTAACTACCATTGGTTGATCTGTTGGTATGTTCGTGCCTAGAGTACGTTGTTCTCGAGAAATGAAACAATTGGCCGGAGTTCTTATGTTTGTTGTATATTGATGATTTGTCTGTTTGCAGCTGACTGAAGCTAGGTGTAGGGAATTGGTGAAGTAACCGGGTAGCGGTGACAAGAGCGACGCGACGGTGCAGACATGCGTTTGCTGGTCTGTGCATTGATCATACCTAGAAGAATGATGTCAGGTTGGACGAGCGATTTTATGACTTTATCGGAGCCTGCCGTTCTTTATTAATTATTTGTGCGCCCGTGGTAAGTACAGGGAGTGCAGATGCTCCAGGGTGAGTCTGTTTTTATTATCTTCAATTGTATTGCAATGTTCAACAAAAACAAACTATACGCTAAGTTTGTTAACGAGGCCATTTCTACTCGCGGCGGTTGGCCGAGGCGATAGCTGTTTCGTTCTCCGGAGTGCAGGCATGGATCTGGCAGTGTTGTGCTTACTTCTACTGCCGCTGCTGTCCCCAAACGAAAATGCTTTTTTGTGGAGCATCATCTATACACCCTCGCAACGCGCATTCCAGCTCGAGATGCTACATGCATAAAGTGTAATAGAAAGGGCCACTATGGAAAAGTCTGTCGTAGCAGGACACCGACACCTGCTTCAACAACGGAAACAGATGACTGCGGCCACTGCAGTATAATATCTGCGGCGGCACCGACTTCACTGCGCAAGGCAATGGTGACAGTTATTACTAAGGTAGTTCGAGCAGAAGCCTTGATTGACACCGGGAGCTCCCTGAGCTTCGTCAATGAGGACTCTGCCAGTCTCTGTCAACTGAAGAAGAGGCGTTGCGACCAAACTATTTCTATGGCTTCCTTATCTCACAAGTCATAGATTAACGGCTCGACTCTCCAGAATGTTAGGATCGGAGACAATGCCTTTAACAACGTCAATCTCCCGATTGTGAATAACTTATGTGCCGACGTTATAATTGGCCATGACGTCTTAGAATCACACTCGACTCTAGAATTCAAATTTGGTGGACCGAAAGATAAGTTAAAGGTTTGCAGCGTAGCTGCAGCCTCTGTCCCTGCTGTACCCCTATTTTCTAATGTCACGGCGGACTGCAAACCTATCGCTGCGAAATGAAGAAAAGAAAAAAAAAAAAAAAAAAAAAAAGGAAGGAATCATAGAAGAAGGTCTGTCACCTTGGCGAGCGCAGGTTTTAATCACGAAAAATGCAATCACAAGAGGCGGATGGTAAAAGATTACTCGCAAACCATCAACAAATATACACAACTGGATGTCTTTGCCTACCCGTTACCCAACATTGAAGAGATGATAACAAAGGTAGCTAAATACGCGATTATTAGCGCTATAGATTTACAGAGCGCATACCACCACGTGCCCATCTTGCCTGACAAAAAAAAAAACCTTTACAGCTTTCGAGACATGTGGTAACCTGTATCATTTTCGTAGAATTCCGTTTGGTGTTACCAACGGTGTGTCTAGTTTCCAAAGAACTATCGACTGGCTCATCAGAACCGAAAACCTAAACGGTACTTTTGCCTACATTTATGATATTACTGTATGTGGAAAGACACAGGAAGAGCACGATATAAATCTTAGACTAAAGCTGTGGAGAAGTACAACCTTACCATAAACAAAGAAAAGAGCAAGTTCACACAGTCGACTATAAACATTCTTGGCTATACATTTGAAAATCATGTTATTATGCCAGTTAGTGAGCGACTGAAACCGCTTCTAAATATGCCCCCACCCAATGATGTAGTTTCTCTTCGAAGGACTCTCGGTATGTTCGCACACTATTTGTAGTGGTTTCCTAGTTTTTCATAGAGAATCTATCCTATGGTGCATACCAAAAGTTTCCCCTTAAGCTCAGACGCAGTAAAATGTTTCGAGGACCTGAAATCTGTTATAGCAAAGTCACGCCATAGACGACAAGTTACCTTTTAGTGTCGAGACTGACGCTTCCGGGCATTCCATCGCCGCTACATTACCACAGAATTCGAGGCCCATCTCCTTTCACTCAAGGACCCTCAATCAGAGCGAGCGAAATCACTCAGCGGTAGAGAAAAAAGCCTATGACATCGTTGAAGCTCTGAAGAAATGGCGCCATGTTCTTATCGGTAGACCGTTCAAACTCATCACGGACCAACGATCGGTTTCCTTCATGTTTGTTGCAAAACATACAAGTAAAATTAAAAATGAGAAGATCCAGAGATGGCGGCTGGAACTGGCACCATACAGATATGATATTAGTTTCTACATTCACGTGGCATTGCGACTAGCAGAACTACGGCCTACAATCCTCAAGGCAACGGCCAAGTCGAGAAATTGAATTCCACGCTATGGAAAACAGTACAGCTCTCTCTGCGTTCGCTCAACATGCCTATAGAAAATTGGGAGCATGTACTTAATGTGGCTCTCCACTAGATTAGATCGCTCTTATGCACAGCTACTAACTGCACGCCACATGAGCCTGTTCACACATCCGCAAAGATCAATGAATGGTCACAGTATTCCAACATGGCTAACCAATTCGGGGCAAGTCCTCATGCGCTGTTTTGACCGTTCTAATAAGTATCAGCCTGTGGTGGAAGAAGTGGAGCTGCTTCAAGCGAATCCAGATTACTCATATGTGAGACTCAAGATGGAAGAGAAACCACCGTCTCGAATCGACCTTGCGCCTGTCGAAGGGCAAGGGGAAATTATTTTGGATCAACCGGATGTAATCTAAGTATCGTAAGGTCGGCCAACTGTGTCGGTTCTGATACGTTTGCTGGCGTGGTGGCCAAAAGCTGTATTAGTTACCCTATGGCGTCCGTGGACTGACGCATTGTCAGGCATTGGCCGTGTAGACGAGGCCTGTATTCTAGGTAGCCTACAGGGGTTGTATGATAGACAATTCTAAGGCTGATTAACCTCTTTGCAGTAAGCCTTTGCAATATTTGGGTGTTTATGGTTCTGTTCGTCCAAATCAACGGTTCTGAAGAGGTTCTGAATGTAACAGACAATCTTTATGAAACGGATACGACGTTCAATATTAACAACTGTCGAGTGGTCTTTCCGGATTGGGAGCTATGATGGCGGTTAGCAAACAACGAGGACCATCTTAGACCGATCAATGAAAAGAATGCTCGTTATTATCAGTTGTTATTGAAATTTATAGCATTCAGGGCTCCGCCGTGTGCGTGAGTCTTTATATTTATGATGATATCGATTCGCTTTGGCGAATTAGGTACTTTTCCGTTAGTTTTATTGCAAAAGGCAAAAAAAAGCCCTTTACAAGGAACAAAACTAACAGTGATGTACTGATGTAATGTGATTTTTAATTCTCTTTACAACCGCCATTGTAGGCGGTTTTTTCGTACAGATCAATGATAGAATAACTGATCAAATAGTGTAGCACAGTTATACTTTGCTACTGGTGTTACTTAATCTTATTAAATCATAAAAACAGTGTTTTCTCTAATATTTTATAATTATCTTACACTGAATCACTTTGACATCAATCTTATCAACCATCGAAACAACATCGAAATTGAACTTCTGAAGGAAGTTCAAACAAATCCAAGGAGATTAGTTAGATAATCTTATTCACAAATGTTTTCTAACAATCATCGGCTTGGCTTGTGTTTTAATACGCGCCTTCTAAATAGATCAGAGACAAAATCGCAGGAATCGGAATCGCCTCGGACAAGCCGAATCGCGGCAGTGTGCGTCAACGTATGCTTTTTATTACAAAATGTACTGCAAACAAATATCGCGAAATCGCGCGACACAGGTCGCGTCTAAAAATTAGCGCCACGCGCCGCGCCCCGCCGCCGCCGCCGCCCCGCCCCGGTGGTGGTGTGATTAGGTACTGATTAGGGCTATAGGTTGGCGTGAGATGATTTTCACCTTGAGATTTTGTTTATCTCTATGGATTTTTATGTGGTTTTTTCTCGGCTTTGGCATGTTGTGAAGACAAATACAAATCACACACACACAACACTTTGTTGGGGGTTGGATTGGACTTCTTATAACCGTTCTAAAAACTTTAAACTCGAAAAATTAGCAGATGTCTATAATTTAGGGCGACGCGACGGCGCGGCGGCGGGTAAATCCCTGTAGCGTTTTAGTTAAAAAGCTTTTTGGAAAATAATTGTCCATTAAGTTCCAAGTACAAAGGGAGGAACCCACCTAGCGATTTAATTGAATTGCTGTGATTGATTGATTTTAAATAATATGCTTATAAAATATACCTATACTTAAAAGATGTCTATTTTTAAAGATCTACTTCCAAGCCAGTAAGAAAAACACAATAATTTATAATCTTGAGTTTTATTTCTTTCTTTCGTATGTGTTATTTTATTATCACTTATGTTAATCTTCAAGATAGGTCTTACAAAATATCTTATAATTTAAATTTAACTTACTGAATCTAAATAAAAATAACATTATGACGCATAAAGAAAACTTAATACTAGAGAAAATGGCATAATAGCAGTGTTTGGTTAGAGAAAGGTTACAAACAAAATATTTTTTCTTATAATAAAAAGTAAACAAAAACTAGAAGTGTAACTCACAAAAAGAAATCTACTGCCTTCTAAAACGAAGGAATCACTTTACCAATGGATACTTGTTAATAAAAACTTAATTTAAGTTTAAATGGGTAGGTACCGTTTTTCCTAACAGTCGTTAAATAACAATGCTTTCCATACAATAAAAATGCAATATTTCAGAGCCATAGACTAGACCGCACACAGTAAAGGTCACAAGACGTTGAGCTCCGAACAATATTCTTAAGACTAACTTCTAAGAAGGCCAAATTTTGAGCCAGATCGAATTCAATAATTCCGATTTCCGATTGAACATTCTATTCTCAAATCTCAGAATCATCACACAAAAAGAATGAAGTGCGGGGCTGATAACTACACATTTTAAACAAAAATGCAATAAATCAACTATTTTCAGACATGTATACGAATCAAGTTTACAACTAACGCCATCTGTTATCCGGCCCGCACAACTCTGCGCAAAGCTTCGCACGGAGACCCGCAATCTAAAGTAATTGGCTCGATATAGCCGAGTTGACTGGTTCCATTCACATCGAGACTGTCAGTCGAGGTCGGTCCAGCTCTGTTCATTTGATGATGAGACCCTGGCTTCTCTCGTACTCCACCGGGAGGAAGATGTGCATGCGCTTTTCTATCTCGCACCGACAGAGGGGGCAGCGATTGCATCTGAAACAAGGAAAATATATGTTAAAAATGTGAAATTTCGTAATGTTATTTTAAAATTGTTAGTAGGTATCGTTATTCATAAAATAACCAATTACTATTGTAGGTACTTTAGAATAATAATTAGACTATAAATTGACGTTATCAATAAATGTATTGTATTGTAATGAATTTGCCGTGTTTGGCAAATACAATACAGCTATGAGGAAAATGTCTATGTAGGTTAAACAATAAGCGCTATGATAATTAATATACCTTCTCGTAATAAAATAATTAAAAATTGCGCGCTATTGAAATGAGGATAACCACATAAAGGAGGAAAGCGCAAAGGTTAATCCTAATTTGTTTTGAATATTTGAAAAATAATATTTATTTATTTTAAATAGAATCGAACAACACTATGGTTATCGTCATTTATTATTATTACGCACTAGTGTCTAGCTATGCCGTATCCATCCAGCATGGAGCATGTTAGTAAATAAACCACGATACAAATAACAAAAACTCACTTGCTTGGCGTCGAGTTTCAGATATAATTGTAAGTAATTTTTATTGAAGGGAGGATCTTAAATCGACAAGTAATGTAAATTACGTATAAACGAACGCGCCAACAAAGTGAATTTTGGTTAAGTATGGGCGGTTTGTATACGTTTATGCTTCATTCAAAATGGACACGGTATATTATAGATAATATATATTATAGATAATAATATGGCTGTGTGGATTTTCCAGTATTATTTATTTATAATTACTAACAATAGATGGCAGCACTAGTATTTAACATGGCGTACTAAAAATATAACTTAGTTAACTTTTTTTTTAATTTTAACTTTTAGGTATGTTATTTAATTATTTTATGATGATAGTTCCCATACCGTACTTTTCTTATCCTAACTCCTTAAATTATTTATCCCAAACTCCTTATCCTGTAACGTTTTTATATGGGTAGGAGGTAGAACCTAAATGTTCCCCATTTTTTTATTAAAAAATTGTTAAAATTATTTTGGCTAGTGGCAACACTAGCGAGTGCAAAATAGAACAACTGTCTATTTCCCATTACTATGGACCTTACATGTAAACAAGTTAGCGCATAATTTGCTGTTTCTACGACCATTTTCAGGTGACTTAGAGATCTTTAAAGACATACCTAATAATGTAAAAAAAAAAAAAATTGTTTTTAAAAACTATAAACCGACTTCAATTTAGACAGTTTTTTCAAGAATTTTCATGGATCCCATTGTCAGAACTGAACAAAATTAAAATGGGACCACACGGTAAGCACCAGCTTTCGTATAAAAAAAGAATCATGCAAATCGGACCACCCACTTAAAAGTCCTGAGGTAACAAACATAAAAAAAATACAGACGAATTGAGAACCTCCTCCTTTTTTTTAAGTCGGTTAAAATATAGAGACGATAACATTAAGAAAGACGCAACGCCCTTTCAGGGTACATGTAGATTCTCCCTTAGAAGAATGAACAACTTGTGGCAATAAACAAATAAATAAAGTATATATTCACCTAGGCGCGCACTCGCTGCAGCAGACGACGTGTCGGCACGGCAGGAACAGCGTGTCCATCGCCTGGTCCATGCAGACGCGGCACGCCAGCGCGTCGCGCCCGCCCGCGCTGCGCGACCGAGACCGGGACTCCTGCGGACAGATAACACGTTACAACTAGCTGCAGACAGACAACACGTTACAACTAGGTGCAGACAGACAACATGTTACAACTAGTTTATCCATTTTGAATGAAGCATGTTAGTAAACAAAATACGACACAAATAACTAAATCTCACTTGCTTGGCGTCGAGTTTCAGATATAATTGTTAGCAATTTTTATTGAAGGGAGGATCTAAAATCGACAAGTAATATAAATTACGTATAAAAGGACGCGCCAACAAAGTGAATTTTAGGTTAAGTATGGGCGGTTTGTTTGCGTTTATGCTTCATTCAAAATGGACACGGTATAGGTGCAGACAGGCAGACACTACTACAGACCTTACAGGTAAACAATAACTTGTATTGTTATTGTTATTATTTGTGTTTCCAGTGTTTTAGTTTTCAGATTAGAAAACTATTTACAATTATCAATAGTTTTGAATTTTCTACTCTGTAATTTGTATTGTGAAATTGTTGTTCTTTTTTTATCATAATGTCAGATGTAACGGTTTAGGCTAAATCCTGTAATGTTATATCTTGATGTTAAAATAAATAAATAGCTAGGGCTAGGGCAAGTTGAACGTGAAATGTGCGATTTGACAATTCACTACAGTCACTAAAATTTTTTTACTTTTTTATTTTTTAACGTTTACTGTAAAGTTTGCGATACTCTATTTTCTATGGAAATATGAGAGCGCTCCAAGCGGGACGTTTGCATAACTTACACAATTCCACAGAAAGTAAAGTTAACGCAACTTTATAGTAAACAAACAGTATGTCCGTTCACACTCAGCATATTGATATTCGATTATATAGGGTTTTTGAGTTGTAGTTAAAATTACCCTGCCTACTCACTACTTACTCATCGCTAAAACCGTAGGTACGATAACGAAAACAAAAGAACACTTTGCTAACCAGTGAAAACATAACAACTACACACTAAAGAAAACATGCAAATACAGTAGGTAGGCCTAGATTTTCTCGCCACTTTTGCCGACAAAATCTAGGCTTCACGTTTCGTCACAAAGGAGCATATCTAATCTGCGTGTGACAAAATCACATGACATTATAGAAACTGACAGCACAGGGACAGTCTTATCACTACAGAAAGACTACATTGAGGCAACAATGCAGCTTTCTTATTTCTCATCTCAACACGAGTTTAACCTTTGAACTGCAACGTAAAACAATGGAAGGAAAACAGGCGATGCGTACCTAACTACACATTTTAGAAGAATGAACAATTATTACTACGCGTGTCATGACACGCACGCGTCAAATCCTCTTTAAGTCGAAGGAGGAAATTATCTCCTCACCGGCCAACAGCCTCTTTTCTGAGGAAAAGCTTCTCTCGATGTTGACACCATAAAAAAGACTTTAGAAAGAAAGGTTTAGAAGTAACGATAGACGAATTATTCGTTGAGGGAATTGCGTGGTGGATTGGATGTTTAGTTTTGCATTTCATGTACCTAACAAGACCACTTAATAACGGTAAAAAAGATATTATCTTTAGATATTATTTATTATGTGTTGTAGGTATTGTATCTCTAATGATCAACGACATTGTAGGTTGGTTGCAGGGAGTCGATGGATTGAAGTGGCTCGGGACTACTATTCGCGGTGTTGTTTATGGGAGGCCTATGTCCAGCTGTGGACGTGCGGACGATGATGCGTACCTTGCGATCTGTCCCAGAGGAGTGTCGCGAGCGGTGGTGCTGCGCCCTCCTGGCGCGGTCGTGCACTTCGCGGCACGTGCGCACGATGTCGAACACGTAGCGCCGGCCCAGGGTCGAGGAGTCCTTGAAGATGGACGCTATGGTGCCCTGGAACCAATGGACGTGGAAGATAAGATACACGAAACATGTCAATTACTATTTATATATATATTTATATATTTTTTTGTTTAGATAGTAAAAATTTGACTTGTCTAAGTACTTATTTTTAACCGACTTCAAAAAAAAGAGGAGATTCTCAATTCACCTGTATTTTTTTTCCTGTTTGTTACTTCAGAACTTTTGACTGGGTAGGGGATCGTTCAAGTATTACGTAACGCAATTCGGGGGGCGGGGGGGTCTCGTAAAACGTTACGATGCGTTACAGGGGCGGGAGGGGGTCTTTCTTACAACACGTTACGTAACGTCATTTCTTTTTTTATATAAAAAATTAGGGAATTAAAACTCCCAAATTGGCAACCCTTTTCGTTTACGTTTGAAAAATTATCACTTGAGTGTTACGTAACGTTTAGAAAGGGGGGAGGGGGGGGTACAGAAAAACGTTACGGAGCGTTACAGTGGGGGGAGGGGGGGTCAAAAATCTTCAAAAATTGCGTTACGTAATACTTGAACGCTCCCTAGTCCGATTTTCATGATTATTTTTTCGTTATATGAAAGCTAGTGCTTCCCGTGGGGTCCCATTTTAATTTCGTTCGTTCTGACAATGTGATCCATGAAAATCTATGAATAGACTATAAAAGTTGAAGTCGGTATAGTTTAAACAAAATTAATTATCTAAGTTTAAAGAATTAAACGATTTGACTCTGACTCTGACTCTGACTGTGAATTGGAAGTTGCAACATACAACGCGGTCTGTTCAAAAAGAGAACAGTCGTGGCGTTTCGGTGAACTAACACTTTTAGTCGTAGGCAATGACAGAGCAGTGTTGTCAACGCAACAAAAGTTATCAATTGGCACACGAGCGCCCTCATTTCCCACGACTCTTCATTTTTTGAACAGACTCTATTAGAACTTAATTTTGTAAACAAAAGAAAACAAACAAGATGGGTATTTCGGGGAATTGGAAACCAAAAACAGGACTAATTTAACTAGCTCCATGTAAAGGACAGAAAACCTAGCTAATTTAGGCCCAAATGGCCAAACCATGATGTAGAGGTATTATCTGTAGGTATCAACAAAATGGCGTAGGTAGATACGGTTGTATGAAGTGAAGTAGATGCTCGTAATTATGTGAGCAATACAATAACAAGTGAATAATTTTCGACTAAATTATTCAGAAGTTCCTCATCAACCTCGACATAGCCGACAAATTATTCAAAATGACCATACTAGGTCACATGACACGCCTCCGGACTAAAGTCCAAAATAAAGGTAATTTAAGTACCTATTTACTAATCATTAATTATATATATGTATCATTGAGTGACGTATGTGTTGTTATTTATTACAGAAAGCCGCATAAAATTAAATGTACTAAAACATTTTTGTACCACTTTGAACATTTCAATATTAAAATTTTACGTTGGTATAAACCTGATTATTCTATCATTATTAGCTAACAGGTTCCTGTCTAGTGCCAGAGGTTTAGTTCATTTAATTAGGTAACCTAATTACCAAGAAGTAACTCCAAAATCTACATTTTATCATTGCCACTCCCGAAAAACAAGTTGATGTTATGTTGAATTGTTGAATTATGTCTGCTTGCAATAGACACTTCAAATTATAATAAAGAAAGAACCTTTCTGGCCAAAGTACAAACTCATAATATAACGAAAAATTTAAACAAGACACGATAAAACATATTGATAAAGAGTTAGATGGACCTGATGAGGAATAGATTGATATCGTCCAAGACGAATTAGTGTAAGCTAACCGTATAGGCGTTTCGTAATTTCGTAGTTTATGACTCGGTCACAATGATGAAGATAATGATTTATTAGACGCTTACCTTTAGATCTCTAATGAACTGCTCAGTAACGTCGCTCCGGACAGTCTCGCAGCAGTAGAAGGCGTGCTTCTCTGTGACGGCGCGGTAGAGGGCGGCGGCCTGGCCTGAGGTCGCCATCTTGACGTGAAGCGGGGCCTCGTTGCCTTCACCCGTGACGTAAGTCATTTGAAAGAGACGGCGAACGGACTGCGCGCGGATGATTGCAGTATAGGGGATGCTGGAAATAAAAATTGATGGTTAAAGTAAATTTAGAAATATACAAAAGAGAGACGGTTATTGATAAAGAAGAAGACGGGATAAAGAAGATGTTTCAAAATCCAAGAATTCTGTGTGGGGTGGTATTGAAGGCAAACGCGTTCAAAGCCCCATCGGGACGCACCACGATTAGGTATCTATTTTTCAAAGTCAACAATTATTCAAGGGAGCCGATGCTGACAAAGGTGAAAAGAACATTCGGGTTAAGCCACGGTTGTGGCAAGGTGTGTTCCTGCACAAAAACTAAGTCTAGAGTTGTGAAACTCAAATTAATTTTGGAAAATGATTGTCTCATAAAGACGAAGATTCTATTGACATTAACATGAAAATGAAGAAGCACAAAAACTAGTCAATTGTTTCCGTACACTAGGTATCATACACACAAAGGTATATTTGACGTGTCAAGCGGTACCTCACACACACAACAACATGAGTGGTTGGGCCACTAGGCAACATTATTCTAAATATTGACGTAACTAATGTATGTAAGAAGTGTTTGCTTCATTAATTTGAAAATAGGTTTCAAGAGCCTGATATAGCAATACAAACTGACGTATGCAGGTATATCTACGTGCTTCGAGGAGATAAGTCAATGTCATTTGTGTTACAGTAGATAAATATTATGACAAAACGCGCGCTATAGTCATCGGTATGCAACATGAATAACAAGGGACCTAATGGTCACCCCTGAGGTGCTGCGTCGCAAATAGAACTCAAAATAGATTTTAAATTAAAATTCAAAACAAGTTGTCGTTTAAATGGCAAGCCAATAGATTTATTGGTAAAGAAGTTAAAGTATTTTTTTATTATTCCTAGAACCTGATGGTATCATATGCTAGTACAACTTGTTTTAATGAAAAACATGAAGTTAGTTACAGTGACACTAAATTAAATAAGACAGGTTTGACGTAAATAAGGAGTCATACAATACATATAACCTTTTACATTTATAATGATTCAATTTATGTACCATCAGCCATTTAGACTTAATTCTTTAGTTCTAAGAAAACAAATAATTTTTATCTCGCAAAACTGCCTATCTATCTAAAGTGCGTAAAAAGGTCTTGTTTTGCACTAATAAAGCAATGTTATTGTGTTCTCATTCTCATAATGCTTGTCCAAACAATCAAGCATAAAATCAGCTAGCTTATTCGTATTTTTATAGGTTTACCTGTTTCTGTCATTTATATTTATGTATAGCTTTATGTGAAGTAAACAAAACTTGCAACTCTGTATCTTTCTTATCAAAAATGCGGATTTTACGCTTCTAATAATTAAAATCTTAGCATAGTGTGAATTTTAGCTAGGCAACCTATTATTATTTGACAAAAAACTAGTCAGCATTGTCTTGAGTTCGTTTAGCATATAAAAACAAGTTAGCAACAATAACCTCGACAAAAACGGTCTAAATGATCGGTATGACACTGAGCTGTACATTTACACATCCGATACCAATTATAAGAAGGAAAAGTGCCAGGAAACTCTGCAAGGACAATGCAACATTTGTCTACTTCTAGGAATTCTAGGAAATCACTAAAAATATAAATGATTGTAATGCCTTTAAATATATTATCCTACAACGCACTTAGAATGAAGTCTAGTTTAAATAAAATAAAAAAGATCCATGGACGGACAAAGCTATAAACATCCAGGAAACCTATTGCGTAAAAAGGCAGTAACCTAAGATTCTCTCTCACCTTTGTTTCTCAACTCCAATCTCTTGTTCTCCGTTGCAGGCAGGCCTGTACACCACTATGCCATGAGGGCCGACTCCTACGCTGGTGCTGAGTCTACAGCCGCAGCCGCCGACATGCTGCCCTGTCGCCAGGCACCCGACCGTGGCGCTGCCGTCGATCTCCTGGTCGTCTCTCGCTCGCGGTTCCTCGGCTTCTGGCTGCATGTGGTATAACAAGTGACTGTACAGGTTGTGAGCGTTGTTGCTCTGCGTGATCGGCTTGCAGAAGAACAGCTCTTCTCCAAATGATTCCAGGTTGGAGATCTCTTTGAGAAGTCTGTACTCGGCCTGCGACGCTCTCATCCCGGCTATCTCGCAATGGTAGTCGATGATCTTATCGACGTGGTCTTCTGGCTTCTCGCCTTGCGGTCCGATCTTGTCACACTCCTCATAGATGTGTCGGGGAGCATCCTCAGCATCGCAGTCACCGGTCTCAGCTTGGGCGATGTATGCAATGATCTTTCTCGCGACTTCTAGATCAGCTACAACCAATCTGCCTTCCGTAAGGTCGAGTTTAGCTTGAAGATAGAACTGGTGGCGGGTGGGTTCGTTGATGAGGAGGTGAGGGGGGACCCAGAACTTGACGCGGAGGTCGAGCCGACCCCCGGGGATGCGGTGGGGGTCAAGGGGGTTCCTCAAGTTGAGCCATCTTGAGGGGCCTGATCCGGGGGACACGCGGAGCCCGAAATAGTCCGCTTCGGCGCCTATTTCCAACTTCTCGCATATCTAGAACAAAGAAACAAAATATAAGTCTACAAAAACGGAGCTGGTTTTATGAGATCACGTTTTGTGTAGATTAGAACGAACGCAAAAGGCAGTTCGAAAACCAAGGTGACCCCTAAATTGGGCTTCCATATTTTTTGTAAGACACTTTTGGGTGCAATACAATAAAGTACAACTGGTTTAGAACATTATTCTTATTGTAATCGCAATATGTCGTGGGAATTTCCTAGTAGGTAGGCAAGTACTTAATTCTACCTAGTTATACCTCTCCAAATTTGAGATTTAACGACCCAGTTACCCCTATGTGGGGCAATTTAATATTTTGGATATCTAGATTATGATTATGAATCTAGCCTTGCGTTGCACAGCTAGTATTTTCTAAATAATTATAGGATTAGTTACAATAACAAAATAAGCTTTAGGCAATTTGTTTGGCAATTCATAAGGAGAAAGCCAGCGTTGGAGCCAGTGATTATATTTTGATGGCGAGTGGTTAATTCAATTTCGATCAAGTTAAACAGGATCCTCGTGATTTCATAATAAAGGTGTGTCTGCCCACAGACCCTGAACTAGCCAAAAATAAATAAATGTTAAAAGCAAAAGGTAACCTCCGTATAGGTACGAAGTATTCTAAGCCCCTGAAATACAACAGTCCCTAAATAGTCATTTTAGACAAATAAACCTACATTATGTCGTTGTTGGGTAAGGTAACGTTAAGTCCAAAGTTCTCAAAAAGGTTTCAAGGCGATAACTTAAGCCTTGACTCTAATGAAACATAAATAAAGTTAAAAAGGCGTGAGACGAGAACCGTTACACAATTGAATAGCCAGAAGAGAGCCGAATGACTGATATTCTGAGGGAGTAAAGACAGATAGCTTCACCCTCTTAAAATACCTATATAACATTGTAGGTACCTACTAAGATAAATTTAATGCAATATCCGTACACTGTCGTGCAACTTTGTAATCTGCTATTTACCTACCAATAAACAAAGTTGCGTTAATTTGCCCTTACCTAACAATATAAAACAGTACTAACCTACGTATAAATTATATAGTTTATTAATAAAAGGTCATGTGACACTAGATATTTACGATACCGAGGTGTTTGTCTGTTTGTAATACAATGCGAGGGATTAGGTGTCAACGAGAGAGCAATCGATCATGTGTTGCTTGTGATGGAGATAGTGTTACTAGTATAGTGCCCACAACACTGGTGCGTATCTACCGTGACCATGAGCTGTATAAAGTATCTAGATTACTTATAAAATAACTTTATTGTAAAGTTAAAGTGAATTAACAATCCAAACGGAATCGAAAAAGTGATTGATACAATTTATTAACGTTAATTTTTTTTGTTTATCTAACTATAATGTATAGGATATATATTTTTGATAATAAAGATACAAACAAAGCCTACTTTGGAACGAATTATAAGTGAAAATGAACGAAAACCATCAAAAATGTAAGTTCCACCAGCCTAAGATTGGTGCTAGATCAACCATAGTTTGGTTGAGGGATTGTTTATATTAATGACCAAGTAAACGGTACTGTACTATGTCCATGTACTCTATCTCTTGGTATCAACAATAACAAGGATTTGATGACAGACATAAAACGTGAACACCCTGCACACTGCAGCATTGATAATTTACAACTTACAATGTAAATAATAGACGTTGATGATTTGCAATCATTCCCACGTGGTCGCGACGAATGTGGTTCACGCGGACAGCGCATGCGCGAATGCAACAATTAATGTCCTCTCTAAGTGCCTAGGTTCAATTAATGTTAACATAGTCGTGCTTGGTATGATAACATTATGATTATTACCTTTCCAAGGTGCGAAAACACATCGTCATTAACAGCCTGACTGTGCTACTGAGTCCTGCGTTAGTCCTATCCAGGTTTGGTAAAAACCAATACAAACATAATTTCAAATAAAATTCATTATACGCCGATTCAAAAACCTGGATATTTTTTGTATACAAAGTCGTTACAAAACCTAAGGAATATTGTTGGAATATATTGAATGACACTGGTTTCATCGAACCTAAACACAGAAGCTCGAAACAATTTTTGGATTTGAAAGTTTTCATTCATCATTTAATTGATCTCTCTATCGTTTTCGAAGTCAAATTTAAACATTTTTCGCTGCACACGTTAAATGATGCGTTGTTGAAGTAAACGTTTTAGTTTTTAGTGATAACCTTACTTACCTTACATTTTGTAAAGTTATCACTGATAAATGTCTTTGTTGTCATAAAATATCTTGGATTCTGAATTGAAGTATAGGTATTTAAAGGTTGCCTGGAAGAAATCGCAGTTTAACTGTTTTTGTATTTGTGTTTTTTTCTGTATTTCTGTATCTTGGTGTGCAATAAAGAGTATATTTGTATTGTATTGTTTTTTACATTAGAATAAAAAAAGTAAAGAAAACTCACACCGCCATCTAGTTCCAAAGACTTAAACTGGGCAATATTAGAAAAGGGGTTACCTTCAGCATTTCATGAGAGAGATAAATTATTACCCAAACTAAACATGCCCGTAATAATATGATTGCATAAAAATAATAACTGCAGTGCAATCAAGAAGAACGATTTCGGAGAAAACAATAATTAGCAAATTGTTTCCCAAAAGGCTTTTTCATGGAAGACACGAAGATTATAATGATGGTGGCAAATGACAGACAAATTGACTTTCTAAAGATGATAGCTTATGTGTAAAGGACACAAGGATGGGGTGGGGATAAAGAAAAGGTTTACGTAGATACAGATAATATAGATATCTACCTTCATAATGACCATTTCAATGTGGTGACATGTAGAAGTAGAAATCAAATGTCATCGCAATGATAATAATGACATAATTTAACTGTTGAGGTTCCAACTACTAAGTTGATAGTTACTGTTGATATGTTTAAAATAGAATCTGAGTAGTTAAATTCAAAATATTGATGAAAATTATGCAACCTAAGGAGACAAAAGTGACGTTACAGCGTTTGGCATTGACAAATGACCGAAATGTCAACTTTCTTTCCGAACTCTGGCATCGAAAAGTGAAACTGTCTACAAGTACAAAGTTGCTTTGGCAGCAAGCGACGCCATGTCCTGATTCGAGCGTGGCCCAGCAAGTCGGTCATCGACCTAACCGCTATACTATACGGGACCCTACTCGCTTCAACTTCAACGCAAAAAGTCGCAGCACCACATCCTTTGTTTGATGCCAACGGGGAATGAACAATGAGGTCAAGACGAGAATTTAACAGCTCAGTCCAGAGAAATTTAAGTCGTTTTATAACGAAAAGTATCAACGTTACTGCTGAGAACAAAGAAAGCAAGACCCAGAGTTTTCTTTTGAAAGAAAAAAAAAACTGACCATTAACGCTACCTAACACAACACCGTCATCGATGTCCAACGTTGATGTTGAGTGAATATGAGTAATATTATTTTAAAAACGTCGACTAAAAAGCTTTGATTGCAATCTAACGTTTTAACTCTGAAGGGCATGTTATTGCAGCATAATGATGACAAAACCCCAAAACCGTTGCCAAGTGCATTACGATTCTCTAGCTAGGGATTCACCGATGTTCAATGCTCTCGCTAAAATCTAAAATAGACCAGCTGTAAAAAACTATTGAATCACAACCACAACCCGTATCCCAGATGTTTTCGTTGCGTCCCTCTCTCTCGTGTTACCTTTCTCATTCTGTCTCACGGCACTATACTATCACGCAGCCACCGCGTGCGTGCACCACGCTCGATCAGTCAACCGAGTAGCCAAGCCAGCCGTAATATCTTTGTATTAGCTCTCGACAGACTCAAGTCTCAACAAATCTTCGGATCGGTCTGGCAGATTATCGCCTTGGACGAAAATAGAGATCTCATATTCTACCTGACAAATTTTGGCGTTTATTTAGAAATAGGGAAAGTTGAATTGAGGTAGATCTAAGAATTTCTCAAACAACTTAGATGGAGAAAAGAGACAACAAATGGAATCATATGAAGGCATTAATTTTAATTCATTAAAACACAAGGTTCTGAAAAGTAGATCAGTTAGAAGCAACATAATGCTTGATATAACTACCAACGACGTTTGTTATTATATTATAGCTAAAGATGTACCCCAAAATTGTATTTAGAGACGAAGACACGAAATAAACAAGGAACGTGATATTTTGCCTTACTTACCCACGCTAATGTAAGCAAACATATAATGTTAGGTATCCCACGACGCCTACGCCATTCATTGTATTATTTATTATAGAAAACATGTTGTACCTATAAACATTAGGTAAATTTATAAGAACTGCAAATAATATAAGCACGAAAACATATTTGTATAGTAATCCGATTAAGGATTCCTTAGCGGAAGGTAACTAAGCAACAAGAAGTCTATACATACTTTTACATTTATACTATACTGGCAAGTAAAATATAGACAGAAATAGAAGCAAAATCACTTACTTCATAAAATAAGTATATATTAGAGAGGTAAGTTAAGTATACCACAACCGTTCGCAGATAGGCTAAGTGGTTTACGGTTAATGGTATATTAGTGGTATTTAATTAATTTATATACGACAAGTATTTATTACAAAATACTAACAAACCCAAGGGGTTTTAAGCGCCCGAGAGGGGGGGAATAGTTGCCTTTTTTTACATGGGCTGTTGTGTTGTTGTGAATCACAACGCAAGTATATCTTGAATCATAACATTCATAACTTACTTACCTCTATAATATTTACTTATTTGATGAAGGAAGTGATTTCGCTTGTGATATTGTAGGTTCATCCCTATATTTAAGCTCAGAAGCAGCATTATTATTTTAATATTGATTAATTTACATTTTATAATAATAAGGTAAATTATGTAATAGGTATATCAGATACCTTCGGAATAATATTATTGTTATTGGGTCAGTGGTTTAGTAGCACACTTCAGTTGTTTTTCACCTGATAGTGCAAAATACTGCGCAGTTACTATTTGTTGTCATACGAGTAGGTAGCGATTGTTATTACAATATTAATCGATTTGTAATACTTTTGTTCGTATTTATTTACATCTTTATTATACCTAAAGAGACGATTCAGTACTTAGTCATTATAAGTATGTAGGTACTAGGTACTACCCTTTATTTATCTACCTTTGTAGTTTGCGATATCCGATGATAACATCGGATATCGCTCTAAAAAGTTAGAGACTGTCAAGACTGAAGGAAGTAGTTTTTGTTCACTATAGGTAAGTACCTATATCTTAAACTGATTTTTACTTTTTATGTAGGTATAAATTATATTAGGTACGCCATTTTTTAAGTTAAGTTAGTCAAACTTTTTTAAAGTATAATCAAAATGGCGCTGTTATGCGCCATTTTGAATTCTACATCTAGAGTGCTTTCGTATTCATAACTTTAATACAAAATAAAAACTAAGTATCTATAAAATAAAATAAACAGTTAGTATCAACTATCAACAAGGAATCAAGAAAATAAGCAAACAGCTTGGCAAGATTATACAGCGCACATTGTAAAGTGAACCATGAGCTATCCGCACAAAGTATTTATTTCCATACAATGCATTATTGCAAACAAATAACTTGGTAGGTTTATTATGTGGAACCTCGATGTCCTTGTGCTGTGGATTAAAATGCGCATTATTAGAATTTCGCGCGCAAAGAGCCGCCATCTTGATTTTAAATATAAAGGTTTCGTTAGCATGTTTTTGTAGACATAAATAGCGAGTCATTTCTATTTTTCTATTTAGGCAAGTTATTTAAATATTTGTATGTTGATTTACTAAGGTTCTATTGATTGGTAGATAGGTAGGTATATGATACTGTATTCACCTTCACTGTATCACAAATATTTGTTATTTTCAAGAGCTTATCGAAAACCACAATCAATCTGGATCAAGTAGATTCTCATTTAGGTATTTACAGTTTTATCTAGGTACTAAGGTATTTTTAAACGTCATGTCCGATAGTAGCTAGATTATCTCCGGCCTCTCCGGGTAGCAATAGCAACTTTACTGCCTTGAAGTGCCTTGCATGAATAATCTTTTAAACCTTTAATATTCCTGGCTCAAGGGTTTGTTTAGTCATAGATAACTTTTGTTTTTCTAAGATTATGAAACTTCATTTGACTAAACTACATGCCGGAATTTATGTAATTTATCGCACTAAGCTAATCTACTTCTACAGAAAACTATATACCTAGAATGAGGTAGTATCTTTCACTTAGACAAATATTTTTAACGCAACAAAATAAACAACAGTTTTTGTTTCAGTTACTTAAAGCTAGTTGAACTAATCAGTCTGAAACAAATACAAAGATGCATTGTTTTTCAGAGTCAACAAAACTATAAAAATTAAGGTTTATGACATTGTTGTGACATCTAACTAGCACACAAGTTGTGGCGTCGTGAATACAATGGCTCCTCTTAGACTAGAGCTGGGGAGGAGCAGACAGAACATAAATATAAATAACAACATAAGACCTTTTACAGCAATAGACAGTGCCGAATTGGATAGGAAAGTCTTGGAAAGGCTCCAGGTTTTATTAATTTTAGAAGTGAGGCATGTCTTTAGCAATTTATAATAAAGATATCGCAGTTTCCTACATTTACCATATTTAACAGTTCCTTGGTGTGGAGACCATGGGGGAAACAAAGACCGGTGGGATGGGTTCAAATGAGATGGAAGGACGTCATCAAAAAGATAGCGGGCAGCAAATGGACTGGACATTAACTGCCCAAACTAGAAGGAAATGGAAGATTTTCAAGGAGGCCTACACCAGTCTACTGGTCGACAAAGGCTAGAAGGAAGAAGAAAGAAGAAATTTGGTTGTTTGAACTTTTGGTTCTAATTTAAAAGAACTTAACCTACTTTAAACTTGATGTTTTGCCGGTTCGTTCGAATTTATTATAATATAAGTCTTCTTAGATTGAAACGGAACCGTCAATGTCAATCCCGAGTTTTTTGTCTGGCGGGAAATAGAATAACTTACCTACCTTTCTGATGTGAGTGGGTAGAGTAGTACTGTATTTAGTTGTGGAAGATGCCTTTTATGTAGGCTTGGGCTGGGCAATGACACTTGCCATCGCACTATGAGACACGTTTGGACATATTCCAAATACCCATCGTCCTATCATGCTGTTGACTCGTGACTTCCTTTGACACCAAAAGTTAACTTCCTTGGATGTTTTAATTTTAGACAAAAGGTTGAATGGTGATAATGTCCTTATTTATGGGGTTTATCGATTTCGGTTTTGCACGTAAGGTTTTCCTCTTTTTACTGCATAAACCTCAGACCAACAAAAAAATTTTTTTTGGTCTGACGCATAAATCTACATAAAGTAAAATTTATTAAATTACTTAAATGCGACTTTTTTCAGAATACCTCTTATTCTGGAGCATACCTATTCGGTTGAGAGGTAATGAATGAGTAGTACCTAACCTACCTAGTTTCTTGAAATATGACAAAAAAACAGAAACTGTCAATCTTCACACGTCCAACATAGCTAAGCTGGGTAATGGTATCTACTTGAACAAGTATGTTGCTGGCAAGTACACTACGGATGTACTTTGAACCGTTCAATGAACTTTTAAGAGATAAAAAGTTAAGCTTGTTTTAATTTTATGGTGACCTCATTGTGGTCTTATTGAAGAATGATATTCACACAGTTTTATGCTACTCAACCCAAATTACATTTAAATCTTTTGGAAACTGAAAGAGGTCGACGAAACCCTTGCCTGTCGCAAATTCAGCGAAAAACTAAACATCTGAACCAGAAGTAATAAAACGAAAACTATAACAAATAAAAATTTAGGAAGAAAAGTTGATACTCTTAATACTTCAATGTTCTTACAGCATTCATTTTGTAAATACCTCTACTAAATTCTCGTATCGAGACAATTTCCTCAGGTTACATTGTAAAATATTGTTTTGCCAAGTATTTCGAACCTTCTCACCGATATACTGATACCTTACCGTTTAGTAGATGGCTTAGTATCATTCGAACGACGCACAATTACTATAAATTTTAAATTGTGGACTTTTCCACTCATTTAGTTTAGGAGTAGGAACGCCTACGTGACCGATGCATCGTATCTCACTGTGCCTCTAGCCGGCTGCCCCAAGGCTTGCGGTTAGCCCCGTTACTGTTAAGTCCTTTTAACTGAACTGTTAACACGGCTCATTACGAGAGTACCTCAAGGTTTACAGCCCGATGCGCTATTGTATAACCTTTTTAAGCATTCTTTTTGTAAAATTTTACTTTATATACTGAGTATTTTGATATTTTTAAATGTAATTTTAATTATATACTACTTATACCGTGAGTGTAAATTGAGTCTATTTGTTTAATTTCCACAAATGAATTGTTGTTGTTGTAATTTGTAACAAAACCAATTATCTACACCCCCAGCCGGATTTTATCGGGGTATAGGGGTACAGGGCTCCGAATTTTGTGACCACCACGTTTTGTGCTAACAGCCTCCATAGAAAACAACAGGCCATAAAATTAATTGTAAAATAAAAGTTTGTTATTTATGACGCTTTTATTGACCTAAAATATAGTAGTACATTCATTGCACCCTATAATCCTATCCTTATTTAAATCAAATTTTTGTACTTTAGCCTCATTAGTATTCTGATTGATAAGAGATAAGATGTAGTCCTACATCCGTTTCTTATCGGTTGTCGATTGAATCCATTATCTCTATGATGGAGGTTCCTATAAACTACTTCAATATATTGGACAATAGATATAAGGTAGGTTAAGGTATCTTGCCAATTTGCACTGCACAGACACATATATTTTTTCGGTTTTAACACAATATATTTTTACTTGATTTATACATAGAAAAATATAATAAATAAATAACGATGGGAAATTCACACAGATCTTCTAGCATCATGTAAAGTAGAGCTTGTTTTTTTTCAACGCATTCTACCTATGCATATGCCAGGTTCGTCAGATTATAAATAACGCTTGGGTACCTAACCTACTGTATGACGTAATAGTTTTAGATGACACAAATATACTTGTACATACATATTTTAAATGTCAGAGGCACATACAATCAAATTACTTATACGCAAAATGTTATACCAACTCCTGTTTTTTTTAGCTTAAACGAGTATAACCAGTTTCCGAGGTAAATTAGTTTTTTCGAATAGTTGTATTGCAATAAACGAATGACCTACCTACCCAGTTATATGTGGCATATCTTCTTGTTAAACATATTTTTGAAGGTGAGGTACAGTTAGTTGCTCAGATTTTAATCCTACTCCTAAGTTATCAGTTTTATTTTACGCGGTAATTTTCAAATAAAATTTGTCCTGGTACTGTAATTTATTATCAACCTAAGCCAGCCTCAACTGTCGGTCAAAATAATATAATATTTTGTGTTCTATCTCATCTGCTATCAGTCTTCTGACTATGCAAATTTGATGTATTGGTAAAGTGTTCCTGGTTGGAAATAGAGTCGATTAAGACCAACTTGTTTTTTTGACAAATGTCATTTTTTGGGCGAACCGTACTTACTTTTTTTCAAAAAACTAAAAATGGCAATTTATTTTTCTTCAAAATAAAACAGAAGGTTCCTAAGAACAAAAACTACAAAAGAAACGGTAGCTACCCTGAAGGGGCCAAAAATTTGCCCCACCCTGTATACGGCTATTGTTCAACTTTTTGACAAAGAATTCTTCAAAAAACCTATGACTCGAATGGAGAAAACATGATCGTACAAAGAACCTTGGTGTGTGGTGTGTGATGATGATACCATTCAGAGAAAGGTTATCGGAGTTCAAACGAAACAATTTCGTGTCAGTTTGTTAAGACAAATTGTCACTTTACACAATCATTAATGATAAGGCAGAATAATAAGATGATACGGACTATTACGGACACATGAGAAGTGCCATTTAGTGTATGTTAATGTGTATTCTATAGAATAGTTGTTCTATAGCATAGGTACCATCTTTTTTGCAATTTGGTTGACTGACGGGTTTTTTATCGTGGTTTTACTGGTTGATGCCTGCTATACCTACGCGATGAATACTTGTTAAATGCGTGCAATCACAGAAATTTGATTTACAATAATTCCAACTAGTACTAAACTAGGTTCATTCAAAGTAAAAAGTACTAATTACTGATTTATATGTCTCATAGGTTTTTTCACGATTTAAGTAAATCAAAACACTTTCCTACCTTATTATCAGGTAAGTAAGATAGAAATCAAGATTTAATAATAATTTTGTCGTCAGCCAGTTATTTTATCAAATCACCGATAAAGCAGTTTAAAGTTGAAAGATAACCAATCATTATGTTGCCAAGTAGAGTACAAACCTCTATACATATAAGTTAAGTAGGTAGGTACCTACCTATTCTTCTTCAGCAAAAAGTGCCTAATTACATAAGTAGGAATATTGTTTCATCATTTTAATTTTAACCTTCTTGAACCGTGAATACATACTAAGTTACCTAATTATTAGGTGTCACTGGCATTATATTTCTTTTCAGCCTGCATTAGGTATCCCACCGTGGGGCAAATTCCTCCCTTCCTTCTAGGTTTTTCTGATGCCATATGGGCTAGTCTTTAAAGTGCACCATATAAATCATAACATTTATATGGTGCACTTAGAATACTAGATACTAGAATACTAGATTTAAAAATAACTTTTGCTTTGTTTCTTATTTACTGTAATCTGTACCGTTTGTTATGGAAGAGCGAGACCCTCTAACACAAGTTTTTTATACTTAAATGAGGGTCTCAACCATAGAATTACCGATTGTAATATTGTTACAGAAATAAATATTATTATTATTATTATTACAATTATAGTTATTTTAGTATGTTGAAAAAATTTAGATGGTGAAGTCGTAGAGTTCTAGATGATGAGGTGTCCCCAAATCTTTCCTCTGAAAATTGAAGTCTTCGTCATCGACTTAGATTTTTATAGTTTTTTCATGAATTTTATTGGATCCCACTGTCAAAACTGAACCAAATTAAAATGGGACCACACGAGAAGCACCAGCTGTCATATAAAAAAAATCATGAAAATCAGACCACTCAGTCAAAACTTCTGAGGTAACAAACATAAAAAAATATAAAATAAAATACAGTCGAATTGAGAACTTCCTCCTCTTTTACAAGTCGGTTAAAAATATCGAATATTGATGTCAGTCTTTGATGAGTTCCTTACCACTAGCGCCGTTAAGGGCGGTAAGGTACAGTAGGTACCTAGTTGCAATTTTATGAAAATGTAAGCTTTATGGCCGTTCGCGATAATACCTACCTAGTGTCGATCTTTGACGATGCGATGCGAGCCAAGACCTTTTTGAATTAAACGCTGCATCAAACATGTACGCGTATTGTTTGCCACTAGTTCAATTAAGATATCTTTAATAAAAAACTAAGAAAATCAAATGATCTGACTTATTGGCTTGAAAAATATTTTCAAACTACATTATGATAGCTGTTACGTGGCTGTTACCTAATCAAGCGTATGTCTGAAACGGTCATGAACTCTTCATCTGAATTTCAGCCCCATCTGTTCAGTAAATTAGGCGTCTTAATATAACCTATATGTGTGTGACAGGTTACAAAAATCCATCTTTTCAAACTTCCGGCAGTTATTCATATTGCCCTAATGCTTATTCGATAACGGTTAAAATTATGCCGTTAACATGACAACATCATTGTGCACATGATGTGACTAAAAATTTAAATCGATAGATATAATCTTTGGATGTGTCTAAATGAAAAACCATTATAATTAGACAACAAAATGTACATATATTAATTAAATAGGAAGCACCTAATTTTAATAACGGACATAAAAATTTAACTCTTCCGTTGTTTAACATGTTCAATACGACTCCCTGCGTACACCAGTGACGCAATAATAGTCCTAGATCTTGATATAGGCAAGTAAGTCCAACTAGATCTATTGAACCAGTTTATCTACTTAGGACCATTATTTCCTGAACCACTGGCAAAGCAACTGAGATGACGTATGCCTCTTAGTTCTACAGTTTTTATACGTTATGGACCTTTGTGTAGTGTAGGTACTTAACTGCAATTCTTATAAATATTTGTTGGCTTTGTCTGATATCCTTGAATCTTTTGTTAGAAGACAGACATTGCATACATAGAGTCTGATTTTACTGTTAACAAATTACTGAGTTAGGTTGGATGATTATATGGTACGTAACGTATGTATCAAATTGTTGCTAAGAGAAAGCTTTAGGATATTTTGGGAGTCAAGATTTTAATCAAAGGAAGTGGGCCTTTTATAATCCTTGATTTTACTCATATTAAGTACGAATTTGGCATACACTGTGTTGACAGTGGAATAAAATCAGCAGTGTATGCCAGGTTCGTATTCCTATATGTATAATACGCAAGTAATAGGATTTTAGACTCGTAAACTTAGGAGCTTCCATAAAATCCTAACCGTTTGGTAATAAAATGATCCTCCTAACCATAAACGCTCCTAACTAAACGTTTGAAAGTCATCCATCCAATGTGACTCGTTTAGTTTAGTTAGGAGCGTTTATGGTTAGGAAGTCATCCATCCAATGTGACTCACATTGGATGGATGACTTTCAAACGTTTAGTTAGGAGCGTTTATGGTTAGGAGGATCATTTTATTACCAAACGGTTTAATATATAGGTATTCAAAATATTGCTAAACCAATAAAAAACAAGTTAGGTCTTGCGTTTTAATGTGCACAACCTACCTTCCTAAAATTTGCAATATGAAGCTCTGGTATATTTTTGGTATTTGCTCCGTTTAATTTCCTTGTTGAATGATCTGTGACCCGGATTTAAAAATGACTTGCTGAGTAATTTTATAAATAAACAATAATATAAGGACGTGTCTACTAAGTGAAAAAGTGTAAGCTATTTGAGATAATATCGGGTCTTCTATTAAGTTACCTTACTTCGTATTATTGCGTAATTTGCGTAGTTCTATCCAACCAACTGTGTAAACAAATTCCGTGCTTAATCTTCTCTTCAGCCAGGAAAGCCTTTGTTGCTACTTTTGTAAGTTGTATTCATTATAAATTTCCTGCTACCTTTGTAAGTCTTCGAGCGTGCTAACCATTCAGATAGGTTATTAGAGGCTGTTCCCACAACAGTCGGGCATCAATTCAGTGCTGGTATTATGACAAACAATGGTGACGGTATCGAGCAAAGTCCACGTTCAATTGGAAAGTCGAACAGTACAGTTTCTAGAGCCATTACGTTAATTGTGCCGAAATTTAGGCTGGCAGAGTTAAGTGGGGCGATTGATGGTCCAAAGTCTAGTCGCCGCATCTGCCTGAAGCGTGCAGATTTCGCAATACACATGTTTTGATGAGTGGAACACATATGCTAAGTCTGCTAGGCTGTGTAGGCACATAATAGCAAAAATTGTTGTGAAATTCTAGCAAATTTTCTAGTACAAAACTTATTGATGACTCAGTTATTGGGTAACTTTCTGATGAAAATGCACGTAGGTGTTGCATTAGATTTTGATAAATATTTTATACTCATTATCGTACAATAAACTGTAATTTTATTATCACTATTTCAAAAATTTCAATAAGCCGGTATTTGCTCAAACTGGAATAATAAGGTATGTGTATGTAATTGAAATGCTTCAAAGTATGCATTGGGTGTGAGTGAGTAATGAAAAATCTTACTATTTGTTACTTGTAAATTGTTGTACTGAGCAGTCATTCAAATTGCATATCAACCAAGCTCATACTAAATAGAACTGCTAAAAATAATAATGACTGTCTCCATTAACCTCCATGTTGAACGAGCGTTAAATTCAGCCAAATATACCTCATGTACTTGGAGTTTGGACTCACGCATGCTCCACATGTGTGATTCCCCTGAGATTTTATAAATTTTTCATCCAACAAGAAGTTTTTTCCTGTTATTTGTAAGCGGAGGTAGACAAAGTAGGTATGAAAGTTATTTAAGATATAGAGTTTTCGATCAGTGATCTGATGTGTTATGTAAATACACAGATTTTGTATGATCGCTTATGTTTACAGAAGAATGCTAATGAATGCTTGAAAGTAGTCCATACAGAGTTCACAATACAGTCATCATAACTTTTTGTTATGATATTCGAAACAAACAGCAGCTGTTAATCGAATCGACGTGAAATTCGATTGCAGTCCCAAACTTTTCAACCATAACATTCTACCTTAAATCTTCAGCTTCAGAGAATAAGGTTGATATTTCAGCTAAGGTTAGCGATCACGCACTGCGCACGTGCTCACGCGCACGCAGTACTGACTATTGTGCATTCTGTGGCGCGGTAGAGAGTCAATGCTGCGGTGTCCATGACTTTTGGTGCGTTGCATTTGATTTTGACATTATTTTTACCGCGACGGAACTGGTTTTTATAAATTAGCATGCTTGTGTTGTTATCGTCTTACTGAAATCAAAGCTTTCTAACGCTAAATCGCGTAAGTACCTTCCAATTCCAAGGTACCTACTTGCCAGGCCTATAACTTTTTCCTGCACTCCTGTAGGTGAAGGAAAAACATATAAGAATTACAATCTAAATTAAGTATATTGTAAAAATTTACTATATATGAATATCTGCTTACAAACATTAATATTACAATAAGTATTATATATTTTTACGACTTTCTGCTTTCATCCCACTTCCGAGCGCAATCACATAAAAAGCAAGTTTCTCGTGCAAATTCCCATAAGTCTAAAAAAAGACATGAACGCATGGTGCTACTACCCACAGCTGTAGTAGAACCGGCGGACTTTGGACCCGTAGACAATCACCGGTGTTACGAGGCGTGAACGACCAAAAACTCCTTGGTGAGGTGACGGCTGTTATATCTTTGAGTCATGTCATGCCTATTTTATACAGATTTAATGTGATATACTTATACAAATCTGTAACCAAATCAGATTGTAACATATTCTAACCCTAGTTTTTCCTGGCTTTCACTTTTAAGATGTCCTTTTTTCTCGATTCCTCATCAATACATAGGTAGGTAATTAATAAGGAAAAGATAGTAGGATCAGTTAGCTAGCAGAAGTAATTAAAGGAGTAGGATGGCTGTATTTATATAACTAATTTAGGTACGTACCTAACCTAGGTACCTACCTAATTACTCAATAGATTAGGCTGAAATTTTGCCTAATACAACTGTAGACTCAAATGGGTTTAAGTAGGTACCAAATTGAATCTAGAGCTGCTTCAGACCTTTCAACTCTGTAGGTAAGGTACCTACCTATAAGGTTTTTATTCAAGAAAAAGTCGCAAAAGTCGCGGATTTAAAATTTACATAGGTATTAAGCAAGGCAAAAAGTAGGTAGTAGGCTAAAAAGGTAGGTAGGTAGAAACCACTTAGACAAATAATTGACACAGTAGGTATGAGGTCATTTTGTACTCTAAGAAACATTTTTTTTACATTCATTGAGCCAAAAAAAGCCATGAGACTATTATAATAATTACCTTTTCCAATTTAGATTGTCCTAAATTATGTTTACTTATAGGATAGGCTGGAGTCGAGCCAAGTTATGCATCGAGCTTCAGAAACTTTAGCGCCGGACATTGCAGATATGTTTTCGTTGCTCTTTTATTTTGACTTGTCTTCACTTATCTATTTTAAATAATTATATGCATTTTTTTTTATAAATGATTACCCAAAAATGATATCAAATTAATGGATATTGAATTATATATAATCAAGGTTAGGTAACTAGATGATAGCTATATAAATCGTATCACGGCTCTAGAGCGTGGTTGCTAGAATGCCGCCGGTCCAAAGTCCGCAAGGTAATCGTGGCGTAGGCTAACAACGTGTCGCCGACAATGCTGTTGTATTATTGCACCTGATTACGATATTATAACAAAGAAAATTAATCAATAAATTGATAGAAATAAAAGAACATACTAAAGAGACTACTACTCAGATCTTGCAAAATAAAAATATTAAATAACGAAAAAAAATATGATGTAAAATTAAGATGTTCCTATTTCATCAGATGGATATGCCAGATTCGTATTGTATGCCAGATTCGTATGTATGCCAATTTCGTTTAGTGATGTGCCCGAGTTATCTATTATAGTAATGAAAATGAAACTTGTAAACAAATTAACACCTACTAGATTATTGATATATACATTGTACTATAACATAGGTAGGTTGTAATATTAAATAAAAAAATCTTACCTTCTCCAGACAATCCTGTCCGATGGCATTGGGGTCAGCTCTGATCTCCAGGATCACTGAATTCGGCTGGCTGACTAACCACATTTTGTTTAGCATATTTTGTAAAAAGGTCTAAAAAGAAATGAGGTCGTGTTCGTGCTATCGCGGCGGCCACTGTTTACTAATGTTTTTATTGACACTCGCGTAAATAGTCTTTGTAATTCCGCTCTGCGGGAAGTCTATCGCGTATTCTTTGTGGAAGTAAAACTGTGAATACTTCCAAACGACGGCCATGCTACGATAAGTTTGCCTCCGAAATGATAAAACGTGACGTTGTCGGTTCGCGGTGCGGGGAGTGGATTGGACTCTGCCCCTACGTCGCTGAATCTGCAACTTTAGTTACCCACTTTGCGTACGTTGCCGGTTTACTATGACGTTTGATCTACAGTCACGGTAAAACCCATCGATGTAAAGAGTACTTTAGTAAAACTAACTTTATATTCTCTCGCTGAGTGAGTGGCGGGCGTGCAATCGAGCTCTTTTCCTCTTTTTCCTTTCGAAAGATGTGTGAGAGGGACACAAACATATAATAAAACGATGAAGTCATGTTGATAAAATCCCAGGTGTAGTAGGTCCCGGCTAGCCTACTACATCATCATCATATCAATTTCATTAATTTCATTTTTAATAATAATTAGGTAATTACTTTTATTACAAATTCAAAACCACTCCATGAAGGTAGGAAGTAAGTAGGTACCTATGGTTTATCCATCCAGCATGGAGCATGTTAGTAAATAAACCACGATACAAACTCAGACGAAGTAAAGATACAAATAACAAAAACTCACTTGCTTGGCGTCGAGTTTCAGATATAATTGTAAGCAATTTTTATTGAAGGGAGGATCTAAAATCGACAAGTAATGTAAATTACGTATAAAAGGACGCGCCAACAAAGTGAATTTTAGGTTAAGTATGGGCGGTTTGTATACTATGCCTCATTCAAAATGGACACGGTATAGCTACCTATGGTTTGTCCATTTTGAATGGAGCATGTTAGTAAACAAAATACGACACAAATAACAAAATCTAATTTGCTTGGCGTCGAGTTTCAGATAAGTATAATTGTAAACAATTTTTATTGAAGGGAGGATCTAAAATCGACCAATAATGTAAATTACGTATAAAAGGACGCGCCAACAAAGTGAGTATGGGGGGTTTGTTTACGTTTATGCCTCATCTAAAATGGACACGGTATAGGTAGATTTTTTTTTTGTTTCTATGTTATCAAAAAACTAAAAATAGCAATATTTTTTACTTCAAAAGAAAACAGAAAGTTCCTTAGAACAAAACCTTCTGAATACAAAAGAAACGGTAGCTACCATTTTAAATCAATGGTAGCTACCCATAATCTCGGAAACGGTTTCAAAATTTCATGAAATTATACTATACAGGCGGTTTCGGGGGCGATAAATCGATCTAGCTAGGATTCATTTTCCGAAAATGTAGTTTATTAGTTTAATTATGTTTTCTATAATAATATTTATCTTATTCAATTGACTCTTCCTGACATCTATTGGCGAATAGTAATACTATTTAATTCGTGTTTTCAATAATGAACTTTATCCGAATCCCCTTATAGATATAATGTAGATAGCTATCTACCTGTACCTACCTAAATTTTGGGTTAGGGCATAAGAATAGAGGTCAGTCTTTATTCTGATGGTTACCTACGTTTCGCCCGAATCTAAAACTCGTCCGCGAAGACCGCGAAGAGATTTGGGCGAAGTATCCGGGTAAGTACATTTCGGTCATCCGAATCTAAAATCTGTTGGTTTTAGATTCGGACATATACCTACCACAACGCATAAGTGGGTTAGGGTAGGTAGGTACGTTTCACCCGAATGTCTTTGTTACTTTTCAAGGGTATCTTTCCTATACATCCAGCCACAAATGCTGCTAATTTACCAAAGGTACCTAAATTTATGTTAGAAAATAGATGCAAAACGCCAAACCATCTATGGCGGTAAAAATTTACAATAAAATCCCGAAAAACTTGAAATGTCTAGAAAAAAATAACACTTTCGAAAGCAAACTGAAAGAGATGCTCATAAAAAAATGCTATTACAAACTTGACGATTTCTTCAATGATCCTTTTAGCGACTCGCAAATTAAATTATAAATTAGTATAATATTAAGTTCACTATTATTAATTTTAAGATACTGCGCTATACCTGCCTGTTCTCCATTGCAACACCCACAATGGGTACATACTGTGATCTTAACTTAAACTCACCTTATCACTAAGACCTGATTGTATGAATGCAATAAATACTGAATACTGAATACTAAATTGACATAGCTTGTTACCACCGTAGGTAGGTGGTAGGTATTTTTATATCTAACGCAATAAACCCAAGTTTGAAAATAATATATCACATAGTAGCAAATTAATTTTACCTACTTGGCAAAACTGTCCTTTGAGTACAATGATGCAGCAAAGTCTTTGAAGAAAATATATTTTGAAGTTTATAAAAACAATAAATTCAACTAATTGTTTATTGTTTTACTTAAAAACTACAAGACCACAGTCTTTACGTTGTGTAACATCACTACCTTCAAGGTGTTTTAAAATAAGCTTATAGTACCTACTATTGTAATGGACTATGCTTTCTATAGAGTTGCTAGCCATAGCAATAAGTTGTATTAGTTCTCTTCTCTCAACTATTATCTAATACAATACAAGGTCTATCTTCTAACAAGGTCTATCCGACTCTGCGTAGGTCTGACCAGAATCTGATCTGATTAAGTTTTGCGATTACTCTACTACACCCACGGACGAAGGAAATCCCTGATCATGGACTTATGTTATGGTAGGTAATGGTAGAGTTTAATATGTATAAAGACCAATGATATTATATTAACATCATTGGTGTAGACTACATTTAATTTTAACCAAATTGGATTTAAAAATTCGCGGTTCCTACAAATATTCGGAATGTTGCCATTCCAAAAATAAGGCGAACTTTTTGTAACTCTGTAACTTTCGTTTTTGAACTATGGGCCATCTAACGGTAAAACTATGAACTAACCTTAAATTCTGTTCCGTTCCACGAAGAAATAAACATCATGTTTTTTCGGGAAGTATTTTTTTTGATGAATTTTTTAGTACTCTTAATTTAGTCATGATTTGAAATTGATTTTTTATATGCCATCGTTTTGCGAAAATAAACTTGAAACCGAATTTGCATGCGAAACTTTTCCTAATGCGTTCCGTGTCACGCAAAAATTACACACCACGAGTCGATGACAGCGCCAATTGTGACAACATGGTGGAACTTCACACATCATATGACTTTCGTCATCACAGCCACTGCGCCTATCGATTTGTGTGTCGTTCTTGGTTCGTGCTACAGTTTTTGTATAACCGAAAATGGCGAGCCAGACACAGGGAATTCAACAATTGCTGGCCGCTGAGAAGCGCGCTGCGGAGAAGGTCTCAGAGGCGAGGAAGCGTAAGTACAAAGCCCCGTAGTTTCGATCCATCGTCGACACCCATTATTACAAACTTCCTAGCCTTGTAATTAGCTAAATCGTCTTGATCCTGCCTCCAGATAGTACATTTTGACCGTGTTAGCAGTGTATCAGGACAACTGTTAAGTCTTACAACCGCAAATCGTTGTTCCTGTGCTGAAACTCGCTAATCCGTAGTCACATGATACGGCTGCCTTGACTCTCAATCAATTGCTCTATCAGTACCCAAGTTAAATTTTGTGTCTACAAACTATAAAATGTATGCATTTACGCATAACATAAATAAGCAGTTCAGTTGCTGTGAAGATGAGATTTGTTAATTTTTGTGAAGTACCTCCCATTAGAGTCCAACTATGCACTAAATTCGCAATAACTAAGTTTAGTGAAGTTAAAAAACCTTAATTTTATTAAGGATTCATCAAACTTTTTTGTATGACCAAACCAGACCCAAATCATCTGGTTTAATACAAGTCTCTCAGTGTCAACAAAAGATGTCCTAAGACAAAATGTCCCATGTAATTCAGGCTAAATTAATAAATTTCAGGAAAAGCGAAACGCCTAAAGCAAGCCAAGGAGGAGGCCCAGGATGAGGTGGAGAAGTACAGGCAGGAGCGCGAGCGCCAGTTCAAGGAGTTTGAAGACAAGGTGACCATACTTACACCTTAGATACGGGATTCACTTTGACTTTTGCTGATATAGACACAGTCCCCTTGTTTAGAATGATAAGCTTATGGAAGCTATTCTTTCACAAAGTTTTTAAAATAAACTACTGTGGCCATTTAGGCAAAACAAAATTCTTTTATGAAGCACTGTTGCCATTGCAAGTGGTTTTACATCATCATTATCATGATCACCCTGAAGGGGCATGATGAGCAGTGCCCTACCTATGTCATTGGTTTTTAAAACTATAATCTTTTAAGAGCCTTTTAAGACCTTAGCAGATTTGTTAATCAGGATCAATTTTGACCTATAACTCAGTACTAATAGGACCACCATATAAAAAACTTGAAATACATACCTAAAATTTAGCATTGTTTTTTGTTTCTCGAGAGTGAAAACATGATCATCCTCATTCTCAACAGCCTATAATGGTCAAACGTCACTGTTGGAGTCAGCCTCATTGGGTATGGGGGGTAATACCCATATATTTTGATTAGTTTCATGAGTTATTGCTATTTGGTATGTTATTACTAAATTGCGTGTACAAAGACTCGGATATACACATCAGCTTAAGAGCTGCCTGTGTATCATTTGTTTTCATTTATTAAACAATAATTGAATAACTATAATCTTTTATGCTAACACTCTTCCAAAAAGGTACACCCATGATGATAAATGATCATGAAATCCTATCCTTTTTACACAAATGGCTGTAACACCCTTAACATATTTCTCGTATTTCTGCAGCACATGGGCTCACGAGAAGGTGTGGCAGCTAAAATCGACGCTGAAACCAAGGTCAAGATTGAGGAGATGAACAAAATGGTCAAAACCCAAGAGGAGGCGGTAAGTACTTTATTTTTAACCACTTTACTGCATTGTTCTCTACACTCTGTTCAAATTTCTTATCCTACAATAATCTACCTCTCTATCTATTTCTGCAGAATTGCTGTTTATATTTATTTCTATTCATATTTATGATTCTGATGACCGAATTTGAAAATCTCTTAATACCTTATCTTCTTGCTTAAAAATGTGTGCTGTGGTATAGATTGGTAATACATTTATGTTTTATTATATTATTTATATTTATCAATGTATCTTGTAACTTAAAATCTTTAAGGTATGTATTCCAAAACAATAATCTTAAATTTGACAGAAGAAACATTAAGGGCTTCACACAACACCTATATAATGTAAAGATTACACCATAGCATCCATCTCATAACATCTTTCCATAGAAATTTTGTCAGGAGACTACACACAAAAGCTATAATGTATATTTTTACTTGTTTGAAATATATATAAAGCTGCCGCATCTGAAGCCTTTAATGTTAACAGACGAAACAGCTAATAGTCCGATTTTCTTGTGGTGAGCTCCAACCATAATTCAAATTAACAAACGCCTACTTATGGCATTTTTTGGTAAAGTCTGTTCAAAAAGAGATGAGTCGTGGGAATTGAGGGCGCGCGTGTGCCGATTGACAACTTTTGTTGCGTTGACAACACGGCTCTGTCATTGCAGTACGACTAAAAGTGTTAGTTCACAGTAACGCCATGACTCTTCTCTTTTTGAACAGACTATCTAAGCAATATTCTATGTCAGTGACAATGTCAATAATAATATTGTTTATTTGGTTTCAGGTGATCAAAGACATCCTCAGCCTGGTGTACGATATCAAGCCAGAGCTGCACATCAACTACCGCGTCGATTAAGCGAAACCTTTCTAACAATAATAAATAACCGATCGCCACTCCGCTATACCCTGCGATCTTAGTTGTTATTCTGTTACTTAGGCGGCAGAATGTGCATTCCCATTTAACATAAGCTGACTTCAGCGGATAAATGGAGCGCGTTCTCTCGTCGTATTGCTGTAAATACTTTGAAATGCTTTGTTGTACACTAAATATTCACAAATTATGATAATTATATTTGGATGTAATCAGCCAACGGTATCATTCCAACGCAAGTTCCGATATAGAACAACAAAAATGTTTAATCTATGTATGTATGTGTTGAATAGAAAATATAACTGTTTGAAAATATAAGTAATGTTTTTTCCTCGTTGCCGTATGGCCGTCTGTATTTTTAATAGAGAAATATAAGTATTATCGATTGTATATTCTTGTTTTATTATGATACAAGAGAAAACTTTACGCAGATGGTGATGGATGGCTCAGCGCGGAGTCTATTCTTTGTGCCACCTCTGAAAAAAAAATTATGTTAAGTTGATACTAGTTTTATGGCAATTGGACGATATTGGTGTCAATTCTAATGCCCCCTCCACTAAGATAGACGCCTTAGTGGAGGCCATTTGAATTGACACCTAGTGCTTTTATTCTAAAGTGCTGTGTAATTTTTAATGTTGTCAAGTGAGTACCTATACAAAGTTAAGTTTTGGCGACATCTGAAACGACACCACTGTAAAAACATGTCGTTCACTTGATGGGTTAATAATTTTATGATGCTTATCTGGTATGTCATTTATAATCAAAACAGAAGTTGATAACTGAATCTGTGATAAATTGATAATGATGTTAAAATTCCTATCCTAAGCGCTGAGATGTTAGATAAATACAGAAACACAATTTACCTACCTTATCTTATAAGCAATTAAGATAGGTACCTACCTGTCAAGTTATATTATAATTAATTTATCTTAGGTAGGTAGAAATAAGAATAGTAGATCCATAAATTATTTAGACAGTTACGCCCGAATACTCAAACGCATCTAGAATCATCATTCATCTAAGTAGAGCATCTTCTCTTTCCACTGAGAATGAGTATTTTATGGTACCTAGACATTTCTAAACAGCAGCATTAGCAGCCTCTATTTCTAAATGGGGAAACCAGGTGAGATCTGCACTGACACCTCCAATGAGCGTATTAAGAAATCAGTCCAACTCCTTGAAAGTACCGGACTTGTGGTGACTGACTAGGTACTTTGTTTCAGCTTTTCTGTGGGTGTGGATGGGGTGATGCCACAACATAGATCCTTCTACGTGCCACAATTTTTATTACATTAGCAACCTCAGTGGATGCCTTATCTCTCAAAACCACTGAATTCGTAATAATAAGGCACATTATTACGATTTCTGTGCCTAAAACACAGGAACACTATCGCTGTACCTACCTACTTATAAGTAATTATAAAGAAGCTAGCTGCAGAATTTTTGTGACCAACCATTTCATCAAGCTTACCCTTACCCCTCAGTAAATGAAGGGTGGTTTCGCGTTGCTTAGGGTATTGAAATATTTCTAAATAAACAGGTACCTAACTGTTTTTACATAAATAAAATACATAACTGTTTTTATTTAAAATTATCATCATTATGAGCCTATTTAATCCACGGCTGGACATAGGTAATCTCCATTAATGAACGCTATCGCGCCCCGTCTTCAGCTTGGTGCATCCAGGATCTTCTTGCAGTCTTTGGCAGATCGTCATCCCACTGGCTGGAGGGGGTCCTACACTACGTTTGACGTTGCACTCTCTCATTCTCTCAAGAACACGTTCACCCCAACGCAACGGTTGTCGGTTCGTGAGATATAGCCAGCCCACTGCAACTTCAGCTTTCTATGTCGATAACTTTGGTTCTTCGTCGGATGAAGGTATTAGCAACTGTTTGTTCAATCAACGTTATTGCGCAAACATTCTGAACTTCAGTGTGACCCCTGCCTCCAAGAATCGAAGCGACGCGCTGATATTGTATGCAGAGGGGAGCCATGGAGGGTAGATGCAGCAGGACGCCAGTACTATTTCTTGAGCCCATCTTTATATAATCGTGTGATCAAGATCATAAACATATATCCACTCCCATTGTATAAATGCAAGATTAAATGCTGTACTTGGCTCCTTTCTCTGACTTATGAGGAAACCGAGAAACTCCTTGCTATTATGAAATAGCCTATCTCAGTCTTCTTTTCTTTAGTTGCAACAAGTCCAGTTTTGCCACACATCAGCTGATTGACACAACCACTCATAGAGACACACACACGAACTCAATCACACACTCACGCATTTTGGAAGCTCCTGTTGCCCGAACTCTTAAGAGACCGGTGTCTTCAGGAGCACCAAGTGCCTAGACACCACATACACATACACCACACACACACACTCACACATACACACTCATATACACACACACACCCTCACTCACGCACACACTCAAAGACTCACAAACAATATTATTATGTTGTAATTTCATTTCATTTCATTATTCAGTAATCTAGGAGTTGGGCGTTGACACTACCTACCACACAGTTTGTAAAGCTTCGGTAGTGTCATCGTTTCAATACGTATTTATGATCCTCCCTGTAAAATGTTCTGAATACATGTTTTTTTTATTAGTTACGAATTCTATCCTTCAGAGAGACTCCGAGCATAGCTCTTTCCATAGTTCGCTGAGCGACTTTAAACTGATGGACCAGCCCTACCGTGAGTATCCACGTCTCAGCTCCTGTATTATAATTATTACCTACGTTGTTGTTATTTTTGATGTAGGTACGTAAGGACTTTATGGGTAGGTAAGGTACATACCTACCTTGAGTTATCTTCTAGTGCACCGTAGGTAGTAAGTTAATCTATAGTACTATAAGCTCATCGAGCCAGCCCGCGACGGCGCCGACGGTGGAGAAGACGGCGGGGTGGTCCGTCTGGTCACAGGTCTTGGAGGAGAAGGACAGGATGCCGATCAGCACGCCGTCCATGATGGCCGGCCCGCCAGCGTCGTGCTGCAAATGTTGTACAGGTTACCAAATAATATGTGTACTAAGTAAGCCGAATGGGAATATTAATGGACCCCAATGCGATACCAACTTGTGAATAACGATTTTTTTGAATTTCTAATAGGTATTAAGTAAGTAGGTAAGTATACCTACCTACATACTGTCGAAATAATCTTTGTCGCGAGTATAAGTATGTTCCGTCGAAACGATGACTAGTCGAACTATGGTTTTTCGAAGTTAGCGACGACGCGACGTATCGTAATACCGATCTGTCGAAATTCAGTGGTACCTACACCCATACCTACACATAGGTACTATCATTTTTCAACGTGCATTTTTCTTCCTGTTTGAGATTTTTTACATGCACGCATGATGCATGATGTGATGACATCGGTGGCGCGCAGGCGAAGGACTGCGACACAGGCGGTTGCGGGTTCGATTCCCTACTCGGGACAAATGTTTGTATTGTACGATCTGCAGATATTCGTTCAGAGTGTTCTGGATATTTAAAAATATCTATCTATGTAGTGTGTAAAACAGTTATCTAGTGCCCATAGCACAAGCTCTGCTAGCTTTGGGGCTAGATAATGCTGTGTGAATTGTCCAACATTTTATTTTATTTAACATTAAGTTAGTTTAAAATAAGAACAGTCAGAATTGAATCCACGTGACAACGCCATCTAGTCCGTTTTTTGGAAAGCTCTATAAAGTGGCACAGATTCAACAGAAAAAAAACAAGTTTTGTTGATGAACATAATAATAGGCTCTTCTTACTTACATTACAGACATTTTTGTGCATGGTGATGTAGCCAGCGCAGAAGTGGTTGCGTGTTACCAGATCTCTGTAACATCAAGAGTAGGTAAGAATTAGGGTCTCTTTGTAAAAGGGCTCTCCCACAGGGCTCTTCCAATGCATTGACTTATTTTGTGTATCGGTTTGAAGGGAAAAAGGAAATGGTAGACGTGTTTTCCTACTCTTCTGAGTTTCGATTTATCCACACCTAAAAGAAATGTACCTATTATGTTTACGAAACTAGATGGCAGCACATAATGGCTTCACCACATTTATTTACGCGGAATCGGCGCAACTACGCTACTGTGAAAAAGGTCACCTCATAAATGTGATTACGTTATTACGGTCTAGAGACCGTAATAACGTAATGAGGCAGTCCCGGCAGTCTTCTAAGACTGCCGGGAATCGTCATATGTTCAAGAAACCCAGGTGGTATCTTCTGTAGATACAACCTGTCTTCTTAAGCTCTAGACCCTACACGAATAACTCTGGATTCTGTGCCTGAGCTGTAGGAAGCGTCACCTACAATACCCACCTTCCGTAGATGAGCTGGCAGTCAGCCAGGTCGTAGACCGGCAGCGTCAGTCGCTGCAGCAGTACCTGGCCGCCGCCGCCGCCGATGCTCTGCAAGTCACACTTCACACTATAATATTATAAATGCGAAAGCTTGGATGGATGTATGGATGTATGGATGGATGTTTGTTACCTCTTCACGCAAAAACGACTGAACGGATCTGGCTGAAATTTTGTACACAGGTAATTCTAATCCCGGAATAAAACATAGGCTATTTTTATCCCATAAATCAGTTCCCATGGGATAAAAATCACATTTAAACGTTTCCATAGGAACAACGCGTGCGAAACCGCGGGGCGCAGCTAGTTATTACATAATGATGATGATAACCTTGGAACTAAATGTGGTATAGGTACACAAATATATCACACTAATTATTATGAATGCGAAAGTTTTGATAAATGGATGGATGTTTGTTACCTCTTTACACCAAAACTACTAAACGGATCGGGCTGTAATTTTGGATAGGTATGGGTAATTTTAATCATCATCTAAATAAATATTTAGAAGAAGAATTACAATAAATTATTGTACTGTTCAGTTAGTAGTACTAATTATTTAAATTTTAAAGTAGTATGTATTAATATACCTATTTTCGAATGAAAAGATGAGGTAGAGTAGAGCAAAAGTCGAACGTAGCTATAGGTATCAAGTTTGATTTAGATCATGTCTTTCAATGTTAAAAATTCAACCAAATTCGTCAAAACTGTTCCCGAATTACGAATCGCAGTAACTCAACACCACCAACTACCACTAACTATCACCCAGAGAGTGATAAGAGACAGAGAGAGAGACCACTTTGTTACTCACTATCACAGACTCTCAGCTCTGGAACTGCACCCTGGTGTCCACAGCCACCGTCCATTTCCTGCTAATGGACACCACCTCCACGCGCACCTGCTCCGACCATAATGTTCTTGTGGAGCTCGTGTCACTCACCATCACAGACCTTGCCCAGGAACTGCACCCTTGTATCCACGGCCACCAGGGTGGCAGTTCCTGAAGGGCACCGCCTCCGCTCCACCTGCTCCTTACCGAAATTACCGAACTTCATGTACTTGTGGAGCTCATGTCACTCACCATCACAGACCCCCAGCCCAGGAACTGCACCCTGGTGTCGACGGCCACCGTCCTCGTCCTGCTGAGGGGCACCGCCTCCGCGCGCACCTGCTCCTTGCCGAACGTCATGTTCTTGTGGAGCTTCAGGAGGGCGAAGTTGAACGACAACGTCTGCGGCCTGTGCGATACAAGAATCCTTTTGGTATAACGAGTCTACTTTGTCTCGGTCGTGTCGTGGCGTGATCGATCTCTGCAACTCAGTCCGTGGATGTAGAATAGAATAGAATATCATTGATCGTACAGTGTAAAGAGCTACAGCAAAATTGTCCATATAAAAACTGAGTACTTACGCGGCACAATACAATGGATTTGTCAGATGAGTTAACACATAAGAACACAATTCTTTTATTGTATGTAGAAAAAAGTAATACTCGTACCTACCTGGTAAAAGCCGACTGTGGCACTTTACCTGACCAAGGGCAGCAGCTTCTTTCTATGTATTTTTACCACCTCCATTAAGATCTCCCACCCGCCTGCTAAGCTTCGTTGTTATAGCAAACGTACACTTGTCTGCGGAGGCAGGCTCATTGGAGGAAGTATGTGAACTGGTGAGTCATCTTCATCGTTGACGCATACTACCTAGACAGCTGCTGGACATAGACCTCCTGTGATAAATACAGGCGAATAAAACCTTTCGCATTGTTAAAACGTAGGTAAGAAAGAAAAAAAGAAAGAAATTGCTTAACAGAATGCAGGTTAGCATCCGATTTAATAATATTTTTATCTATTTATTTTGTTTTTATCTTGTTACCTTAATAAAAGTATCCTACATTGAACAGTTTTGGATTTGGGTGTTATGCCCCTGCATAACACCTAAATCCAAGGACAACTTAATTCTGACGCTGCCTGCACCATACCATTTCAATTGAATTTCAAAGAGTAAAGAGAGACATAAAAACAAGGGGTGCCTATCGTAAAAGCGATTTCTTCCAGGCAATCTGGATGTACCTGTAGTTAGGATGGAACATGATCTCGGAGACCCGCAGCAGGTCCCCCCCGAAGGTCGCGTTGGAAGACCCCACGCGGACGGAGAGCATCTTCACGTACTCGCGGAAGAAGCGGTTGTTGTACTGTCTGCGGCAGATAATAACAATAGGTATGCATGTGACTTCAAAAAGCTAATATTTTTTTACATGTTCTCTATTAATATAAAAATATTTTTGTATTTTATGATGTTTTAATGCGATTTTACCGCATTCGAAGACGCGGGCAGAAGCTAGTTGGTTAAATTACCGTCCATGCCCATGTCATTTTGTCCATTTTGTACTTCGTTATCGTTGTGAAAGCCTTCATATTTAGGGAAATGTGACTTCGATCTTGAATTACGTGTTTTAAAAAGCGATTGGTGATAGTTTTCTCGATTATTTTTTGAAAAATAGGTGTTTTGCACACATTTCACTATTTATCTCAGGAACAGCAGACTTATTTTCTTGGGTTTTTGTTTTGGTAGGACACCTAGAAGTATTTCCTTAGTTGTCTTTTAATTTTTAGATAGGTTGTTTCAATAACTTGTGATTGTGAATTGGTAATACTCATAATCCTCACGCTGGGCATGCGAGTTGGGGATCATAATTTGGTGATAGAATTGTTCTGCAGGAGGCGCTGCTGCCCGCCACCGGTAGATATCTCTTAATCGCTGCTTCGACACCCGCGGGAAGCGTTTCTATGCCGCCGGCACCACACGGCGATTACACACACTCTCAACAGAGTATTCTATAATGAACCTTGTCTTTAATAACATACAACTCACAATTGCAAACAGTGCGCCGCAGTCAGCACCTTATCCCTGGTTACAATGACAGCTCCACACCACAGTTCCTTGTTCACCAGGAGTGCAGCCATGAATGGGTAGTCCTCCACGCTGGAGGTCTCGTCAGGGTTGTACACCCGGCGGGACACTTGTCCAGTCACTTGGACCTTCGTAGGTGCTATAGGAAACTCTATGGGTAGACCGTCATTCCGCCTCTCTTGTTCTGGGAACTCCTTACTGTGTTTCAACTTGTGGTCTTGTACTAAAATTAAGAATCACACACCAATATTTGTACCTACATTGTAACTACTTAACTTTTTAAATTTGTGTCTTTTTTTATCAATACCTAAATGAGAATATAATTATGTACACGATGAATATAAACTAGGTAGTTCGTGCCCGCGGCTTTGCACGCGCTGTCTCTATGGAAACGTTTTCTATCCTATGGAAACGGATTTATGGGATATGGACGGTTACCTCTTCACGCCAAAACTACGGATAGAGCAAAAATTTTGCATACCTACAAGTCTTAATTCTAATCCTGGAATCAAACATAAGACATACCTACTTTCTATCTCAAAAAATAGTTTCCATGGACCATAAAAACAACGCGAGCAAAGCCGCGGGCAGACACTAGTTTATATTCATCATGTACATTATATTCTCATTTATTGATAAACATAAATTGTTTAATATACTGTGCATAATTCACAGAAGGGCACGAACCCCGCAAAAGTTTGCTACTAATAAACTTTATTGAGTTCCCCACAACCAACAGAACACGGGTTACAGTGCAAAAATGAATTTATACACTTCCATACTTAGTATTTGCGCCTTGGTCGTGGTTGGGCTAACTTTCTTCGCCTTTTCTAAGGGAAAAGCTTTGGGTAGAATGCCTCCGTACTGCCATTCCTGACCGGGAAACTCCTTTTTGTATCGCGACAAGGTATCTGTTACTGAAAAAACCTTTATTTTACGTAGTCCTTGTACATAACCTAACTAAACCAGTTTATTTGTTTTTAGTTATTGGAATCAAATAAGTTAGTATAAAAAAATACAACTTAATCGAAACTAGGATACTATTGATATTTTATAAATACTAACCCCCTTATTCATAATAGTCTGCTAAGTTAGCACACTGCTAAATCTCTCTCTGTCTTCTTCTATTAACATAAGTCAGAGTGAGAAATACTACACTACTTAGCAGCTGGTTTATGTTAGCTGACCATTATGAATAAGGGAGTAAGTATTTATGATTAATAAATAAATAAAATTTTCTTAAAACTTAATAAATAGTTAATAATTAAATTAAAACAGTTGAGCAAATCTCCAGACTGTTGCGAAGTAGCCCATAGTAGCTGACTGATCCAAATCAGTATGTCATTTAATTATTTAGTTTTCTTTTTTCATCTTCCACAACCTATGAGTGGTGCACTGCTGGATGCAGGCCTCCCCCTCATAAGCGCTTTGTTGGCTTTTATATCATGGAGGGTAATACCCATAATCCTCACGCTGGGCATGCGGGAAGGGATCGTAGTTTGATGGTAGAATGATTTTGCATAGATATCCCTTAGTCACCTCATACGACACCCGCGGGAGGACTTGGGTTAGTCCAAATTCTAAGGTGGCACCACACACGGGGCGTCTAAGCCGGCATCACACGGCGTCTTTTCGTTTAATTTCATAATGGCAAATAAACATCTAAACTGCCATACTTATCTCTGCACTGATCTCTGGTGAAACAATATCGCCCAATCTTTTCAAGGACAATTCATATGGAAGACTGTCTTCATACCGCCGCCGCCACGGTCTTCCTAGAAAGGCCCTTACGAGTTTCAACTTTCGTTTTACTGGAACCAAGTTCTTCATTTTTGCATAGAACTTGCAACATAGAACTACCTATGTTGTGTTGTAGAATTTTCTACGTGTCTGCGTAGATTTTTCTTTTAAACTTACAGTGACCTGACTCCAACGGATAAGCAGTTGAAACAGCTTGTCCAGTTCCTGCTTCATTGATATTGGCAGACATCTTTACTTTCCCCACAATAAACAATAATCCTACAACTAGCAACTTCATTCTCCCTGTCGTCACCGACCATTTCGAATCAACCATGAAAATGCAGTCATAAAAGTTATAGCATATAAATGAATAATTCGAGAAGAAATAATATCTACCTATAGTCCTCCACCAATCACAGGTGGAACTAGTCGCATCATTTTCTTCATTTTTTCATACATACGTGGAAGGGTAGCTACAAGGCTGTTTTATGTTAACCTTCCAAAACTAAGGATGAAATCTACTAACTATGTTTTTATACAACTAAAACAGTAAAAAAAGTATACGTTTGAAAAATACAAGCTTCTAAACTTTCGTATTTCAACACGAATTTTTACTAACTTTGGGCGAAAATAAATAACACTCTAAAATGAAAGGTTTACCGACATAGTTTAGTTATTAATTAGTTAAAATAAATTTATTTTGAAGAGATACATGCAATAGTTTTTCTATGATAAAACCCTTTTGCAGTGTACTCTTAAACCATTATCATAACTTAGTTTATACCTCTACATAAACTGCGGCAGTTTGGGCCTGTCGAGAATATTGCAGAACTGCTGCTTGGTTCACGGAGAACCAATCGGTGCTGGTGGGCTGATTCACTTATGATTGCTGTCGCTATTGACAAAATATTACTGACCGGAGTACCTATTAGATTTTTTAATTAATAACAAGCGGGAAACATTACTTTTTAACGACTTCTGAGACCAAAAGCTGTTGACAGAAAAATATTTTAAACTGAAACTTTTGATGATGTCGTTAACAGATAATGTATAGCTGTGGTAATTTCAGGGAGAAATTTTCAAGGAAAAATCGAAAGGGATATTGAAAAATTATCACACCATGATATTTGCTCTCAATATTAAAACAGCAAGATGCAAACATTGTATATTTTATTATTAGTTTTAATATAAATCAAGAGTAGGCCCCCCTCACCTCACGTAGCGCAGTTGTAGGTGGATCAATCTATGTTTTTTAACACTACGTTGCTGAAAAAGAAAGTATTGTAAATTATAATGGCAAAGGTAGTTCGGGTCGTCTAAGTTGCAGCTCTAGTTATAAATAAATAAATAATGCTGGACAGTTCACACAGCATTATCTAGCCCCAAGCTAAGCAGAGCTTGTGTTATGGTTACTAGATAACTGATATACATAATACATTACACAGATATATATTTTTTTATTATACATTTAAAACATCCAGAACGCCCTGAACAAATAAATATATCAATATCTGCAGTTCGTACAAATATTTGTCCCGAGGCGGGAATCGAACCCTCCTGCGTCGCAGGCGGAATTCCGCCCGCTGCGCCACAGAGGTCGTCTAAAGTCTAAGTTATGAGTTATGATATTCTTTAGCATGTGGTCACACACACACACAACAAGGTCGTCGGTACAAGCTGAAAACTACACGAAATGGTGCAAAGGGACAGGCACAAAAAAAAAGACGTGTGGCACTCGGGGACTGCCGCGGTAAAGCTATTGCAATGCCATCTAGAGGCGAGTTGCTGAACTAAAAAGACAAACGTCAAGGTTTTTTCGTTACGGAATTTCTGGATTCGGTCCCCGCGCTATAGAAGCTATGCAATAGCTTAACATTATCCTAAAAAATTAAATGATTATTTATTCTTGCTTTGCTTTTAATTAATTCCTTAGAAATTAAGTATTAATCTAACAAGAGTGAAGCCGAAATAATTGTCGCGCCCTGACAGGATTTTCAAACATTGTGTACCTAAGGCTACCTTATTCCAAGAATAATACCTATATGCAAGAAATCTGAATAAATGATATGAATATGAATATGAAAGGATTGTATAATGTTGGCTGTGTGGTATCACTGCAGGGCAAAAGGGCCTTCTTCCACCCTTCACAGTCTAGATCTGAAATACATACGTGAGCTGAACCTTCCTATTCTCCTCTCCGAGCTCGTCCAGCCAATCCGAGACGGCCCCCACTGTGGAGAACACAGCGGGCTGGTCTGCCTTGTCGCATCTCTTGGAAGAGAAGGAGAGGATCCCAATCAGGAGACCATCCATTAATGCTGGACCTCCTGCGTCGTGCTGCAATGTATTCATATTGTCTCAAGTGAAAAAGTCCTCACTTACACCCATATTTTTAGTTGTTTCCTTTTGATTTTTTCGACTTGACTAAACCTCACTCCAACAAATTCGTATTCTTAGTTGAAATAGATTTTCGGCTCACCTCAGTTCAAGTTTAGGTGGGAATTTTCAAACATAAGGAGCCTAATAGCAAACGTTGAAACTTCCTCAAGAGTCAGAGTCAGAGTCAGAGTCAAATCGTTTATAGACTTACAAAATAAGTACTTAGACAAGTCAAATTTTTAATATATAAACAGCTTGATAAATAGTTATTACTATCAAACAAGAAATAAGGTGCAATTGACTCTAATTCCCTTCAATTTTTTGTCCACTAGCGGAAGAAGTGAAAAAGAAACCACTAGCAAGTTTATCGCTTATCAACTAATACAATCTTAGGATAACTAAGTCTAACTGGTCTTACATACGTCTGTGTGGAGGACGATAATAAATGATTATTTTTTGTTAATACAATTTCAAAAGGTTGACGAAACGATCTGACATTTCTCTACCGTTAGCCAATATAAAAGCTATACATACGCGACGAAATAATTACTCATCTTGGATTTGTACCTTAGTATGTTATGCCTAAGAATACGATTGCTAGGAAACTCTCGACAATTCAGCTTGAAACGACTAAGAATATGGGTGTTGATTTCCATGTTGTCATAGAATGTGAATAAGGAGGTACAGAATGAGCAGTAGCACCTTCTTAGGTACAAATGAATATCCTCTTGACCGCTTACAATCACTATACAACTGCCTAACCCCCTTTTGTCCCCTATGTGACTAGCCCGTTCTGTTTTGTCTACCATTCAAATTCAAATTATTTATTATTAAAAAAGACGATAACATTACAGTTGTCTCCAAATCGTTATGTCTAGTACACTAAATAATTAATTAAACAATCTTAAAACTAAAAAAAAATCAATTATAAAATACAACAGATAGAATAATAATGGAATTTATTTTAAAAATGTATAGGAATATTATGGAATGTAAAGTAAAATATATCTAGTTAAATTAAAAAGTAAAATATAACTATGTTAGTTAGCTACCTATGTACATACAAGTACAAGAAGACATTACATTAAATGCTCTCACAATATTGCAAGCACACTCTTTCGATCATCTCCCAGCCATCCGCAAACACATCCAACTGAGGGTGGTTGGTGATGAGTGCGTTGAGATTGCGCTGAGCACGGGAGACGGGAGACTGCTGGCGATGCAGAGTGCGGGCCCAGATTGGCTCAAAAAGACGTACACGGCCTGGGCGGAATCGCGCGCGATTTTGTGGGACGCAGAGCCTGCTTCCATCGGTCAGCAGGGTAGGGCAATCCGTTATACCGCGTGACTAGCATGTGACTAGTCCGTTCACTGTTGGAATAGATGAGTGTATAAGTGTTGCTCACATTGCAAACATTCTTCGCAACGGAGATGTAGCCAGCACAGAAGTTGTTGCGGGTCACCAGTTCCCTGTAATATAAATCCTTATAAAATACTTCCACACTACTTCCGACTTACCTCTTCAGTGAAGCGAGTCGCAGAAACGCGTTGTCTTCTAAGCTGTTTTCGAAGTACTTTGTTTAATGGTTTATTGGGTATTGGTCAAGCAATTGGCCACCAGTAAAGATGTGGCCTTAGATAGAGCTCGCTTTTCCAGAAGTAACATCCACCGAGGATATTTACTATTTCACTTAGGTATGGATAAACCATTCAATTAACGCGTCTCCCTCCACAGAGTTATACGAGATTATTTCTCTTTTGTAAAAAAGAGAAACACTAGGTATGTTAGATGACCGGGGATGAAAGAATACTCGTATTACGTAGAATGTTCTAGACTAGACTAGACTAGATGAAGATGCCGATCTTCTTACCGTCCGTACACATCCTGGCAGTCAGCTATATCGTAGATAGGCAGTTCCACTCGCTGCAGCAAAACCTGACCACCCATTCCTGGACTCTGAAAAAAAAAACAAGAAAGAAGAACTATTCTTGCTTTCATTTAGTAATTTTTTATACGTATTTCTATTCTCTCTTCTGATACTATTTTTAGATTAATGCTTCATTTATGAAATATTAAACTTTAAAGTGTACATTTTGTTCCCTGTTCTCCTAACAGCTAAATTGCTGTTTTGAAAAATCTGGAAAAAACATGATGATAGTGCATTTCATGTACTATAAAGGTAAGTTATAGTGGTCATCTCAGACCAAATAAAAAATCTTATCGGTCTGAGGCGGTTATGATTATATTAGTTTATCAGTAATAGTCGTTGACTTGGGCGTTGGATAATTTTATATCAAATACAAAGTCCTTAGAAATACCACTGTATTTTATTTTCTCATATTTCTTATTTTCATAATTTTATTTCCATGTATAACCGTAGTAACGACGTCTTTGTTTTTATTTACTGATGTTTGTTTCATTCTTTTTATTTTACGTATTTTTAGGCCTGTTATGTTGTTGTAATTTTATTTTCACTAGCACGTAGATGTCCTAAATGTAACGCATTGGTGTACTCTGTAATGTTATGGTTTTGTCTGGTTTTTAAATAAAAGAATTGAATTGAATAAATCCTTTAAAGTGACTCAGGGGCAACCACGGAACTCTACATTGCACGTAGCCCAGCAACGGCCGGACGGACACGTAGTTGGCCGGTTTTATTTATATTCTTAGCAGAATATGCCTCATGCAGAGACCACCAGTAATATGATACTATATTTGTTTGTAACAGAATAAACAAGGGCTTACCAAAACCGAACCCCATCCCAAGAACTGTATCTTATTGTTCAGCGGGACCACCTTAGCATTGCTGTATGCTATGGGCTCCGCCCTCGCCCCCTCCGTTCCAAACGACAAGTTCTTATGGAGCTTTATCAGTGCAAAGTTGAACTCTAAGGTCTGAGGCTTGTAGTTGGGATGGAACATGATCTCTGTGGCCCGGAGGAGCTCTCCCCCGAAGGTTGCGTTGGAGGAGCCGACGCGGACTGAGAGCATCTTGATGTACTCGCGGTAGAGGCGGTTATTGTATTGTCTAAGGACAGGTAATTTATTAAGCTATGTAGTGCTGGCTTAGAATGTATGAGTGTCGTAAGAGGTGACTAAGGGATATCCACCGGGAGCGGGCAGTAGCGCCCCCTGCAGCACAATTCTACCACCGAACTGCGATCCTCAACCCGCATGCCCAGCGTGGGGATTATAGGCATTACCTTCTATTAGATAAACGCCAGCAAGGCGCTTATCAGGGGAGGCCTGCGTTCAGCACCAATACCTATAGGCTGTTGAGGCTGAGGGTAATTGATTTAAAAAAGATAAGATAAAAACATTTATTAACAGCAATAACAAAAGGTACATACTACTTAAACTATTATATTCTTATTTCTAATCAAGATTAAGTACCTACTTTATACATTTAGTTGTTGCCGAGGCGCTTCTACAGTGATTGGTGATTTCTGATGGTTCCCTCACTAGGCTAGGCCTGTATCGAGGAAACCTATGTACGATAGTTCCAAGAGTGAAAGTGCGGAAAGTTACTGATTTAACCAGTTAATAAAATTAATATAAGTAAAATTAGGTATAAATTCTAGTATTAGACTGGAGTTAGATATCTGTGCACCTAAGGTAGGTACATAAATAGCTTATAGATGAAAAAAAATAATGTTAATGCCTGAATAAGGCTAAAAATACAAACACAATTAACTAAAAATAAAATAAAATAAAATAAAATAATTTTCCTAGGTATGTATGTATAATAAGACTAGGTAAAACTATTGAGTACATCTAGGAGATATACTCAATAGTTTTACCTAGTCTTATTATACATACATATTTATTTCCTCAACCTCAACAGCATAGAGTGTATTGGTCCACTGCTGGACGCAGGCCTCACCCTGATAAGCGCCTTATTAACTTTTATCTTAGGGGGATATTGCCTCTTTATTTATTTTACTTTAATTTAATCGGTAACTTTTTACTATAGAAACTTTCGTAGTTTGATGAATTCATTATGAATGTAAGAGGGTTAATCTAATGAAACGTTGGTGTTCTTCCAACACAAACAAGGTTCGTAGTTAACCCGCTTACATTCATAATGAATTAATCAGTAACATAAAAATTACATTAATTAAAGTTTTACATAATTTTCGTAAAGTACCTTATTAATATTAGGTCCTTACATGTGAAATTGGCGTTTTGTATGGGAGGAACAAAAAGTCGAATATTTTTTAATATAATATATTTAATTAATCAAAGTATGAACCATTATTTTCTATGCACTTTTGCCATCTTATAGGTAGTTCATTGATCCCTTTACTAAAAAAACCAGTCGGACGGGAATCAATAAAATCTTTAAAGGCGATTTGGACTGCCCCGTCGGAGTTGAATTTTTTCCCTTGCAAGAAGTTATCCAAATTTCGAAAAAAATGCTAATCTGTTGGAGCAAGGTCCGGGGAGTACGGAGGATGTCTTAGACTTTCCAATTGAAGCTCTTCTAATTTAGTAGCCGTCTGTTGCGCAGTGTGTGGTCTAGCGTTGTCGTGAAGCAGCAGTGGCGTGGAGCGATTGACCAGCCTAGGTTGTTTAGCCGCTAGCTTTTCCATCATGGTTTGCAATTGCTGACAATAGACATCAGCCGTAATAGTCTGGCCAGATTTGAGAAAACTGTAATGAACAATACCGGCACTAGTCCACCAAACGCTTACAAGTAACTTTTTTGGGGTTAATTTTCGCTTGGGGCAGGATTTGGCTGGCTGGCCAGGATCCAACCATTGCGCTGAGCGCTTCCGATTATCGTAAAGAACCCATTTTTCATCACAGGTAATGATTCGGTTTAAAATACCTTCATTATTGTGCCGGTTTAGTAATGTAACGCAGCAGTCGACCCGCGTTTGCCGGTTTGCTTCAGTCAATTCGTGAGGTACCCACCTTTCAAGCTTTTTAATCTTCCCAATTTGCTTCAAGTGAATTAAAACAGTTTTATCACTAACATCGCAGCCTGCAGCTAACTCGGACGTGGTTTGCGATGGATCCGCTTCCACAATAGCCTTCAACTCTTCATTATCAACTTGAGTCTCAGGCCGTCCACGGGGCTTGTTCTGCAGGTCGAAATTTCCAGAACGAAAACGTTGGAACCAAAAACGAACTGTGTTTTCTTTTGCAACACGACCGCCATACACATCATTCACCCTTCGAGTTGTTTCCGCAGCACTAGTGCCACGGCGGAACTCGTACTCGTAAATAATGCGATATTTTAAGTTTTCCATTTTGTAAAATGAGTGACGCAAACAGAAAAAAACAGAAGAAAAAAAACAAATGAATGACGATCATCGAAGCACAAATACATGAGTCTATAGCTGTACAAATTTGAATTTGGAATTCCTTACCAAAGAGGAGAAATTTGTGATTAAAGTGGCCAGTACGAAAAACGCCAATTTCATATGTAAGGACCTAATATTATAGTAATTATTATCGAACGAATGTTAATGTGGCCTCTGCTTCATGATTTAAGGCGTACTTCCCCGCCAAATAGGGGGGCAGAATATCTCCACTTTTAAACATTTAATTTCCTTGATTATATTTTTAATTGAAAAAAAATAATCATAATTCTTAATTCAAAATTAAGAATTTTTGGCATGACGAACAAAACAGCATGATAGAACAACGCCATCTATTAGACTATATTTGTAACACTTAGAGATCGAGTAGTATGTCATCCTCAACCGCTGACTTCATGTCCGTAGCCTTACAGCGCTATCTATTGGATTATCTAAGTAACATTTGGTTAGTCCCATGAGAGTAAAGTCTTTACTAATGATACTTACGCATTGCCGGGTCCATATTTGAGACTGATTTACTTTAATAACTTAAGTACAATATGGTCACAATAAATCGACTTCTGTCCTGACTTTAAGTAGTTAATACAGTCTCTTTTTTTGGTAAATATCTTGTGAAATTGTTTTTCTGTTTCTTATTATAATTAAACTAGCTTCGCACGCATTGTTTCTATGGAAACGTTTAAATGTGATTTTTATCCCACGGGAACTGATTTATGGGAAAAAAGTAGCCTATGCTTGATTCCGGGATTAGAATAACCTGTGTGCAACATTTCAGTCAGATCTGTTCAGTAGATTTGACGTGAAGAGGTAACAAACATCTATCCATCCATCCACACATCCATACATCCATACAAACTTTCGCATTTATAATATTAGTGTAACTACTCGAAGGGATGTAATATTTTTAAGACTGTTTTGTACTTTGTAAGTAAGTAGCAAATAAATGATTGTCTATGTCTATGTCTATTGACTCACAATTGCAGACAATGCGCCGCAGTCAGAACCTTATCTCTGCTGAGGATGACGCCGCCGCACCAGAGCTCGCGGTTCATCAGCACCGCCGCCATGAACGGATACTCATCGATGCTGGACGTCTCGTCGGGGTCGAAGACGCGGCGCGACCGTCGGTCCAGAGGGGGGTTGAACATCGTTGTGTACTCCGTGGTGGTGGTCGAAGTTCTGCTTATCGCTATAACATATTTCATTAGTAATGTTTTTCAGTTGGAACTATTTATTTACAAGCATTTCGTTTAACATTCATTAACATGTTCCTGCTCTTTCATTTATGTACTACTTGCCTTGTCTCATTCATTATATGTAATTCTTATCTTATTTTTTTACTGACCTGTAATTTCTACGCATGTGTCGTCTTATGAAAATCTAATGTATACACACAAAAACAGAGATAACTTTATGAATAGGTGTGATGTTCAAAATAAAAATACAAGAAACAAGAACAAATTACACATCCCATCATATAGATTACGAAAGGTAGGGAAATCATTTGTGAGCAATTGCGTAAGATTCTATAATAAGCTTCCATCTGAAGCAACTGAGCTCCCTATTCGTAAATTAAAACTGTACACAAGCCTATTACTCCGTAGATGACTACGTCAATGATGTTAATGCTAGGCCGGATGTCGCCCAGTTTCACACAGACAATGGTATGTAAGACCAGTTAGACTTAGTTATCCTAAGATTGTATTAGTTGATAAGCGATAAACTTGCTAGTGGTTTCTTTTTCACTTCTTCCGCTAGTGGACAAAAAATTGAAGTAAATTAGAGTCAATTGCACCTTATTTCTTGTTTGATAGTCATAACTATTTATCAAGCTGTTTATATAGTAAAAATTTGACTTGTTTATGTACTTATTTTGTAAGTCTAAAGAAATAAACGATTTGACTCTGACTCTATATGTGTGTTACATATTATATGGTATGTAATTGGCTCCAAATAAATATATTTTCTTTCTTTCATTTTATGTGGTCGATTTTTATGTCTACTCGTTTGATTTCAACAAATGCGGTATCGATTGATTCGTCTCAATACCCGGTGGGTATATGGCGTCAGGGATATTGGGGGGGTTTAAGGGTCTCTCTAGATTTCATTCATATAAGCACAATCTGTGAACGCCGCAGTCGGATTTTAGTTTAGTTTATATTGTTTGAACATATAAATTGGTACCAAGTAGTTATCATCGCCAAACGAAATGCCTATCCAGTTTGAAACTATTTTGCTTTGCATTAAAACACAAAAGAAATCGAGCAAGCCGGGGGTGGCAACTAGTCACTTCACAGAAAAATCACCCTAATGGTGGTAAGGCGTAATTTTGCTGATCGTACCAATTGCAAACAAGATAAAATGTAGGACACGAGTTTTGTAAAACACCGAGTATGAATGTACATGTCGGCATAGTTATATGTTATTTAAATATATTTTGCTTAGAACCATCGATAAACGTTTTTGAAATACCTGACCGATTGGTAATACCCTTTAATCAAACTTAATAAGGCAGTTGCCGAGCACTACGACAGCATAAGTTAGGAAAATATTTATTAATACTTATATAATTACATAACGAAGACTAACATAAAGACATACTTACTCATCTCTGTGGGGGTCGTAGTATCATTCCCTATGTCTGCCATCCTCCTGGAGAGCAGGGGGACCTCTATCGGCAGACCCTCGTACTGCCACTCCTGGCCGGGCAGGTCCCGCCGGAACTGCAGGTTCGAGTCCACTACAAGCAAGCTTTATTTATGAGGAGAAACGAAGACTAGTACTGTATCTGCGTAGTTGCTTAAAAAGACATCTGTATACATATACTAATCACACTATCGCACTTGACACTAATACTCGATAAAATCGAACTTTTGTATTACATTTTAGTCTTTTTTTTTACTAGTATTAAAATAAGAAATTTTGCTCCAATTGTATGCAATTTGCTGTGAATCTTTACTTAAACAAACATTGAATCAATTGTATGTAATGTTGGTTTTAGTGATACATGTCATAATGTACCTACCACCCTCAATGGGCGAAACAATGCTAGTCATTTTTCGTAGTGTCGTTTGGACCATTAATGGGTGGAAATAATGGGCGAGACGAAACTAATCCGATTAAATAGCACCGTTCTATTGGATCATTTTACTTAGGCGATCATATATTATTTAATAGGGGCCCGTCCTAGCTTCGCACCTTTATCTTCTTAAGCATATAAATATATTATAGCCTATGTTACCCAGAAGTCAGAGATAATGTAGCATTCGAATGGTGAAATCGGTCCAGTAGTTTTTCAGTTTATTCGTAACAAACATACCGATCTTTCCTCTTTAGAATATTAGTAAATAATCAAAAATCATTTATTTTGTAATTTTTTTGAATAACACGTCACATTGATTTAAATCACATACATAACACATACTTATCGTTTGTACGTAGGGATTCTAAGTTATAGTAATATTAAAGTCAAACAAATAGTATTGCAAATAATAATTCAAAATAAATAATAATTAAATGAAGTTCACAATAATAAAATACAGTCCAAAAAAAAGGCCAAAAGGCTTTGACAGGTCATCAATTGAATGTTAAAATTCTGACGGTACCTACCGGAAATTAATAGAAACTTACAACGATTGCCTTCTTCCGATGATGAAGAGGAGGTGTCTCGGCCCCCACGACGGAGGTCCCCTGTCCCCTCCTCATGACCTGATATCCTCAAGGCACGTACAAGAACCAACCAGCCCACAAGTGCCAACTTCATGTTTTTTGATTCTTCTACGTTACGATACAATTTGCATAAAGACATAAAAAGTATAAATAAAACGAAAAAAGGATTGGAAAAATTGTAATAAAAATAAACAGTAGGTAGTGAATTGACTACATCAAACCTAGGTTAGGTAGTTTTGAAGTAAAACAACACAATGAGGACAGAACATATTTGAAACTCCAACTAAGATTAGTTACTTTTGTAACTTATGGGCAACTAGATTTAGCAATTCTGTGTTCTAATTATAAGAGAGCGGATTATATGCAACATAAAAAGCCCGAAAAATGCATGAAAACGACTGAAAAGTTTCAATATTACGCAACATTAAATAGTAAAAATAGTAGTTCTTTAAAGTTGACAATGTACAAGTATGTATAGTAAGGATTTTAAAAAGGCGACAGTAAAACCACCTGATCGGTTACCGACTGTTACTCAATAGTATCGAGAAATTAAATATTTTATCGGATTCGGTATAGTGCCAACATGGAGCTACGCAGATCGCACACAAAACTATAACCTCTCGATCTAAATATATCAAGTAACCAACTGATAAGCGAAGGTTAAATTAAAAAATAAGCACCGGCCACGAAACATCAATCAGAAGCAAAGCACAGAATAACTATGGTTTATCCATTTTGAATGAAGCATGTTAGTAAACAAAGTACGACACATATATCAAATTCTCACTTGCTTGGCGTCGAGTTTCAGATATAATTGTAAGCAATTTTTAAGGGAGGATCTAAAATCGACAAGTAATGTAAATTACGTATATAAGGACGCGCCAACAAAGTGAATTTTAGGTTAAGTATGGGCGATTTGTTTACGTTTATGCTTCATTCAAAATGGACACGGTATAGATATAGAGACCATAGAGCTTAATGCCACCCTTGATCCCCCCACCCGCCGGCCTGCCAGCCCCCCCAGTTGTCTTGAGCCCCCTTGTAGCCGATAGCGGGGAGGGCGAAGCTGAGCGGGGGGGCCAGCACGCGGTAGTTGACTGGGTTAAAGCGGATGCCGTAGAGAGACTGCTCGGAGCCGTAGCCGTGGCCGTAGCCAACTCCGGCCGGCGACGGCACCAGGAGGGGGGCGGCTGTGGGAGATGAAGCAGGTTTTTATTGATGATAAACATATTATAGAAAGACAGAAAGGATTTTTTTTTCATTTAGTGTTGTTATTTAGATACCCTATTACAAATTAATTGTAATTAATAAATGTTGTTAATAATTATAATTAGTGTAATGCTGTATGATTTGTAGACGATGAACAACTTTGTACCTATGTAGTCAGTAAGTACTTAAACAATGTTTTATAAGTTTGTACAAATAAATATTCTTATATTCTTCTTATATTCTTATAGAAAGGAAAAAGATTTGTGAAGATGTTTGGTTCAAGACAATATCTAAGGACCGGTGTGGTGTCTCTATTCAGAAAAGAGTTGGAAGCTTTCTGACGTGAACTGTTGTGGCGATTGCTGTAAACCAACTAGAAAATTAGATATTCATATTAAGTCGCGTTGATATAATTGGGTCTGAAAATTAATGCCATGCTATCCCTCCTTGATATAAGCGGGACAGCTGTGTGTATAACGGTTAGTATAGGGTGTGTGTATAACATCAGGTACATGTTACTTTCATGTGTTTAGATTAATATTTCATGTTTTTGTTTTAGCTCTAAGTTTTCCGAAGATTTGAAAATAAAATAAATAAATAAAGATCATACGCGACTTTAACCTATTGATTGCAATTCAACAGTAATCCTTAATTAAGGCGAGGATCGTGTTATCTGTCACTTTGCAAATTATTCTCGAACTGAAATCCTAATCCAGGAATCGTGTAGTTTTAAATTATAAACTAATCGCAGTTTTATTAGATAAAATATTATCTTGCGAGGAACTTTGAGCAGTTGTACAGTCGGGTTCATCGCAAGGCAGCCCCTAGGTATGGTATGATATAACCACAGACATAATACGAGCTGCGGCTAGTTTATTTTGTTTTATATAAAACAGCTGGCTATTTTCGTTTTACTGGAACGTTCTGGTTTTGAAATATTTCTGTATTAAGATGGTTAGTGACACTCGAAAAGAAATTGGGTTTTTACTATTTTATAGGATCTGCAAGTAATGTAGGTGACATACTCCAAAACGATGATCAATTTGTAGATGGTTTTCGCCTGGATTCAGCAAATGGCTTACCATGTAAACCATTTTTTTAATACTTACGTAGAAATGTATCTCCATACTACCTATGTACATTATAAACCAGATAATTATACCTAACTTTAGAGACTGAGGCTGACGGACAAACCGAAGTGTGGTTTGTGTCAGCTGTAAACCAAATAAGTTAATAATGTGTAACATAAATGAAAAATAATGTGCGCAAAACTTTTTATCTGCTTTCTAAATTACTTGAAAATAGTAAAACTCGTTTTTTTGGCCTCTCTACCCACATTAATACAGATATTGACTGGGGGTTACCGATCGATGAACGTCACTGCACTAAATAATATACTAAACTAAACTTAAGACGGTTCACATAGTCAGCCCCTGAATTTCAGGTGTAATATTTTGACATTTAACTCTTGGATAAGTGATGAGTTACCTACCTAGTGGTTGAGGGTTTTCCTCAACTTGATGGCCAAGTTGAGGAACTCTGCTCGGCGCCCACTGCTCCGCCCTAGATATTTCACTCAATCACTACGTATTCTATACCTTACTAAAGTCTTGACAAAATAAAAAATGTACTGATTACCTATCCATCTATTTGAACTCTTAAAAAACCGTCCTTAGCTAGGTAACATTCCATCATTGATATTCATAATCCGCTAATGGCTTCACCCACTGCTCGACATACGCCTCTCGTTGAGCCATCCACCATAGATTGATGATGCTCCATGAGGTTTTTATGACATCATATGGACCTTATAAAGCATCATTAATACAAAGCCTACAAAAGAAAGACAAAATAACAAACTAAATGATGTTTAACTGTTTGTTAATAGCATGTTTATTCAACTTTATATACTTACTTACTTAATATAATATAATTCTAGATTAACTAGACTACTATGTTAACTCACTAACACCACCCCTCTACTGTAACTTGCGGATAACGGGGCTGGTTATATTTTTAGTACTTAGTCACTTTACTATTAGCTGTTTATATTTAATTGTTTGTTATCCCTAAGAGATAAAAATAAGAAATAAATAAAAATAAAATATGTTTTAACGATAGCTTACCTCGAATACTCAAACGCTACTCAGGTTTAACCTCGTCTCAAGTCGCGTTTTTTTGGCAGTTTTCAATGAAAAACTGTCAAATATTCGTCACTTGAGATCTGCTTAAATCTGAGATGCATTTGAATATTCGGTGGGTAGACTTTTAAATTTTTGTAAAATACCTAACAGGAAAGTTCCTGTAAGGAACAGTTATACAAAAACGAAACGTATTCAAAATTCTTCCTGCTAAGAAATGCTTACCAATTCTTAACCCCTTGGGAGGCACGCCGACAGGGACGGCGCTGCCGTAGGGGTTGGCGACTGCCAGCCCGATGAGCGCGAGAACTATGGCCACCTGTGGGATTCACACAAAGTGTTGCCATAGCGCTCATCCACCTTGTACAGTTCGGCAAAACTTACACGTTCGCAAGTTAGGACTCTTGCACAAATTTATAATTCGACAAAATGTTTAAGCGAAGTTTAAAAAAACTATTTTTAGGCCAGTTTGTCTATTGCAGTATAAGAAATAATCACTCGTTCTAATTTCTTGTTATAATGCATTTTCGACGCTACCGATTGTTTTTTGGTATTGTTTTGGATCAGTAATTGATCTCGCTCTAGATTATTTGCAGAAAGCCCGACTGTTTTATGAGAATTTAAAAAAACTTCGTTATATAGTATATATTCTACAATTGGTACACATTTTACACTTGTTGTACATCATTGGTCATCACAAGGTCTTCACCGTTGAGATTACACAAAATAACTGATACACAATGACTCTTCGTACATCCAAACAATACAAAGCAACAAACGCTTGGCTGAAAAAAACCTTAAAATGTAATTAGGAACAAACTGAAATTAATAAAAAGATATTGGTGTCTATTTAGATGTCGCCAAAACTAAACTAAACTAATTCGACAGTACTAAAAATGTCGCTGGTCCTGTCATAACGATCGAAATAATAAGGACTTGACTTGACTTCTTAGAAGTGACTGGTTTGACACTTTTCTGCCAGTGTCGAGTTCATGGAAATTTCATAGTCATGGAATGGAGGCGAAGTTAAATGACATCATAATTAGTCCTGTCGAATTAGTTTATCCTAGTTTTGGCAACATCTTCGTCATTCGCCCGCATTTAATTGCATCTACTATAAATATAATATAATAAACTAGCTGTGCCCCGCGGCTTTGCACGCGTTGTTCCTATGGAAACGTTTATAGGTGTTTTCCCGGCAATTATTAGATTTTTTCTCGCCGTAAAAATCATCCTTGAACTTTAACGAACATTTAAAAAAAAGAATTGGTTCAGGCGTTATTAAGTTATGCGCTTACGAACACATTTAGAGATTCATTTTTATATTAATAAAAATATTTATATGTTTAATTTTTTTTTAATGCTGGACAATTCACACATCATTATCTAGCCTCAAGCTACGCAGAGCTTGTGTTATGGGTACTAGCTGTTGCTTACTGATATACACATACATAATACAAATAAAATAATATAATACTATGATAATTGTTATTTTCTTTGTAAATAAATAAAACTCTACTCACAGCACACTTCATGATCCGAGTATCAGTCCACCGGAACAGCACGCGCGGGTAATTACCCCCCGGCTATATATGAGTTCAGGCGTTCTGGTCCATTGCCGACGCATCCTTCGGACGGTTTCTCTTCAGCTAGATGAGGCCTTCTGATTCCATAGGATTAAATAAACAAATAATCCTTTCGAGATTCTGGAATGGTTCCTCTGGTTCGGAACAAACAAAATGAATAACGACGGCCTCTGTGACGCAGCGGGCGAAGGTCCGCCTGCGTCACAGGAGGTTGCGAGTTCGATTCCGGCCTCGGGACAAATGTTTGTACGATCTGCAGATATTTTTTCAGGGCGTTCTGGATGTTTTTCTATGTATTATAAACGATATCTATCTATGTAGTATATTGTATTAAGTATATCAGTTATCTGGTACCCATAACACAAGCTCTGCTTAGTTTGGGGCTCGATAATGCTGTGTGAATTGTCCATCATTATTTATTTAAATAACATAACACTATCATACTTTAGTTATTACGAGTATATGAAAGAATAACAGATCCGGTCACAGTGTGACTCGATGGGAGTTGTTTCCCACCGAGTTACACTGTTACACACACACGAGTTACACTGTTACACAGATGTCATTATGTTAGAAACTATTTTTAAAAAAAGTTGCAACGAATAAAAATGTGACCTTCATCACCCTTTGACTCTATGTTAAGTTAACGTGAAGGTTATGTATCAAGTTCTCGTCAAGTAAAATCGCATCACACTATCACACTAATATTATAAATGCGAAAGTTTGGATGGATGTATGGATGGATGGATGGATGGATGGATGGATGGATGCATGGATGGATGGATGGATGGATGGATGTATGTTACCTATTCACGCCAAAACTATTGAACGGATCGGGCTGAAATTTTGGTTACAGGTAGTTCTAATCCTGGAATCAAATATAGGCTTTTTATCCCATAAATTAGTTCCCGTGGGATAGATCACCTTTAAACGTTTCTATAGAAAAAACGGACGCGAAGCCGCGGGGCGCAGCTAGTATGGTATAAATTAGTTTGAATTAGGCATGTAGAGAGAAAGGTTCATCTTTGAGGAATTTAAAGATGTTTCTAATTACATTACACTATCATACTTACATTATAAAAGCGGAAGATTGGGATGTACGGGACGTTTGTTACCTCTTCACGCCAAAACTACTGTAAGGTTCGGGCACGATTTTTGCATACAGGTTTCTAATCCTGGAATCAAACATAGGCTACTTTTCTAAATAAATCAGTTCTCGTGGGATCGAAATCACCATTAAATGTTTCCATAGGAAAAATGCATGCAAAGCTGCGGGGCGCAGCCAGTCTTTTTATAAATGCGAAAATGAAATGAACATGTATAGATGTTTGTTATTTCTTCACGCGAAAACTGCATAACGAATCGCGCAGAAAATTGGATAGATCTTGACCTGGGTCCTGGACCTTCACCATATAACATAGGTTATTTTTTACCCCCCATAAATCACTTCCTATGGGAAATAATTACAAAAGTTTCTGTGATTCTAAAGGAACAAATGTAGAAACTAGCAACTAGCAACAAGTGACGACCTCTGTGGCGCGGTGGGCGAAGGTCCGCCTGCGACGCAGGAGGTTGCGGGTTCGATTCCCGCCTCGGGACAAATATTTGTACGATCTGCAGGTATGTTTTCAGGGCGTTCTGGATGTTTTCTATATATAACAAAAAATATCTATCAATGTAGTGTATTGAATGCAATACACTAATGTATATCAGTTATCTAGTACCCATAACACAAGCTCTGCTTAGCTTGGGGCTAGATAATGCTGTGTGAATAGTCCAGCATTATTTATTTATTTATTTAAGTAACGAATACATAAAATGAGAGAATCAAAACTACACCAAGTGTACGTGTTCTTGAGTTGGAGACTAGGTGTAGGACGCCTTCGAAAGACTGCTGGCAGATACTGGATGCGTCGAGCTGAAGACAGAGCACCATAGTTGACCATAGTAGACTGATAGGCTGATGACGATGATGTTTTTCAGTATATTACCTACTACTTATTGAAGGTGCTGTAGTTATACCAATTTTACACTTGAAGTAATTATAACATCCTGCCATTTGTATACATAGTTATGTATGTATACATAGTTTTTTATTGACGACCTCTGTGGCATAGTGGGCGAAGGTCTGCCTGCAACGCAGTAGGTTGCGGGTTCGATTTCCGCCTCGGGACAAATGTGGGTACGATCTGCAGACATTTGTTCAGGGCGTTCTGGATGTTTTCTATAGCATATATATATATATATAATAACAACTTTAGAATGCTGTTGAGACTTCCCCGTTATTGTAGTGCCTCAGAGATGTTTGCTCAGAATCGAACTGACGGCTTTCACGCCGTTATTCGGAAGAAAACAGCATCCCTGATGAGCAGGACGAGAGCGAGTCACGACAGCATCCTACAGACTGTGGCAGGTCGTATGTCCCCCATATGGACACACTTTGTCCAATGTGTTGCTCCAGTGTGTGGATACAACCATTGATTTTATTTTATCCTTATTATTGTTCTGCTTTTTTGTAATCTTAATTAAACAATTAATAACATTAAAACTAATGTTATATAATTTTAGCTAATGTGATTGAATTCTAATTTTAACTTATATTTTAGTTTTGATTTAATTTTAATTTTATTGACATATTTATATTTATTTCAATATTGTACTATGGATTTTATTATCTGAAATAAATGAATACAATACAAAAATGCTGTGTGAATTGTCCAGCATTATTTATTTATTTATTAGGAATTTTAAACTGCTTGAACTGCACATCATCACGAACGCCGTGAACAACGAACGTGAAGACGCCAGTCGTCATTCTTCTTTGGGTTGGTACAGTACCAAATTACTCGCCATTATGGTCATCGACGCAAGCTCGCTCTCGTAGCTTCGTAGCGCCTTTACGTCGTAGCCTTTTACGTCGTAGCCCCTCAACGTCGTAGTCCCTTTACGTCGTAGCCCCTCTACATCGTAGTCCTGCTTCTTCTAGCAATTTTCTAGCAAGAAACATTCATATGACTACACTTCGTTGAGACTGGCCGGCATTGCCGAAGTTCGGCTAAGAAGGAATTATTATGTACGCATATATATACGCATATTTCCATTCTATCATGACATATGGGATTTTAGCTTGGGGAAACTCATCGCATGTCAACAGAATTTTCATTTTGCAAAAGAGAGCAATACGTTCTATTTTGCAAATGAAAAAACTAGAGTCATGTAGACTTAAATTTAAAGACCTTGAAATAATGACCTTAACAGGAGAATATATTTTTCAGAATCTTATGTATATTAAATTAAATTTAAATGATTTCAAAATGAACTGTGACATTCATAAATATAACAAGAAATAAAAATAATATTTGCCTGCAAACACATAGACTAGCCAAAATGGGAAAGAGTTTTGTATGTTTAAGTATAAAATTGTTCAATAAGTTGCGTGTAGAATTACGTAATATGGATAATACTGCTTTTAGAATTAAGGTATGAAACTTATTATTGGACAAATCGTATTACAAACTTGACGATGCCCTTGCTGATAATTTTAATACCTACATTGAAATGTACCTATTATATAATTTTAGTTTTAATTTTGTTATGTGACTTATCCAAGTGTACTGTATGTATCTTAATGGAATAAATGAATCTGAATCTGAATTATTATTATTAAGAATTACAGCGTAATCCCATTTACGCGGCGGAGATGAATAAATAATATTAAGTAATTTTCGATATTTTTCAATTAGATCCATAAATAAAATTCATCGGTGGTATAATTTTAAATTAAGCCCACCTTGACTTCTCTCCGTACCAAGCAAGAGTTGCACTTGCAAACTTGTCTGACGCACGGCCATTTATTTTATGATTGTTAAAAACTTACATTTAAGATTGATGATAAGATCTTTGCCTAAATTTGTTTCTACTTCTTATCTACGGAATATAATAGCTCATCAATAAAAACATGTTTCTAAAAACCATTTTATTAAAGGGTGTTATCAATAATTATCAGTTGCTAATTTTCATATTCTAAACAATCGATTGAATAAAAACATCGTACCTAAAAAAAGACCGTAATAATAATAATGTAAGAAATGTTAGATCTGTCACTTTTTATAAAACAAAACTAAGGTTCGCTAACCGGTACAGGGAGCCTATTCTAATTCTCCAACACGCAATTTAATGTGTCGTTTTGGCCAATTGGTGTATATTAATACACCGAATTAAAGTATCAGTTAGCACGAGAAAACAAAACGTAACAATCGGTTGCGTATTTTTGAGAATTATAATAGGCATCATGTACAGTACACCGTGACATGGTTTTGGGCTTTGCCGTGCAGATCTATCCAGGCTTGTTCTTTCAACATTATTACAAGATAGGCAGTTATTATTTCAGCCTGTCAGCTAGAGACTGTTCAAAAAGAGAAGAGTCGTGGTGTTTCGGTGAACTTACACTTTTAGTTGCACTGCAATGACAGAGCAGTCTTGTCAACGCAACAAAAGTTGTCAAATTTGCACACGACGCCCTTACTTCCCACGCCTCTTCTCTTTTTGAACAGACTCTAAATCTCACTGCAGGGCAAAAACCTTGATCGGGCAAATAAATGTTTTATGATTATAAACTATAATAAATACACCTTTAATATTACTTTCAATAAAATAACTTAATCTAAGGCTGTATGTACCAATCTTAATTTAGCATTTTACGATTTTTTTGTGACGCTGATCTTTTGACCAGCGAACTAATTTTAGTGACAAACCTATCATTCGACGTGACCGGTCTACCCGCACCCTTTAAAATAAACAATGTATTATACAACTTAATTCATGTGTTATTAATTACAAAGGTTAAAAACATTGAGATAAACGTAAAGCGATGAAAAGAGTGGACACAAGATGTCTCAACTTATATCAAACACGAGTTCTCCGGAAGACGCCTGCTCCTCCTGCAACAAAAGGGCATTCTTACATGTTTTATATTTAAACAATAACATTCTCATTAACACATTCACTGCCACCCTCGGCGGTGCGACACGCCGCCGCTCTACGGGTGTGGAGAAGGATATATTATTATGCGTCTTGGTCCATGAAAGTGTTAAATCAAACCAAAAAACCTGGTAGTGTTGTGTCACAACTAACGCGAAGACAAACTAATATTATCTTTTCAATATACCTACCCTAATGTACAGAGATGGAAAGACGTTCCAAGAAATACGTCGAAGTACGACCGACTCAACAAAAAAAATACACACGCGAAACATGAAGTTCGGCGGCGCCGCCCGGTCCGACTTTAACTTATGTGGGATCTAATTGCACATAGTTGGATATAGAGATAGATCCACTTTCTAGGAGCTAGCCACCCAATCTCCCGAATTTTACTTAGATTAATGTACTAAGTTTGGTGCGACGATGATAGTGCGATGGCAACCAACGGCGCGCGGCAGCGAGGCACCGCGCTGGGCTGTGGTGGAAGTATCAAACTCAAACTCAAAAATGCCTTATTTCCATAAATACAATAAATGTACACTTAGAAAAGGTCAAATCATATTAAAAAATACACTGATACGGAAATACATTGGTATTTTTGATTTCGATCGCTTCGGTATGTAGTAAAGAAACGACGAAGAAACCTTTAGCCTGTTAGTTGTTATTTTCGAGTTGGATCAAAATCCGACCCAAGCTATCCTCTAGATAATCTGATATTTTATTTACTTTTTGCATAGTAAAGTTTTGACAGTTTGTTTGAATTTATTTAGTGATAATTTTTGCAGCTCAGTAGGGGTTTTGTTGTAGAAGCGTATACATTGCCCTTTAAAAGATACATTAGTTTTATGAAGCCTAGTTGTGGGTACAGCGAGTTTATGTTTATTTCTTGTATTTACATTATGTATATCGCTATTTTTTGGGAAACTATTGATATTTTTATGAGTATACAACAGGTTTTCATAAATATATTGACTTGGTACTGTCATTATATTTATTTCTTTGAATTTATCACGTAGGGATTCTCTGGGACCCATTTTATAGATGGCACGAACAGCCCGCTTCTGCAGCACAAATATGGTGCTAATATCTGCAGCGTTCCCCCAAAGCAGTATACCATAAGACATAATACTATGGAAGTAGCTGAAATAAACCAGTCTAAATGTGTCCACGTCTGTGAGATCACGGATTTTTTTGACTGCATATGCTGCAGAACTAAGTCTCTTCGATAGCTTATCTATGTGTGGGCCCCATTGAAGTTTATTATCTAAGGTGATTCCTAAGAATACGGTACTTTCTATAATTTTTAACGTTTCTCCATTTAATCCACATTCGACCATTAAATCGAATTATCGAGTTCTAAGACATGTGCCATGAAGTCTGGGACGTACCTATCGTATCGTAATTTTTTCTATAAGGCTTGGTACAGCGCCTCTGTCGTGCAGACATGGAACTACGCAAATCCCATACAAAAATGAGATGTTACGTTCTCGTAGTATCTCGTCGTTCGTAGCGCGTGCTACGATGACTCTGTCGTATCGTGTATGCCACCGCGTGCTACGACGACGCTTCATCGTCGTAGCACGCATGTTGGCATACAAAAGATTTTAACGCGCACCCAGTCAAATATCAAAGTGCTTTATTATCGAAATAAATAATAGATTCAGGCGTTATTTGCGGATCCATTGCAAAATTTTAGGATAATAAATATTTATTAACTTTATGATACCACAAACTGTACGATGGATTGTTAAAATTTTCCTATGTTTAGCGTGAGATAAAATAGGCGGCACTGGCATATTGGGTCGGGTATGCGCCTTAAAATACAAACGAAACTCATGAACCTAATTTCTTAATATTTAGGATCTTAACCTGGAGCGCAGAAAAAAAAGAAGTCACTCTCGAGGTTTTTAATCCAATTATCTCTAAATCTAGTTTATTTGAAGATGAAAAATACCAATTATAACTAGAAGAAGTAGGTAAGTACTTCTTTATTGAATATGATTTGATTATGACTAAATAATCTGCAATGAAGTTTTGCTATTCCAACAAGTACCTACTTTAAGTCGATAGAGAGGAATCTATAGAATCGGACTTTCACGTGTTAATGATAAAACAAACAAACAAAGCATCCTGATAAAGCCTTGGTTTGATGCGTTAGCATCTTTTATCTGTATCTCTATTTTTAGTATATTAGGTTTTTTTCTCTTATCATTCAGTTCTTGTCTGGTGTGTATATTTCTTTTTAATTTGTGTGTGAAAGAATGTTTGTATAGGTTCAAATACTACAAAAATGAGTGTAAATACTCACAGTGTAGGTCGTTATTTCCACCGATCATTGTCGTAGTCCCAGTGGGAGGTGAGTCCATCGATCGGGTTCACTCGGAGCTCGATCATGCGCCGGAGCTGCGCCTTCTGAGACACCTTCGACAGGCTCGCGGGCAGCGTCTCATACACTGGCCAAGGAAGAGTAAGTTAAAAATTGATTTTGTTTGAATCACACTTCACACTATCACACTAATATTATAAATGCGAAAGTTTGGATGGATGTATGGATGTATCGATGGATGTTTGTTACCTCTTCACGCCAAAACTACTGAACGGATCGGGTTGAAATTTTGCATACAGGTAATTCTAATCCTGGAATAAAACATTGGCTACTTATCCCATAAATCTGTTCCCGTGGGATGAAAATGACCTTTTAATGTTTCCATAGGAACAACGCGTGCGAAGCCGCGGGGCGCAGATAGTAAAGCTATAAACCGACTTAAATTATATGGATCCCGTTGTCTTAAAGTGGGACCAAACGGGAAGCGCTTTCAAATAAAAAAGAGAGGTCAAAATCGTTTCACGCAGTCGAAAGTTGGAATTACGGGACAAAGCGGCGCATTGCACGAGCAGGCATTCATCAGGACCCCATCATAACCACGACCACTCTGTCAAAGGTGAACGGCTAAGGCTAGGCGCAAACGGACGACCAAACACAACCACCAGTAACGACACACAAGCTGTTTATCCGCTCTTTCGTGCATTTTGAATATAACGTCGCCGGATTGGCCACTCGCTACAGCAGCCGTTGTGCGTGACAGCCACCGGCAACGCAACGGGGTGTTCCGTTTGCGCCAAGCCTCATCATCAGCCTATATTAGACCACTGCTGGACATAGGCCTCACCTAATGAACGCCATAGCACCCTGTCTTCATCTTAACGCATGCGCCAAGCCTAAGAATATTAAATTTCAGCCAACAGCTGACAAAAATGTGAGATATGTACCGTAGTAGTGGAAGAACATGGTTGTCCAGAATCCATATGTGACGAAGATGAGGACAAACCCGAGGATCATCTTCCACTGACCCGTACAGTGCTGGAACTCCGAGTAGGTTTGGCAGAACGATGCGCGGTACAGGGCCTTCTTCTCTTCGCAGCACAGCATCTTCCAGTCACCTCGTTCCTTCTCACGCAGCGCCTGATGTCATAAACGATAACACTTGTCTACAGAATTCTAAATAGAGTCCGCGCCACGACTCAATCCTTACGGCAAAAGAGGACAACTACATAACAATAGCAAACACGATCGTGAAATAATGATACCTACCTACGAGCGATTTTGACCGGGAAATTTCCGGAATAAGACCTCTTAAACCAGAAAAGCTTAATTAGGTATTGTAAATAAAAAATAAATGTTTTATCTACTATAGCGTCTAAAGGACTTGGACTACAGTCGTGGCGTGGACTCTAAATCTCTAGAATGTCTTGATAAATGTTTGACAATAGGTCAAAGTCATGTAGACTGCCTCAGTCTTGTCTAGTTCTGGTTTGTTGAACTGGAAGCCGATCTGCGATAATTATCGATATTGTCTATTATAATAGACAATAGAAGTGTCACCAATTCACTATCACTTCATTGTATAAATCAAAGACGCTTCCCGCTGACTGTCTGTCCTTATGTATGCTTAGATGTTTAAAACTACAAAACTGATTTTAATGCAGAGAAAGTTTTTAATAGAGTGATTCAAGAGGAAGATTGAGAGAGAGTATATGTATAATACATGCATAACAGTAGATAACACTGCTAATTTAGGTTACTAATGTGATGTCGAAAATAAACACTTTTTTCCAGTATATTCAGTATCATCAGCATTGCACCCGTACGAAACCGGGGCGGGTAGCTAGTTAATAATAAATTAAATAATTCCAAAATGCTGTTTAGAATAAGAGACTTAAGGTCTTCAGAGGTCAACCTCTAACTCAAGTTAAGTAGTCTAGCGTCAAAGATAGGGGAAAGACACCCTCTTCATTTTTTTGTATTCTACAAGCGGGATTTGTTAGGTCCCTGCTAACCAGCTTGCATCCAACGGCAACGTTGCAACGGCACTTACGCAAATATCTCTTGTGTTCTCCTTGAACCTTATGGCTGGGAATGGGAACAAGGGGCTGTCCTGGTAGTTTGCCGAGCCATTCTTGCCGAAGCCCACCCAGTCCCTGTTCCCGATTCGACACCTATTGTGGATGGCACGCACTTGTAAGGGTATGAAAATTGGAGATCCTATTGATCTTATAGCAAAAAAAGACATTTTGATTTAGTGTCATAACACATTTTCCATCATTCGTGTCATCGCGGCTGACAATGGTTTGAGATTCGAATTAGTTTTTAGTCGATTTGACAGATTTCAACGAAAAAGGTTTTGACAATAGATTGGAAACTGACATTTTGATTAGTAAAGAGGTGAAAATTCTAATCATTGAATCTCAGCCTGCCTGCCTTCGAGATTTTATAGCACATGGAGCGCTTGTTAAACCTTTGATCGAGTGGACACAAGTGTAAACATCATAGACTTGTCAAATGAAGTTTTTGTGGCTGAAAAAAGGTTAAAGGCGCCATAAGTCTATGTGAAAAATGATAGCGAGACGAGGACTTCATTAAATCATCGCATCACATACCCCCGTTTAGCAATTTGTTTATCCTTAAATAATGAAATAAAAGTTCAGTTCACGGGGTGCAACATGGGGGGGGGGGACGCGGACATGAACCCCTCGCAATTCACCACAACCTGCCGATTTGACTAGTTATGGGATGTTGTCGGCATTTTTGGCGATAGTTTTTGGGATGTTTCCTAATATTTTATAATATAACAAAAACTAACAGGCTAAAGGTTTCTTCGTCCTACATTAGTCTTCATCTTGAAGCCAAAGAAGTAAGAAAGAAATCATTATTTCTATGTGTATTTTAATTTAAAGTATTTTATTTTCTTAGGTGTACATCTATTGTACCTATTCATAGAAATAAAGATATTTTACCCTTATCTTGACTTTAATTTAGATTTTCCTTTGATCTAGCTTTTGCTAACTAATTTTTTTTTATGATTAGATAGTTAGTGTACGTAAGACGGTTCTTCTTACGAAGTCTTACGAAGTTATTGTATACGTATTCTCTTTGGTTATTGTATTCTCGTTGAAAAGAAGTTGAAACGGTTCAAAGAGAATACAATAACTTAACAGTTCTTGAAAACTTATGTTTATATTTACATAGTATTCATACGAAGTTATTGTATTCTCTTTGATATTCATGTTGGTAATGCTTTTATTCTGGAGTTCGGCGTATTGATCATTAAGAGGCAAAAGCATGTGCGATCAGCTAATGAGACGAGCATTTCATCGGCTGGAAAATTTACTACCTGAAGCATTGTCATAGCAACAACCTCACCTCACTTCAACAGCCTATATTGGTCCACTGCTGGACGCAGGCCTCCCCCAGACAGCGCCATTGGCTTTTATCATGGGGGGGTAATGCCAATAATCCCCACATCCGCATTGGGATTGGGGTCGCTAGGCGGTGGTTGTTCTGCAGGAGGCACTGCTGTCCGCCCCTGGTGGATATCCTTTAGTCGTTCCTTACGACACCCGCAGGAAGAGACGGGTTGGTGCAAATCCTAAGCCAGGACCACACAGCAAAGATCTGGGATCTTCATACACGAGTTTGTAATGATAAGCAGAACTTGCACATAAAGCATTTTCAGTGGATTATCTACGTAATACATAAATAGTACCTACATGAATAAGCGCATAAAAATAAGTACAATAGTGCAAATGAAACACCTTGTTTTTATTTATTCAAATATATTATTGAGTAGGCACAAATTAAACTAATGTTCTCTCCTCGAGATCATGTTCTGATGGCAGTCAGAACATAACATAACGTAAGGTGGTAGGTATTGCTTCACCTCATACACCAAAAAGAAATCTACCACCGGTTTCTCGAACGCTTGTCACATTGAATGGATAGTCAACGGCTTGTTATATACGCACTGCGGAATCTGACAGCGTGAATTTTAATCTTGCGGAATATAACCTGCGTGCTTAACGTAACTTACACGTACGACGAATAAAATTCCTTGCTATTTTAGCTACCTACAACTTTATAGTGCTGCAAACATTCATATTTTTCCGCTAGTGAACTTCCATTAAGTTACAGAATTCTGCTAAAAAAACCACGCGAGTAATAAAAGCAGTGCGTGTACAGCCTGACAAATTGTCAACAATTTGTCAAAATAATAAGCGTTCGAGAAACCGGGGTAGATTTAATAAAATACATCTAGTCCATCTCTTTGGAATAGTAGTTGATTTGATAGGTACGAGTATGTATATTTTTACAAATTTTGATAACAATAACTCTTAAATAAAATTGCACAAACGCTAATTCGTAAAGTAGCATTCCATATTCCGATCTCCTGTCATTTGAACGCCCTGAACAAATATCTGCAGATCGTACACACATTAGTACCGAGGCGGGAATCGAACCGCCTCGCAGGCTGGCCTTCGCCCACCGCGCCACAGAGATTGTCAAATCGTAGTTAACCTCGTTCAAGATTAGCGTATTTTCGCCACTATTGTTGCTGCGTAGATGCGTCCTTACTATACGGTGGCACGCAAGTTAAACTTGCATGTAATTCGCATTCTAGCATGCCTGTATTTCCAAGACGCTTAGATAGACTAGTAACTGGCACACTTGCATTCTAGTTTATGTAACGTGAACCAGAATGCAAGTGTGCCAGCTACCAGTTTTATGATTTCTTATAATGGAAAACATTCGAAGGAAATTACATTGTATGCTTCCCGTGTGATTGGTGTAGCGCGTAGCGCTGCGTTTAGCTCCCTGGCACCGCTGAAAACCAGCGCTGCTATGATACAATAGTACCATAGCAGCATTATGCTGAGCCGGTAACCTTTTTATGTTAGACGTAATTTAATTTTAGTTGTAATTTATGTTATGTTAATTTATCCATGTCACACAAATAAAGATTTTCTATTCTCTTATATTCTATTCTATACATTGTATCATATTGCGAATATGTGCCATATTTTATGCAAGAAAAAAGAAGGTGGATTTGAGTGAAAAATTGGATAGCAAGAAGGGAAAACTTTGGCACTTGCTCCAAAGTTTCTTTTCTGCTTTACAGAAATGCGACAAAAAGATGTATTTTGTTACAGAAACCATTCCAGAAAAACTCACAAGCTACACTTAAATCCAAATCACTATAGTATCGCAAGAAAATCATCATCATCATTACTTTTCTTGTAATTTTGTCTTTTATTATCTTTTCTTTAAAAGTGGTCGTCATATCGTGACATTTTTTCGTCTTCGTTTGTCATCGGTCTTTGGTTATAATCTGATTGATCATAAGCATCGAATCTATCATTTTTGTACGTTCTTACATTTCGCATAATGTCTTTATAATTAAAGTCAAATTCATCATTAGGTATTACCGCAGCTTTGCCAGCAGCATTATAGTTAGTTTTAGTAGTTCTTCGTGGTATATTAATATCATAATCGTAATCATAATTCTCAGCACTGTGTCTCCCCATTCGCTCTTTATTTTGATTATAATCAGGTGTTTCATGAAACTTATTTTTATTTTGGTATTTTTTGCTATAATTATCATCATAATCAGTTGAATCTTTTCGCATTCGTTCTTGTTCATGTTGTTTATTTTCTGTTTCTTCGCTAAAATATTTTTTGTGGTATTCTTTTTCGTTGTCATTAAAATTTTCATCATAATATTTATTGTCTCTAATTTTAATCCTTTCATTTGGCGTGTAATTTTTTTTATACTCTTTGTTTTTGTTATAATTATTACGGAAAGAATCTCTTCCCGTCTGATCCATTTCATCTTGCTGGTTGTCTCGAAGATGATATTCGGGGTGTTGTTGTTTTTTGTCATCAACATTTTCTCCCCTATATTGATCACGTCCGATCCGAGTCTTGTCATATGTTTTTAATCTTGGATTTTCTTCCGAATTAATTTTCTTATATTGATGTTTTATATGTTTATCTTCCAATGTTTTATCATTATATTTGTCTACTCCCATTCGATCCATTTCATCTAGGTTTTTTTGATCAAAATCATCTAAATTAAACATGACATTTTCATATTTCTTAAACATTGTAGGCGTACTTATAGTAGTTTGTGGTGTTTCTGTTTTTTTGTGCTTAGTGGTTTTAACATTTGATTCATCATCATAATATTCATCAATGTCATCCCTTGTATCCCCTTCTAACTTACTCGATAAATCATCAGCTACTTCGTTGCTATTTTTTATATTTCCATATAAAATAGTACTTCGAAGACCATTAGTAACTTTTTTCTTAGAACTTTCAGTGCTTGAAGTATCTGGATGATCGATAGACACTAGTTTTTTGTCATCCACATTATAATTACTTGTATCTGGTTTTTTAGACTCAGGGAAAAACGAATTTAGTAATTCAATTTGTGAAGAAACATCCCCTTCAGCGTAACTGCTTGATTCATGTGAGTTTTCAACAATAGGCTTAGATAGTCTTGTTTTAGAACGCACCGGATGTATAATTTCTTCGGGTTTTTCTATTAGGAATAGGCTTTTGTTAACTAATTGATGATGCATAACATTAACCGCCTCGGTTGTTGAGAGTAAGTACTTTGCTTCCACGTTATCTTCCACAATATCTCCATAGAGAATGTAGTCGACGACACTGGTGTTCGAGAGTATGATCTCCTTAAGTATTTCTTTTAGAATTAATGCTTGGTCGGGGTATATTTCTGTAGTTTGACTAGTAGATTCTGAGAAAAGAGTAGGATGAAAATATGGCGTTGAAAGGAGAGGACGACTTATGTTTGATAGATTCTCAGGAGTCACGGTCACGAATCGATGCAATTTGAGCCTTTGTTTGAATTTTAACTCGTTTGGAACTCGAAGTATTCGTTTATGTGATCTTAGCGATTGCAGCTGTGGTGGTGGCTTTAGCTGTGTATTTATCTGCATTGGAACTTGTAACTGTGCTTGTAGTGTGGTCTTGGGTGGTATCAGCTGCGGATTTGCTGGTGTAGGGATTATTGGGAATAATATTCGAGGTCCTGGCTTTGTTTGTGGTTCTGACAGTGTTTCTGATTCTGTTGTTGTTGTTTCAAGCATGAGGTTCCGTTCCTTAAATTGCAAAGACAATTATTTTAATTCACCATCATCAGCGTTAAGTAAAAAATTCAAATCAAATATTTACAGTTGATTTTCTTCTTACCCGATTGATAACTGAACTGATCCATTCTACGTTGTTTGCTATCTTTGTGAAGACAGTGGGTAAGGCGGCCTGGCCGCAGACGGAAGGCCCAAAACTGATCACACCAGCAAGCTCTCCGCCCACGATGCCTGGGCCACCCGTGTCTTTCTGTCCAAATAATTAGTTATTGTTATATCCACTAATGCTAACATCATAAGCTTACTATACGCAATAATATACAATTTTAACCACTTAAGTAAGCAATTCGACCTTGACCTATTTTGCACAAGTGTCACTGCGGCCAGACGGCGGCTTGGTGGAGGATTTTTTGGCGTCAATGACGATAATGATGATTAAAATTGCTTAGTTTAAAATATTGTACTGTAACTCAAAAACACTATCTATAGGTGATACATACGTGTAGATTAGACACATTGTTCATAGTCTTAATTTGTTGCACTATCCTGATAACTACCCGTGAAAACCTTCGATAAGCTTACTGGTATTTATTAATTTGTAACTCTGTTTATAAAAGCATCTGGTTTTCCATGTAATAAATAAATAAATACGCACTGATCATCAAGGTCGTTCTTTTAAATATGGACATTATGAAAGTCGTTGCCAATTTATGAAGGCGCATACGAGCCAATATGACAGCGCCACCTACGAGTATTTCATCATATCATTACGTTTAACATAGGAAATTTTAAAAATCTATTATACAGTTTGTGGTATCTATTATTATATATTCTATTCTTATTATATAAGCTATTTTTTAATACTTCTGTAATAGTCTTATCTTATATTGTTTAGGAAGAGATGTGAAAATAGAGTTTGGTGGCCAAAAAGCGCAACTTCATATTTATACTTGAGCTTTACAAAATGAAAATATTATAGAGGCATTCATAAATAACTTATAATAGATACCGCAAACTGTACTATGGATTTTTGAAACTTCCTGTGTTTAACGTTATAATAAGATAAAATAGGTGGGGCGCCACTTTCACTGGTGTATGCGCCTTAATCACAGACTATCTACAACAATATTCGCAACTTATTCTTAGATTAATCAAGGTTGATTAATCTCATCGAGTGATGATCGTGTTTCGAAACTGACAGTTCAAATACGGTCGTTTGTTGATTATGACACTCACATTACAAGCACCACTGCCTTTGTCACTGAACCCAGCACAGAAGTTACTCTCTTTGACATAAAATCTGAAACAGAATATCAGTAGGTACGTAATTCTGTAGAGGGTCTTTTTAGTTAAGGGCTTAGCTAGACGATATTACCCTGAGTACATGGTCACACATTTATCCATATCAAATAAGTCTAATCTCGCTACAGACACTTTCTGTTTCAAATTTACTTCTTTGTTAGCCTGAAACAAAGATTTCTCGACTTCATAAAGAAAGAAAATATTGACTTTGCCAATAACAAAACAAATAAAACAAGGATATACTGACATCTTTAGCTCCCCACCCAAGAACAATAACCATGCTTTTCTTCTTGAAAACACCCTTTTTGTCATAAAGTATTCTCTGGATCTTTCGCTTGTCAGAGAACCTCAGTCTTTTCACCAGCCTCACAATCGCAAGGTTGTTTTCAAGACTGTGAGGGTTGTAACCAGGGTGGAAGATGACATCGATAACAGAGACGAGGCTGCCCTCCTTCTCGGCGTAGTCACTGCCAACCCTGACGAGGACGCTGCTGAGAAGTTCTTTGTATTTATCGCTCTTGTACAATCTGAAATCTATAAAAGTTGAAATATTATCTGTCATCACCGAGGAGCAAAAAAACTGAAATTAAAATACAAAAACCGCAAACCAAACCATATTCACAGCTTTATACTACATATATCCAAGCCAGTTGGGGAAAAGGCATTAAAGTCGGTACGTCAAAAATTACGGGATTAAGCAAAGACAATGTAATGGTGTCATCGAAATGTTCTATTTCCACCAGCAGTAGGTATAGTCAAGGACCAAGACGTTTAGAAAATAAAATAATCGTTTACCTATTTAGATGCTAAGAATTTATGAAATCAAGCAATAAGAAATAGATAATTCAGAATCCTTTACACATTAAGTCCAGTCGCTGCAGTGATCACCAAATCTTTGCTAATGATAGAGCCAGCACTCATAAACACATTGTTGATTAAGATGCTGACGAGGAATGGAAAGTCCTTGATTTTAGCCTTCTTGCCTTTATAAATCCTCCGAGTGTTGTTGAATAAGTCGAAGTGGTCCACTGAAGATGGTTCTGAAACGAATGATCGGACTATCATATGACAAACAATAATAAGGTACCTACACTAACACCAAGCAAAATAAACAGATAACATCTTATACCTTTAAACGAACAATTCTTGTAATAATCCGGATCTAGGAAACGGCTCCAACGATTTTCATGAAATTTAGTATACAGGGGTTTTCGGGGGAGATAAATCGATCTACCTAGGATTTGTTATCAGAAAATGTTTTTTTATTAGTTTAATTATGTTTTCAATAATTAACTTTATCGTAATCAACTTAAGAATTAAACTGAAAAATATGGCTCTTTCTGCCATCTATTGGCGAATCGTACTACTATTATTTCTAATAAGCAGGTCCAGTTTGTCTGGCAGAGATCACTCTTGAGCGATAAGACCGCCAATTGTCACTTACTTTTAATAAATTTATTTGTAAATTGTGTCTTAGTTTAAAGTGTGCAATAAAGTATTCTATCTATTTATCTAAGCACAATTTACCAAAAAAAAACCGGTCGCCCAGGTACCTAAACTTCAATTGGAATAGGTACGCCGAAGATAAGTTAAGCCTATTAAAATGTCTCACCTAGTAAACCCAATTAGCAGATCAGTTATTGAATTGGAAAAACCTACGAAAAAACACACAGCTTACTTACGCCAAACTTTAACATCACGAGTGCGCTTCCATGGTGTTTTCAAACTTGGACTTTTTATCACACGATTTGTAATTTTAAAAACATTCTTCATAGAGATTTTAAGAGCTTTATCAAAGAATATTTTCAGAAAGACTGCAAATTCTCTGTCAAACTTATTTGCTGATGAATATTCGACATAATAATTTTTGGATTGATGCATTTCTTCTCTCATAATATCTTCTAATATATTTCGTAAATGCAATGAATTTGCCGTGACATTGGATTCAGTTATGTTTTGAATTTGATCATAAGTACTGCGTAAATTCTCTGCTATGTGATTTTGGTGTTTGAACATAGTCAAAAGTGCTTGGGATTTTTTCAATTTTACATATAATTGTTTCTGATCCAAAAAATTGATTATTTTGATCGATACATTATGAAGGCACGCACTTTTCGAATTGAAATAGTTTTTTTCGGACTCAGGGTCATCAAAGACAGTTTGTGTTTTTATGTACATTAAGTTGAAATGTAAGATAAGTATCACAACTGGCCTTTTGTACATAATAATGTCTGTAACTTTGACGTTACTTGATCCGAAATGTAATAGTCTAGCAAGTCATAAAATGCGATAACGTGGAAATTGAAAGCAAGCCACAAAATGTGTTTATTGATAAAATAAAATTGGAATCAAAATTTTAAGATGTAAGACTAATCCCCGGTTTCTCGAACGCTTATTATTTTGACAAATTGTTGATAATTTGTCAGGCTGTACACGCACTGCTTTTATTACTCGCGTGGTTTTTTTTGCAGAATTCTGTAACTTAATGGAAGTTCAATAGCGGAAAAATATTAATGTTTGAAGCACTATAAAGTTGTAGATAGCTAAAATAGCAAGGAATTTTATTCGTCGTAAGTGTAAGTTACGTTAAGCACGCAGGTTATATTCCGCGAGATAAAATTCACGCTGTCAGATTCCGCAGTGCGTATATAACAAGCCGTTGACTATCCATTCAATGTGACAAGCGTTCGAGAAACCGGGGGTAAGCAACGACCCAATATAACAACAATGCTATCAAACAAATACCTCCAGTTGGTTCTATTCAACATTTGTATATTTACTCTGGGATTAGAAGTCAATTTATCAACTAAAGATACCGTTACCTGGTCGGGTAGCAATATAATACAAACGGCAACATCTATAAAGAATATAACAAATGATATATTTTTTGCGTTAAAACTAAAAAAATCTAAGAGTAATGAGCGGTTAAAACAATACGCCGTAACATACAATTACTTTTCATCGATAACTTCAAAAGACGATGAGAACTTACATCAAATATCTATAGCATCAAGAGTTGATAACACTGTCGGCAATATGTCTCGCGATCTGGTGGATGTTATCAACGAGGTGCTCAACGAAGAACCGGGAAACAACACTGAAGAATCTAAGTATGATTATGTACAAATGTATGTAGATAATTTCTTAAAAAACCTGGAATACCTGAAGAACAGCCATGGTGTAAACAGCATCAATTATGATATAGATAATCAAATATTACAATTAATGAGAACTGACGAACACGATAATGTGACTACGGAAGACCCAGAGTACGATGATTCTAGTGATAATGAATTTTGGAGTAAGTCAAACCTTCTTTTGATAAGGAAGTCAGGTTGTTCGCAAACAAATTAATAAATCAGATGTGTTGATATCTCTTTACGTTAAAGCTACCGAGCTAAGCACTAATGACTAAACCGACGGCTCAAGTGAAGTGGCACTAAAGGTGAAATTTATACGGGATTTATAGAAGTTAATAGGGTTTTCTACCCGTATGGTTTTTATTTTGGTTCGACTCGCGCTGGATATGCACGTGACCTCATTATTTTTGTTATCGTTTCCAAAGGGCCAGGCGACAACACGAGACGCATCTACAAAGGTGAGAACACCAAGGTCCGCCACTTCCCGTTCATGGCCAGCGTCCACATCTTCAAGAACTTCCAGTGCGGCGGCTCCATCATCAAGTCGGACCTAGTCATTACTGCAGCTTCGTGTCTGCAACTGTAAGTCAAGGTGCTTCAGCTAGTGCCAACTCTTCACTGTCTCGCATCCTCGGAACCATCCTCACCAGACTTTTTGACCAGAACCAATATTTAACCATGCTTGTTTTCTAATTCTATTATTTTTAAAAGTTTTGTATTGTTATTTCTTTCCCCAGAGCTTACAACAACCGTTTCTTCCGCGAGAATCCCGCCTTTCTCTCCGTGCGGATTGGCAGTAACTACTACGTCGGCGGCGGCGAGTCCATAGCGGTCCTCGAGGTCTACTTCTACCCCACCTACGACCCCAAGTCTCTGAACAACAACGTCGCCATCATGCGCCTCAATCGCCGCATCAAGTTCAAGCGCAGGAGTCGGGTTAAGAAGATTGAGTTTGACCGCAACGCGCATAGGTTGCCGATGTCGGGGATTGAGGGGGGGATCACCATCATCGGGTGGGGGGCAAAAGGTGTAAGTAGGCTCAGTATTGGAATGTAGTAGTATATTTGTTCTGTGGTGGTGTGATAATAAAAAATGGAATGGAAATGATGTGCGTCCATATTAGGCAACATCTTCACTTGGGGGCCAAATGCTTGACAGTCATCAATAAAATTAAAGATGTATTGAATTAAATTGTAGGATCTTAAAATCAGTTTACCAATAGTATCCAGAGGTCAAATTTTTGTATGGGTTTTGTATTATTCAGTACATGCTGTGCCGACCTCACCTAGTGTGGGATATGGTTCGGAAAAAGAAGATTCTTTAGTGGTAACTAAGGTGACCTATCATACCAATTTCAGTCCCTTTTTCCAAAGCTAACCAACCGTTATACTAGTGAATAGTTATTCTGTGCCTGAACTTTGTTTTATAGGTGAGCAACGTGGTCCGGGACCCATGGAACAACCGCCTCTCATTTGCCGTGCTAGACGTATACCCATTGAGAGAGTGCCAGGAGATTTATTCCAAGTAAGCGAATAACACTATCCCATTTCTGCTGTCAACCTCAAACCTCAACCTCAACAGCCTATAATGGTCCACTGCTGGACGCCAGCCTCCCCCTGATGAGCGCCTACTTTTATGTCATGGGGGTGCCAATAATCCTCACGCTTTGGTTGGGAATCACAGTTCGCCGGTAGAATTATTCTGCAGTGGACTGCCCGCCCCCGGCGGATATCCTTTAGTCGCCTCTTACGACACCCGAAGAGTTGGGGTGGTTGAAATTCTAAGCCGGCACCGCTTGCTGTCAATTAGTTATTCAGCACATTACAGAATAACTATTCCAGTGAAATAATGAGACTGGTGATCTGTAGCAGAGAATATATATATTTTTTTATTTCTTGATAATGGTATTCAATAGATTTTTTATAATAATAATATCTTCTCTGTGTATCCCAGGTCAATAAATGGATTTTTTATATCTTAATATTATTACTAATGCGCCAGTTCTGGCTGCTTGAATCAGGTAGGTACTTATTTATATTTCCGTTCTTTTCAGGAAATACGTTACCCAGAAAACCTTCTGTGCTGGCTTCTTTTCTAAGGGCTCTGGCGCTTGCAGCGTGAGTAGTTCTAATATATACACTAAGTATGTACGTGATTTTGTTCTGGTTTGCCGTAGTTCTCATCATCACTGTCGGCTTACAATAAGTACAGTTTCATCGGTAGATCTAAGCAATTGTTTTGCCAATAAGGCTCCACTGATTGATTCGTTGGTCAATGATTTCTTAGTTCGGTTTTTATTAAATCGCAATCATGACGTTTATGTCAATGCCCTTACCTTTCCAGTCCAGCGTCCTAAACATATCTCCCAACGCGCTCGTGAACAGTTTCGGGGATAAAACATCCCCCTGCCTCAAAAATCTATTAAGCTTGACACACGTCAAGCTTAATAGATTTACTGGAAACTGCACTAGTGTGTTTAATTAAGTATTTAATCAATAAACCAGGGTGACGTGGGCGGTCCCGGCATTATAGCCGGAATTCTGACTGGCATCGTCAGCTTCGGGTCCCCTCGCTGCGGCACCCCCGACGCACCCACCGTCTTCACCAAGCTCGGCTACTACGCCGACTGGATCGACGAGATTATGGAACAGGTGATTAAAACCATTGCCTTGCCTCTTGCTAACATTTACTGTAATATCACCCCAGACTCTGAAGCAGTAGGTAAGGAAGTATGAAATCAATGAGTGTGATGTTTTTTAATTGCAATTGTTCCGAGGTGTATATGTATAAAACCTATTGTTTTCGATTCTGTTTTTTCAACCTTACCTACCAGCAGTAGTTACATTAGGTAAAACTCAGTCAAAGATGATGATTATAAAGCTATCACACCTGAACTTACGGGAACTCTTAAATTTCAGGACGTCCCCGTGCACAGCCGCATCACGACCACAGAGCCACCGCCGACGGTTTACACAGTAGCCCCAGACAGGAAGAAAACTACCTATGTTATGCTACCGATCTTTGATAAGGACTTTGTACCCATGCCAATGAATCAGGACGACCCACCACCGCCAATGTATCCGCTAAGGTCAGGCACGAAGAAAACTAAAAAAACACATCCAAATAAAGATGATGAGGAGACCGAAGATAATAATCTATTTAGAGAGTTCCTAGCTGTCATGTTCGGGAGTAATGAAGTTAACGATTATGAAAAAATATTAAATGAAGGAAAAACCGCTAAAAGAGAGCAAGTAAAAAAAAGAAATAAAAAGAAAAAGAAAAATAAGAAGATTACGACCACACCCGCTGGAGAATCAGATTCGGAAACTACTGTAGAAAATGGTTGGGATGAAAACAGCGATGAAGAGCATAAAAAGAAAGCTACTCGTTCGTATCAAAGTACCGCGAATTTTGAAGAGCCAATAGAACATGAAAGTAACGAAGTCCCTTTGATCGATGACCACGACGAGGTAGGCGACAACACCCCAGTTGAAGATGACACTCAAGCTGATGGCGATAACCTCGGTGCTGCTGATAACATTGAAGTCGATGAAGACATCTTAGAGGATAATATATTAAAACTTATCGAGAGTCTCGACTTGACTTCCGAAAAGGAAATTGATAAACTTATAGCTCAAATTTCTGATGAACCTAATAACCAGGAAATAATTGAAGAAGACAAAAAACCCATAAAATCAAGAAAAAAGAAATTGAAATCATCTCGGAAAGATAAAAATACCATTGATAATGTACTCGTAGATATGCAATATGAGAATAAAGATAATGACGAAATCTACGATCATGACATCTTGGACGATGGCGTCGGTGAAACTACTGGATTTGACGACCTAACACTACGAGAGAAGAAAAACAATAATAACGAAAAGGATAAGTCAAACGAGGGTGATTCAATTTTTGATTACTTGCCCGAAGAGGAAATGTATCAGCTTTTAGCTAAAGCAGTTGATGAGATAGCTAAAACGGCGGTTCAGGAACATCAGAAAAATTGACGTTTTTATTGTATTGTAGGCACGAGTAGGTTAATAACAATAAAATCATTTTTAAATACAGGTTTAGACGTGTAGGACGTGTTTTATTACTACACCTATGTATTTATGTCAAGATTTTTCCTTGCCAACTTTAATACATTTTCTGTTTATTGGTGAACATTATCATCATCATCATCATCATCAACCTATGTTATTCCACTGCTGGACATAGGTATCCTCTAATGAGTGCCATAGCGCCCTGGCTTCGCTTGCCGTATCCAGCATCTGCCTGTAGTCTTTCGCAGGTCGTCATCCCACCTTGCCAGAGGGCGTCTGGGATGTCATCTTCATACAAACATGTATGTACAAATTGATAAAATAACAAAACTCAAAGCGAAAACGAAAGACTACAAAAATACATTATTATATCATTGATATTATATCACTTGAACGAAAAGTCCGACTTATATGCATCGACCAAATATTTCGCTATAAATATTTTTTTATATAAACCTTATCAATGTCAAAAGGCACTTAAAATACGTAGAGTTCTGAGGAATAACCAATAGATAGATAGATAGATAGATTATGTCTGGAATGGTAAGCTGTAGGGAAGCCTGTGCTGGAACGGAGAAAAGTATTTACGATCATTACCTACCTACCGACATAATTATAGTTTTAAATAAAATAAATATAATTTATTCGAGGAAACTCGTAAAAAGAGACTTTCAGTATAGTCTCAAATTATATCTTCTAATATATTTCGACTCAGGAATATCGACATAAATAAATGTATAACTGGAATTTTATACACAATTTCGGAAACATTGACGTTCCTTTATCTACTGCCTAAAAGTCTAACATGCCATAAAATAAGATATAACGTGGATATTGAAAGTAACCGACAATGTGCTTATTGAGAAAATAAAACAGGAAATGAAATTTTTAAGATGTAATAACCAAATACTATAAAACAATAATGCTATCAAACAAATACCTCCAGTTGGTTCTATTCAATATTTATATATTTACTCTGGGATTAGAAGTCAATTTACCATCTAAAGAATATATTACCGGTATGGTATGGCCGGGTAGCAATATAATACAAACAGAAAAATCCATTAAGAAAATCACAAATGATATATTTTTTGCGTTAAAACTAAAAAAATCTATGAGTAATGAGCGATTGAAACAATACGCCTTAATATACAATTATTTTTCATCGATAACTTCAAAAGACGATGAGAACTTACATCAAATATCTATAGCATCAAGAGTTGATAACACTGTCGGCAATGTGTCTCGCGATCTGGTGGATGTTATCAACGAGGTGCTCAACGAAGAACCGGGAAACAACACTGAAGAATCTAAGTATGATTATGTACAAGTTCATGTGGATCTTTTCTTAAAAAACCTGGAATACCTGAAGAACAGCATCAATTATGATATAGACAGTCAAATATTACAATTAATGAGAACTGACGAACACGATAATGAGACTAAGGAATACCGAGTAGTTGATGATGATTCTAGTGATGATGAATTTTGGAGTGAGTCGAACATTCTATTTTTGGAACAGGAATTAATTTAATTCATGTAAAATCACGCCACAACTACCTACTAAACCAGCTGCATTAGTACACGTCCTTATAATCCAAAATATCTTGTTTAACTAAGAAAAATACAATTAAAACAAGAAAAATAAATTACCTAGTAGGTACTAGGTACCTATTTATATTGAAACATTTGAGCTAACTACATACTGTTGCAAAATAAATATGCTACTCTATCCATGTTTTATCCGCTTTGTTATAATTTCGGGACCGAATTATTTCTAATTCCTTTTCCTAAGGCCCTGGCGACAACGCCAGACGCATCTACAAAGGAAAGAACACCAAGGTCCGCCACTTCCCGTTCATGGCCAGCGTCCACGTCTTTCAGAACTTCCAGTGCGGCGGCTCCATCATCAAGTCAGACCTCGTCATCACTGCGGCTTCCTGTCTGCAACTGTAAGTCCAAGCTGCTTCAGGACAGAAAAACAATATCTTCTAAACGACATTATTAAGAATATCGCCATTTACGTCATCGAAAAGATGAAGCAAGTTTATATTATTTTAATTTGAGCTTATCTCTAACTACTCCACCATCACTTTTGAAACCTTGATATTATAATGTATGCCAGTTCTGTTTTCTAATTGCTGCTATTTTTAAAAGTTTTGTATTCTTATCTTTCCCCAGAGCTTACAACAACCGTTTCTTCCGCGAGAATCCCGCCTTTCTCTCCGTGCGGATTGGCAGTAACTACTACGTCGGCGGCGGCGAGTCCATAGCGGTCCTCGAGGTCTACTTCCACCCCACCTACGACCCCAAGTCTCTGAACAACAACGTCGCCATCATGCGTCTCGACCGCCGCATCAAATTCCAGAAGAAGAAAAGCCGGGTTAAGAAGATTGCGATTGATCGCAACGCTCACAGGTTACCTAAGACCGGGGTTAAGAAGGGGGTTACTATCGTTGGTTGGGGGGCTAACGGAGTAAGTAGAAATGTTGATGTTAAATAAATAAATAATGCTGAAGTATTCACACATCTTGAGCAGAGCTAAAGCTGTGTTATGGGTACTGGATAGCTGATATACAGTAACGACAGTTATCCTACTAATATTATAAACGCGAAAGTTTGTAAGAACGTATGGATGTATGTTTCTAACTCTTTCACGTAAAAACCACTTAGCGGATCAGGTAAAAATTTCTTGTATCGGTAATTTTTAATCCCGGATTAAAACAGTCTACTTTTTATGCCATAAATCAGTTCCCGTGCGATAGAATAGAATAGAATAGAAAAAAAAATATTATTATTTGGACACAGATATAGAAGAGTAACAAAAATAAACAGATGAAAAACAAAAACAGTATAAGTGACATGAAAGAGTGGGTGGTAGGTAGTTTACATTAAAAATATATGGGTCTGCCTCCACGTCCCTGTGCCGAAAAAGGGTTGGCTCAGCATGTGCTGAACATATGCTCAGCGCTGTTTTTCAGCCAAGTACCTTATTATTAGAAATCATCGTTTAACCTTCCCAGCCACGGGTAGAAACTAGTACCATACAATTGATCGGAGTGAGCGAAGCGACGAAGATCTTGTCAGCTATGGCGATTTAGTTATAGGTATGGCTGTATGTATTCCCTTTCCCAAAGCTAACCCGAACCTTGTTTTGTAGTTGAGTAACATAGTCCGGGACCCGTGGAACAACCCACTCTCATTCGCCGTGCTGGGCGTATACTATTTGAAAGATTGCCAGGATGTTTATTCCAAGTTAGTGAAGTTTATACATCTGTACAGTCAAGCACATTATTTTGGTAACGCGGCGGTTCTCGCGAGCCGGTGGCATCATGTATCTAGCATAGATATCAGATCATTTAATAAATCAGTTCACGTCACGACATGGACTCGGATGGTTCTTATTTGCTCTCCCATCCTTATTATCATCTTATCGTTTATAACGAAGTGCAGAGACTTTCACCCTACAGCATCAGATGTTCATATTACCTACTTACCTGACTATTTCTGCAATGATCATCTATTTACTTAATTTTACTTCCACTTGTGGACAAAAAGTTGAAGTAGGTACAGAGAATCAATTAAATACCTCACTCTCATCTCTATCTCACTTAAAGGGTAGTAGCAGATAATATCTGCTACTACCCTTATATATAAGTAGATTATATTATAATCTACTTATATATATATATAGTAGATTATATATATATATATAATCTACTAACCTACCCAAATGCAAAAAATTGGATAGATGGATGGACGTTTAACCTAATGTACCCCTAACTAAATTTGTTGAATTGTGTGAAAAAAACGTTATTGTTTTATAATCTATATCGTATCCATTTTGAATGGAGCATAAACGTAAACAAACCGCCCATACATAACCTAAAATTCACTTTGTTGGCGCGTCCTTTTATACGCAATTTACATTACTTGTCGATTTAACATCGATGGCAGGTTCAATATGAATTGCTTACAATTATATCTGAAACTCGACGCCAAGCAAGTGAGATTTTGTTATTTGTGTCGTACTTTGTTTACTAACATGCTACATTCAAAATGGATAAACCATAAGTAGGACCTATCACTTAGCCAAGTTTTAGCAGTTTGAACCACCTCAAGGGACCTAATTATTGTACTTTATTTTCATTATTATCAGGAAATACGTAACCAGGAAACACTTCTGTGCTGGCTTCATTTCTAAGGGCTCTGGTGCTTGCAGCGTGAGTAGAAGTTTTCAATTTATAGGAGGTAAGAACTTACTTACTCTTTTAACAAGTCTAAAACATCGCTTAGCAAATAAATAAATAGTGCTGGATAATTCACAAAGCATCATCTAGGCCCAAGCTAAGCAGAGCTTGTGTTATGGGTAGTACCTTCTAGATAACTGATATTCTTATACAACTTATTATATAGGTACTAACATAGATACTCAGAAATGCAGGGCAGTTTTTTTACTCTAAAACAAATGCTCTATAAATAGACCCGAAAGGGAGTGTAAGCGAAGTAGCTCCAGAATCATAAATATTCTCCATTAGCTGCTTTTCACAATTCAAAAATCATCAAAATCTGACAACCGACTCTCGACTGTGTTCTCTACCAGATTATAGCCAGGCTCGTTTGCCCTCCAAGATGATCACACGTCCGTAACAGTGAAAATCGAACCCGCGATATCCCCCATTATAGGTGGACCTTCGCTCGCTACGCCATAGAGGACGATACGATTCATTCTGTACATAAAATTTTTCCTATATTAATCTAAGGACTATCAGGGGAGGCCAACGTCTGGTTGTGGACTTGTAAAAGCTGATCAAAAGCCTCTGGTTTCGTTCCAGGGTGACGTGGGCGGTCCTGGTATAATTGCTGGGAAGCTGGCTGGCATCATCAGCTTCGGGTCCCCTCGCTGCGGCACCCCCGACGCACCCACCGTCTTCACCAAGCTCGGCTACTACGCCGACTGGATCGACGAGATTATGGAACAGGTACCTTCAAGTACCTTCTTTACCTGACCTCTTTCTTCCTAATGTTTACTGACGGATTCGACGCTGAACTGCGAACCCCAATCCGCATGCCCAGCCTGGGGATTATGGGCACTTCTTCCCAAGAGATAATTAAATACCAATAAGGCGCTTATCAGGAGAAGGCCCGCGTCCAGCAGTGGACCAAAAAAGGCTGTTGAGGTTGACGTTGAAGTATCTAAGAATACCAAATGGTGTCGATTCTGTATTTCAACTTACTAAACTAATTTAATTACGTAAGTACATATTCAGGCCTTTTTATTTTGATCAGCAAATTAAATGCATAGAACATTGTACGCCCTGTTTAATTAACATTAATGACACTATTCACATCACATACTTTCCGAAGTAGTTAAACTTCGGCCGAAAATGACGGTTATGATAACATTAAACTTGAACTGACGGGAACTCTTTCAATTTCAGAAAGCACATAGCCGCAAGCGTATTACGACCACACCAACGCCTTTCACACTTCCACCGAAAAAGGAAAGTACCACCTTCATTATGAAACCCATCTTCGTTGAAGACCTGTTGACTGTGCCTATCCATCAGGCCGAACGGCAGCGTTACAGCTATCCACTAAGGACAGGCACGAAGGAACCTAAAAAAACACATCGAAAGAAACATGATCAGGACATCGAAGATAATTTATTAAACCAGTTCTTAGCTATCATACTCGGGAGTAACGAGAGCAACGATAGTGAACAGGGGACCGAACCTAAAAGAGCGCAAATGAAAAAAGTAGATGAACAGAAAATGATCTTGACAGCACCCGCTGATGAATCAGATTCGGTTACTACTGTAAACCATGGTTGGAATAAAAACAGCGATGATGAAGAGCTTTATACAAAAGCTACACGTTCGTATCAAACGACTGCGATTGTTGAAGACTATGAGCCAGTAGAACGTGAAAGCAAGGAAGTGAGTTCAATTGAAGACCATGCGGTGATCCGCGCCAACGCAATATCTGACGGTGACAACCCCGATGTCGGTGATAACCTTGAAGTCGATGAAGATATCTTGGAGGAGAATATATTGAAACTAATCGAGAATCTAGACATGACTTCCGAAAATGATGTTGATAAACTTCTTGGGTAAGAAGTTTATCAACATCATTTTCGGACTTACTACTTTACATAATTTATGACTTACCCAAGAACCAGAAAACATATAAAAAAGATGAAAAAGCAAGAAAAAGGAACGAGTCGAAATCACCTTGGAAAGATTTCGTAGACAATATTGATAAGCACTATGAGAGCGTGGATAGTGAAAATATCTTTGAAATTAACGATCTTACCGGGCTCAACTATCCTTAGATGATGGTGTCATTGCAGTGTATCTTCTAGAACTGAAGACCCAGAGAAAATAAAAACAATACTTACGACCCATAACGAAAAGGATAAGGAAAACGAAGTTTATTCATTGTTGATTTCTTGCCCAAAGCAGACATATTTTAACAAGCAATTTTATTTATGTGATCTGATCATTTACATTTAGAAATTCATTATACTCAAAAAAATAGATCATTATTTGTAAGATAGGTTGTGGGCATAAGAATAAATAAAAACAGATAAATGTACATAATGGTTGCATTAGCAATAAATCCGTTTTTAAATAGGTTGATACTACGAGATAAGAGACTTTTTTTTTATTACTAATCGTAGAATGAAACGTAAAATAGTCTGGTTTTTGTCCATTAGTGGCGCTAGTTTCGCTACATCGATTTCCATTTCCATTGCCAACTTTGAAAATTGTCCTGTTTATTAGGGAAACCGAAGATGAAAGATCAACTACGAGGTGAACACTCCCATTTATAAATTGGTACGGTACGTACGTATTTGTACAACTAGATTAGTTTTATTGTTACATTGGTTTTTGAATTTAGCTTGATTTTATACTGGCATTGCAGCTGACATTTTTCTAACTTGTACCTCCAATTTAATATTAACTACCTACGTAGTTATTAAAACGTAGCCGTTAGCACTATTTAAATGCAAAGTAAACAAAACACATGCTAAACATTATAGTGTCATAGCTGAACAAATTTTATAAACGACAGATTAACTGGTAAGATTTCCAAGTAGATAGGAAAATCGATTCTGAACCTTTATAGACGGGGAACTTTTATTTACAGCGGGAAACACCGCCTAGTTTTACTAATAATTTCAGGGTGGTGTTTTGTGAAAGAAATTTCAAAGAAAAGGTAAATTTAGTGTTTTCCAAAGCAATTTCTATTTATAAATGCTATTTAGCGATTCTTTTCTGTGTGATTTGTAGGTACAAAGATTTATTTTTGAAAGGTAAGTGTCGAAGATAACCAAACTTTTGGTGTTCTTATTTCAAAATTTGTAGATAAAATGTAAGTTCTTCTGTTTTTGTTAGCCCTGAAGTAATGCTTAATTGATTTGTTTGTAATATATTTACAATCCATAGTATCTAAAGCCGGCTACAAGACCAATTTTCATGTTATGTAACTCCTACAGATCGATTGCTATTGGAAAAGTAACCTTACTGACGTTATCGGAAACTTATCTTTTTACCTGAATTCTACCTTAGAATTCGTTTGCAGACATCTTACTTGACAGATTTTGTGCAGGTATGAGGATTATGAATTTTGCAATATCTGTAGGCCAAGTATCTACCTACCATTGTTGATATTATGACAGCTGATTCATTCAAATCTTATCTGTCGCACTCTATTCAATTTATTGTATTCTCGTGTCTCTAGCTCTACGACAAGCTTGATTTTTCCATCCAGCTACTCTTTCATCATGCTTAAACCTTGTTACCTATGTATCTGATACAATGGTAATAATTAATTACATGTCCTAAGGGACCAAACAAATTAATAGTTAGATAGTCATAGATCTATGCTGGGTAATGCATAAACTGTAAAAAAGTATGTACCTGAGAACAGGTGACAATGATAAGGCAGTCAACAAACGAGATTCCTGGAAGAATTTGGGGGAGACCGCTGCCCCACAGTGGAATAACATAGGATAGACCAAAATATAACTACTTAATGTTGTTACAGCATCATGGCCAACGTACTGCTGCGCCGTGCATTGTTAGATGCAATCCGGGTGCCCGTGGCCACACGCTCCACTTCCTCCAACATTGGGGAGTTTGAGAAGGTACATACATAGCTTGTCATAATAAGGTCATACAAATCATGATCGAGTAACATGATGTGGATAAAACGTAAATACAATGAATTCATTGTGAATGTAAGCGGTTTACTGCCAAGCTTGTCATTGGTGGAAGGATACATTTCAATTCTTTATGAGGGACCTTGTCAGTGTAATTGTAAGGGATGAAGATAGACACACTGTGATGATTACAGTATTTCATGATCATAAGAAAATTTAGACTTAATTTAATTAACAGCATTAATGGAAGCCAGCGTTCATTAATGGAAGCCTATGTCCAGCAGTGGATTAACAAACATGGTGATCATGATGATGGTTCACAGCAATAAATACTGAATACTGATAAGTAGGAGTGATGTTTACCACAAACTTACTTGAGTTAGGAACTATAAAACTTAACCTTTGTTAATATGGTGAATGAAATATGCTGTCTTAGAATTATTACCACCCCAACGCTTCCCTGCGGGCACCGATATTTTAATACTATACTAGTAGTAGTAGTAGCAGTTATTGTTTCAAATTCACGAGATAGCGCAAGACTTGACCTGCAAAAATGAAAAAAAATACCACCTTTCACAAAAACCTACCTAAGCTGAACGCATCTCAATAAAAAACCCGATTCGCCATGGAGTAGCGCTTACTAACACTATTATACGAAATAATATAAGTCCATTTAAAGGCCACCAGGAGAACATCGAAGTAATGAAATTTTAAAATGTATGAATAGCATTCATTCAATTTAATTTTATTGTACTCAGGGGTTTTTCCCAAAAAATAGTGCAGAAATTTTAAAATGTATAAATAGCGTTCATTCAATTTAATTTTATTGTACTCAGGGGTTTCTCCCAAAATAGTGCAGACAATTTTATAGTGAAATTCGTTATCGTTTGGTTAGTTTACGCCAACTTTGATAACTAAGTACTAACACTTTACAACACACTTTACAAATTACAAGAGATCCTGTTAGCTGCAAAAACTATTCTATGGCATGACCAATACTACATTCCGCCGGGTCTTACGAGGCGAATATATCCCTCGGGGGTTGGCAGCATCACCCTCTGCGATCCCCAACCCACATGCCCAGCGTGGGGATTATAAGCAATACCAATTAAATCCCCTTGAGAAAAAAGCCAATAAGGCACTGGAGGCCTGCATCCAGCAGTGGACCAAGATAGGCTGTTGAGGTTGAGGAATGAAATATAATAATGTTTATCCCCCTTCAGATTGGCAAACGAGAATGGGTTGGATTTGGGTACAATGGCATGCCCAACTATGTGGACCGCTCTGACTTCCCCCTGCCTGCCGTGAGGTTCCGTGAGAACACACCTGATATCAAGGTAACTATAGCGTGTCCATTTTGAATGAGGCATAAACGTAAACAAACCACCCATACTTAACCTAAAATTCACTTTGTTGGCGCGTCCTTTTATACGTAATTTACATTACTTGTCGATTTTAGATCCTTACTAAAAATTGCTTACAATTATATCTGAACCTCGACGCCAAGCAAGTGAGATTTTGTTATTTGTGTCGTATTTTGTTTACTAACATGCTCCATTAAAAGTAGGCAAACCAAACAAACAAAGAACACCAAACAAGTTTAGATTATTTTATAATTTATTATAACAGTGACATGTATTATTCCCGTACTTAATTTTAAATTTTTATAATTTTATTTATAATTTTTATCCTTGTAATTTTGTCATTTTAATGCATGCAAACTTATTTTATAGTTTATTTCATAGGTAATCAATACTGCTCTTATATCATGTTGTGTACACATGTTTAGGGATACAGTCTAGTTTTTTATTAATGTGTTTTTTGTTTGCATAATTCTTGATTGTATTCTGTTTTGTGTGCCAAATAAATAAATAAATAAACCATAGCATTTTGTATGGATTTTAACATGGGCACGAAAAAAAAGAAAAAGAATGAGTATAAAGTACACATGGGGCTGATTTGGGGATTATGGGCAATACCCCCCCTGAGATAAAAGCCAATAAAGCTCTTATCAGGCGGAGGTTTGCATCCAGCAGTGGACCAATATAGGCTGTTAAGGTTGAAGGGCTGAAGGGATACTAAAGGGTTGACCACTCAGGTCTATGTGCCCTAGGGAGACACTGGTCTATCCATATGCCGGCTGGCATATAGACCAGATCCATCAGCCTTTCTAGCCTATCTAGATATTAATCTATGGTGAAAATACTTGAAGTGAGAATTTTTAGGTGGATTGAGAAGGGACAGATCAGTTGTATTAGCATATTTTCCTATAATAGGAACTTATTCAGTGAACAGAAAATGAAAATTATAAATTAAATAAATATCTATTACTAGTTGCACCCCGCGGCTTCGCACGCGTATTCCACGGGAACTGATTTATGGGATGAAAAGGATAAGTTACTTTTATAAATCCCTCAAGCGATTTTATGTATAGTAAATAAATAAGTTGAGTATAACTTATTTATTTGGTCTGAGGTACATACATCGCCAGCCCTACGAACGATACATCATTTGTTGTAATCGGACTAGTGGTTTCAGAGCTACGTGAGAACATATAATCAGCTAAATACATACAAACAAACATAGGGTTGTCGTTGGGGATGTCTCTGGATGGTGATTATCTTGTAAACTTCACTTAAGTATGTTCTCTTTCCTTTATTGTCATGAATCATGTTCTGCTTATAAGTTTTGTATTGCTAGTTTATTTTTTTGTGCAATAAGGAATTATTATAGGGTGTCAACCTCATAACCCTCCGTGTTGGTAGTCGGGTAAAATTGATTTCTATCCCAGGTCCTCCGCGAGAAAGAAAAGGCAGACTGGCGCAAACTGACCATCGAGGAGAAGAAAGCTCTCTACCGCGCCTCCTTCTGCCAGACCTTCGCCGAGTTCCAGGCGCCCACCGGGGAGTGGAAGGGCGTGGTGGGGTGGGGGCTGGCGATCGCCTCGCTCTCCGTCTGGATCTACATGGCTATGAAAGTGTGGGGTAAGTTGTGAATACAGTTCGCTGCTGGACAGCTCCATGCCCACGAAGAATTGTTTTAGGATTTAACTTGAGAACAGATAGGTCCTGGCTTAGAATTTGCACCACCCCGTCTCTTCCCTTGCGGATATCCACCAGGGGGCAGGCAGCAGCGCCCCAATCAGACCAACTCTACCTCCGAACTGCGAACCCCAACCCGCATGCCTAGAGTGGGGATTATGGGCATTATCCTCCATAAGCTATAGGCCAACAAGGCGCTTATCAGGGGGAGGCCTGCGTTCAACTGTGAACTAATTCAGGCTGTTAAGGATGTTGAACAGTTGAACAGTCATTATTCTATTAAAAAAAATATAATGACTGTTGCAGAGATATTTTTATTCGGGACGGTTCAGCCGTTTTCCGGCTGCTATTAATGACCATAATCAGTCGGCCTCCACAACAATAACAATAACTTGAAATCCAACGAACTGCCCCGGCTTTGCACGGGTTCAATGCTGATGTTGCTATTAAAAACTTAATTAAAATCCGTTGCGTAGTTTTAAAAATCTAAGCATACATAGGGACAGACAGATTTGGCGACTTTGTTTTATACAATGTAGTGATTGTAGGCTGCCTTGTTGGTCTAGCGGTCAGCATGTTCAACCGCTGATTAAGAGGTCCTGGGTTCAAATCCCGGGTAGAGCCAATAGTTGTTATTGGGGTTTTTCTAGCAAGAAAAACAGTAGCAGCTATGCAGCAGGTATGTAATGTGCCTATGAGAAATGAATGAATGCAATTGAAACATGTAAATGTGAGCTTAATATATAAATCTGTAATCAAATGTAACTGAACTCTTTGGTTTCCAGTGTACAGTGAGCTGCCGGAGACCCTGGACGACGAGCACCAGAAGGCACAGCTGAAGCGCATGCTGGACCTCAAGATGAACCCCGTGGACGGACTCGCCTCCAAGTGGGACTACGAGAATAACCGCTGGAAGTAAATGTACGTACCATCTGAGGGCTTAGACAATGTAACAATGGATGTCAAAAGCGATACTAGAAAAATCCAAAAATGTATGGGTTTGACATAATTATGCCTTAGATATGTCACGTGATCTGTTTCGAATGTTTCCCTACGAATCTTTCAACAGTTTTCGATTCGCTTCATAGCGAATGCCGATTGACTTCGCCCTCTGGTTAGATAGAGATAGAGATACATTTATTGAATAACACAGTTACAAAGCAGAACACATAGGTATAGGTCGGTAGTAATAAATACAGAGTAGCGTAGTAAATAACATAAAAATAACATAAATAACATAAGACGTGTGGCACACGGGGACTGCCGCGGTAAAGCTATTGCATAGTGTTAGGTTATTTTCGTTACGAAATTTCTGGATTCGGTCTCCACGCTCAAGGCCCGCGATAGAAGCTATGCAATAGATTAAAAATATAATTCTGTAATGATGCAGGTCAAAGGGTTACCTCAGCTTGATGAGGCGGAGTTGGCGGGAGATGTTTATGAGGATTTAATTTTTTTTCGGTGATTTACAAGGAATTAAACAAGCGGTAATTTGCCGAACATCTCGAAATATTTTCTGACCCACGATAAAACCAACCTCGATTCTTTTATATTTTCGGAGCATCTTTTGTTTTTCTAAATGCTTAAATCACACTTATAATTATAAATGCGAAAGTTTGGATGGATGTTTGTTAGGTACCTCTACACGCCAAAAATACTGAATGGCTTGGTTTGAAATTTGCATATTCAAATTCTGGAATCAAACATGGGCTACTTTTTATCCCATAAATCAGTTCCCGTGGGATAGAAATTAGCTTTTAACGTTTCCATGGGGCGCAGCTAGTACCCTTGTACCAATGAATCGAAGTTAGCTTTTTCATAAGTTTATAAAAATGGTTCACAATTTGCGGCAAATAACTTTCCGTTAACACTTGTTTTCGACATACACTATTTGTAATTATTATCCATTATTTTTATTTTCAGATCTACCTCTGGGCTTCGCGACGCAACGCTTAACGGGATAGAATAGAATCGATTGTTATTTAAGAGAAGTTATGTAAGATACATAAAATTATTCCAATTACTTTGGATTTCATTTCAAACTCCTATCTGTAAATGTACTAACCGGTGTAACGAAGCGTAATGTACCGTTCGCAGCGAGCATGTTACGTTACGGCTCGAAGGACCAAATGTACGAACTTATCGTGCATTAGAAGTAAGTTAAGTTACCCACCCTACTTAAGGTGAGTGCAAAGTTAAAACAATCACTGATCGCTTTCAATAGTTTATTGAAAAAGTATTTACGTAATAACACTACAAATAGGTAAGTAGGTAAGTAAAAAATCCTTCGTAGGTTTGTATCGCGTCGCGGTCAGTAAAAGAAAAGTAAAAGTAAAAAGGCGTTTATTTCGCAACCATTACACGTCAGTGTCGCACTGGTTAGTAAGGGCGCAAATATGCCGATTCATTCCTATTAGATACATTGTATATCTAGGGAAGAAAGGGCCCAATCCTATCGAGTGTGTGATTTGAGGCACGAGACTAGGCATAGGTATACCCCAAGGTATACCCATAGGTATACCCCAAAGAGGTATCCTTTTTGTGGCATAATGCACCACTCTTAATTTCTCTTCTAATTTTTAAATACAGAATGAAGTACATCCCCAAAGAGGTATCCTTTTTGTGGCATAATGCACCACTCTTAATTTCTCTTCTGATTTTTAAATACAGAATGAAGTACATCCCTATCTGTCAAATGAAACTTTTCCGAAATTATAGTAAAAAAAGAATACCAACCTACTTCTATAAAAGTAGTGTTATTTCGCCTATTGAGGATCTTTTTCACCTAACCTACATCTACAAAGATGGCATTTACCTGAAAGACGTACTTTGTTGATTTTCTATCTCCAACGAACTGTAGTAGTTTTTTAACCCTTAGGTACCTACTGCTGCGCTCCTGGTACCTTAAGTTTCCTGTACCTAATTATTAGGTAGGTAACCTAAAATTGAAGTGAATTAGATTCAATTGCACATTATTTTTTATTGATAGAAAGTACAATTTATCAATTTGTTAATATGGTAAAAATTGACTTGTCGAAGTGCTTATTTTGTAAGTCTAAACAAATAAATGATTTGACTCTGACTCTGACTCCTAGCTTGTTGCACAACTAAAAAGCTACTATGGTTTATCCATCCAGCATGGAGCATGTTAGTAAATAAACCACGATACAAATAACAAAAACTCACTTGCTTGGCGTCGAGTTTCAGATATAATTGAAAGCAATTTTTATTGAAGGGAGGATCTAAAATCGACAAGTAATGTAAATTACGTATAAAAGGACGCGCCAACAAAGTGAATTTTAGGTTAAGTATGGGCGGTTTGTATACGTTGATGCCTCATTCAAAATGGACACGGTATAGGTACCTCTTTGATATAAGGATCGATTTTTACTCAAACAAACAAATTCTCCTTTACATACTGTCACTTGGAACTGGATGTAAAATAAACAACATGGACATTTGGGAACGCTTTTTATTCTATATATCTTTAAAAAACAACATTCCAATATTAATTACGGTAGAGAATCTCATTTAAACATTTACTGTAAATAATTTTAGGCTTCTTGTAGCCACATTTCAAATGTTCATTCATTTACTATTTATTTAGACTCCATTATTTACTAACATGAAATAACTTTATTTATTTATACACTTTTTGTGTAAATGTAGATTTTTTTAGGATGAGATTTTGATAAAACCAAAGTTACAAGTAGGTATGAACTTTAAGAAAGCCTCGACGTAAAGAGAAATAAAAGCGATGGTTTATGATCGATCATCTACAATTCTAATGTTAGTAGGTATATATTTTTTTCTAATATGTTTTACGGGAAGTTAACTTGTAACTTTTGGGAATTTATCTTATTTTACAAAAATACAGTTGGACAAACAGTAGGAATACCTACATTCAATAACTCTTACTCACCAAACATTCACCGTCACAATAATACAATAAATTCATTATTATAATAATATAAATTATTATTTTTAAAACACCTATCACATTCTTATTTAAGTCTCAACATCGATTGAACGTTTAATTTAATTTTAACAAATAAGGTACATAAAAACATTTATTTTAAAAGGAGATAGAATTATGTACAGTACATTTAGTTCCTTTGGCCTGATTTCAGGATTTAGTACAAACTTAAAATATTCTTAGATGTTTAGTTTAGTAGGAAAGAAAATACTTAAGTAGTGACTACTTACAGTTGTCATACATTTTGTTAAAGAAGGAATAGTCTAACTAAATCGATAGTCGAATTTCTAATACTAAGCTATTACATTAGAGACATTGAAAGCGATATAGAAATATAGATGAAAGTTTACTTTACGCTAAAATATTTTATCTTTCCTTATTATAATCATAAGAAAATTTGGGGTGTATCGTACCCCTAATACTTAGCAACTTGTAACTAATACTTTTTTCAACAAAATTTACATACATTTCTTACAAACATAATAATTTTAAAATCTACGACTAAAGAAACACTTAGCTATATAGAATTCATATTAATTTCGGAAACAATTAGGTAATTCTAGTAATATTTCCGAACCAAAATGCTAATAATTTATTAAAACACTGATATTTTGTAAAGAGGCTACTGTATCTACGATTATGCACCAGTTTAGCTTATTTTTTGTTACAACTTACGATTTCATTATGTATAGGCAATAACTAGATACTTACCTACTTATTCTTAATGTAATCAACATATAACTTAAATACTTATTTTTCACAGCATACATAAAGAAAAAAAGTTTTTCTTTGTTTAATTCTCCTTTATCAGTTTTATCACCGTTAACTAACGTAGGTAGGTACAAAAAATGTAGCTTAGGACATGCATTAAAGTATAATTAGCTCACATGTTTTAAAAGTAATGAATTATTTTGACAAGAAATCATAAGAAATAACAAAAACTATTTTTCCCGTGAAGCCATATAAAATTAGGTCACAATATGTGGTAGTACCTACCTACCTAACTACTTTGACTAGATCACGTTAAAAAATAGGAGAGTTCTAATAAATAAATATGTAGGTAGATCGCTGAAACCTAAGTAAGTACCTACGTATTTCTCAAAAAATATTAAAACATCAACAAAGTGGTCTATCTTTAAATACATAGTATCTGACAAAAAAAAACCCGCAAAGAAGTCCCTACGAACGAGCCCTAACGGATAGAATCCATAAAAAGGTACAGAAGAGATGAATATAGGTAAAGTGTATGATTGCAATCATAAATTTTAAGATTGATAAGCATGATTTCAGGCGAGACGCATCGTAGAGCGGTCTAGCATTTGCGTTACTTATTACTATTAAGTATGATGACCTGATTGAGGCCACAATGGCTGGTCTCAACGGAACCATGCCACAGGACATATTATAGTGCACTAGTCAGTGCGCAAACACAGGAGCACTCTCTTTTCCTTAATTGCTGTTATAAGCGATGGTTACACCACTCCAGTTGGGAGATTAGCTGGTTCCATCATTAAGTTCTCATTGCCATCAAAATTCCAGTCTGTTTGGATCCACTGTTTACGTATGCCTCCATGCCACGTATTTTAGAATTTACCTATATTATTCTTCAATACACCATTTTTTTCCACACTTTCCGGTCCCTTATTGGCCCTTGTGGCTTCCAAATATACCTTCTTGGGTCCAATTTCATCATTGCAATTGAACGCGATCAACATAAAATAAACTCGGTCCAAATGCTTTGAACGAGCTAAGCGCACGAGGAGTGCACGTTGATCCAGTTTAAGCTGAACTTACTTTAAAACGATGAAATTGGCATTTAGTCATGGTGGTCTGCCTCTTTCGTTTAGCGTTCTCTGGCCCATAGGCCATTCGTCAGTACAATAGTAAAACAAAAACACCAGTCCTCGTGGATCTAGTCCCTGAAAGGGAACAGGCCTCCGACGCCCTGCGCGTCCCAGTCCGCCACCTCGACCGGCCCGAAGCACTCGTCGAAGAACTGCTCCATGGTCCTGTGCAGGTGGATGGTGGAACGCTCGAAGCTGTGCCCCTCGTCCGGGTATACCTGGAGGGAAGGTGGTGGTGAGTTATTCCAATTCAGGATGTGGACCCCAGACCGTAACTCATAAGGGAATGAAAGTAAGCAAGATGCTGTAATCCTAAACTACATAGAAGTAAAACCACAATGTTTAAAATGAATGTATTATTTGTTAGACGGAATAAGTTTTTTTGAAGTATTAAGTAGGTATATGATATGAAATAAAATAAAAATTAAACTGTTAAGTCGATGCATTCTGCAAGTTTTTTTACCTATTGCCTGATTTCCGGTACGGTCACGATATGCATCTAATTAGTTGATTTACTAGCTTATGAAATTGTGGATTCTGCATCATCATCTTCCATGCTTGTCCACTGCTGGACATAGGCGTCTCTAGCCCCATCTGCCAGCAGTCTCTCGAAGATCGTCATGCTGTCCGACACTACGCGATGGGCACTTGTCTACCATCTTTATCGGCTGTAAATTATTCGGTGTTGGGGTTTTCTCCTCGTTCAGGGCACTCCATATAAAGATAATTAATCAACACCAAACAATTGTTTTATTGTCAATTTATTGACAAATCAAACGTTATATGAGTTCGTTTAGGTACAGAGACACACCGGGCCGGTGCGGCGCGGAAAAAGTTTCGTTAAGACTGTTTTTGTTGTTTATTAAAGTACAGCAGACATCTGCTGTATGAGCGATATTAGCTCGTACATCTACCAACCTGGTGCGTATACAGCGCCCCAGCCTTGATGAGCGCCCTCGCCAGCGCCAGCGCGTGGTTGGGGTGCGCGGAGGTGTCCGCCGCGGCGTGCGCCAGCAGCACGCGCCGCGGCGGCAGGTTGCCGGCGCGCCGCCACACCGCCGCCGCGCCCAGGGCTCCGGCCCACGACGCCCCGTAGCCGCCGTAGCGCTCCGTCCAGAATGAAACTACAAATGTACAGTAGTTTTTTTATTGAGTAAATTTATATTATTTACATTTCTATCATCACGAAATGCTAGAATATAATGTTTAATTTTAATATTCATGAAAAATATCATGCAAATTTTTCATTTTAGTATACTGCTTAAGTTGTAATAGTATATTGTTACCCGTGTGCCCGGATAAAAATTACTTATTTAGTGCCGAGACGGGGTTTGGCGCCCGAGC